>CM076597.1:11892500-12492500 GCA_038430175.1 Ficus hirta | reverse complement strand
GATGTTAATTGTTAATATATGAGGAACAAAAATCTAAAAGATGGGTGTAAAACACCCCCCCAACACCAAAAAAAAAAAAAAACAGTAAAGTGAATTTAGGGCACATTTTCTAATTTTCTCAAAATGGCCCAAAAACAGGTTAGCCTATACCCAAAAAAAAAAAAAAAAAAATCAATGGGCTGATTGTAGGAAATTGGTGCCAAGACAAAGGTAAAGGCCCTGTTGAACTGCAGTTGAATAGAATACTCTGACCAGAAAAAAGGAAAAAGTGGGGAAAAAAGAAAAAGGAAAAAAAAAAAAAATAGTAGGCACTTGAAGAGATTGATTATAATTGGTTGCTTTTACTTGCTCTTGTGTTGGCTGATGCATGGTTTTTAGTCAAAAACACATGCCCTAAAGGATATGTATAGTAGCTCTAATATTTAATTTAAACATTCCATATTGGGTTTAGTAATCTATATGATGATGATTATGTTGGCCAAAAAGCCAATGTTGTCTCCAAAAATATCATAACATTATTAAAATGCAATCTCAACCACTTTACATTTTATTTGAATATTGGATCCTATCCAAATCTTCCACATGCACTCACTTAATTACATGGGCCTCATTAATAGGGTTCTTTTCTCTCTCAAAAGTATCAATTTTTATAATTAGTAATTAAGCTTTTAGTTTGGATATCTACTAGTACAATATAATATAATATATATATAGCATAATAAAATACTCTTTTAGTTTAAGTGAAGATCAGTGGTGGTACGTGTAGTCGCATATATATAACTCAGAAATGTCGATATGGCTTCTATTTACTAATGAAATGCATTCTACTTAAAAAAAAAAAAAAAAAACCCCCGTAGTCTTTTTCAATAGAGTATATTAACCAATGACTCGATTAATTAGGTGCTAAATATCACTATTATCCTCATAATTCTTAAATCAGTATTTAGAAGCTGTAATATTGTAATATCATAAAGAATATTCATATTTTGTATGAGATACTTATAATAAAAACAATAATATGTCATTTATACAATGATGATGCGTTACGTTACTAGCTCGCATGTTTCATGCCATAAAAGACAGTAGTAGCCCACAAACAAAAAATAACAATAGTAAGAAATTTTTTTTTAATTTTTAATTTTTATTTTTAGAGAGAAACACTGTGCCATATAATCATTAAAAAAAATGTTAAATATCACTAGTAATGATAGATAGACAACCATCTTTCCACCAATTCTAAATCGTCATACGATAATATGATTAGTTTCATGTAATAACAATTTACAAGTATTCTTTTTATATATATATATATATTTTTTTTTTTTTTTTGTGGTATGGGTTATGATTCCTATTTCGTAGAGAGAAATAAAGACATTAACATGCTTCGAATCATTAAGTTCCTACTCAAATCCCTTTATTTATATTTACTGAGCTAATCCAACGAAATGTTACGATATATCTTGAATTTAACGTGAGAAATACAATTACTTGTAAAACAGTGATAGCTAATGATTAATAACATTATTCGTGATCATTGATGGATGACGGAACTATGTTAAAATCTCCTAAAAATTATGATTGTATTTAATAATTGAAATATAGTATGTATCTCCGTTTGATGAAAAATTATCTTTAATCTTTTTAACTGAAAAATTTTTCTAACTCCGTGATTAGGACGAATTAAATACGAAGGACGACTATATAATAATTAAAGAACGAGAAAGAAAGGTACACAATGTACATTGAACTCTTTTTTTAAAAAAATTTTTTTTTCACCAAAAAAAAAAAAACTATTAATTGGAAAAAGAGGGGCAGAGACCACTAATAATAAAAATCTTGACATGACAAGACAACCCCACGCTTGTCCCCCTATGGCACCACCCCCACTTTCAGCCCCATTATTTCAGTTTTGCAGTGCTCTCTCTCTCTCTCTCTCTGTGTCTGCTTCTCTTCTGCTCTTTGTTTGTTTGTTTGACCCTTCTCTTTATTTGCCTCCATCACCCGCTATAGTCCTCTCTCTCTCTCTCTCTGCTCTTATCTGCTTTTTTTAAGGTTCCCACTTTGCAAATATATTGCCCTCGATCGGTTTATATAAGATGTATATAATGCTACCCTTTTGCATGGCCACAAAACCTATATGTGTATACATATATGAATATATATATTTATATATATATACCTTTGCCTCACTCATTCTTCATTATTTTGGGCCACTTTAAAATTTGCAGCACCCAATAAAGGGCACAACAGGAAAAGATTTTTAGATTAGGTCATGGGGAGATAATGATTGAGTTCATATAAATGGGTAATTTCAACATGAAAATATCTCATATACGTTACCGTATAACATGTGATATTTGTAACTTTCTTTTTAAGAACTTATAATAATTAATTGATTTATATCTAATTTTTTTATTTAAAATTTTATCACATGATATTATAGATATTGATGTAAATGATAAATTTAAGTACAAAATGTTACATTTAAATAAGTTAATTAATATAAGATAACACAAATCATATTATAAGTGACATATAAAAGGGATGACATATAAGAGTCCCTCCTTCTATTTACGTAGGTATGTGTTTTAATGAGAAAATTTATGGTAGTGTCAATTATTGATATGTATAACTCCTGGTACGCGATAGTATTTAATTTTATCGTACAATAGTCTTGAATGTTATATATTTTATAATTTATACATATATATATATATATTTATGTGTAGGGAAATTGGCTAGTTTCACTAGTACTGGTGAGGTACTTTGACAAAAATGCGTAGGGTGAGTGGTTAATCCAACTGGCTGAAGTTATTACTAGCTATCGCTCTTTATCCATATGCTTTAAAGTAAGCAATGGAGAAGCGAAGACCAAAAAGCTAGCATGAGTTCATCCCTATTTATTAAATAAATGACCAACGAAAACAATTAATATCGGAGTAGTTAGCACATTCAATTAATATATTATCCTATCTTACATCAAAAACCTAGCCCACTCAATTCAGCTAGTACAATGACAGTTCTGATGTCACGAGTTATTTTCTCCGGTCATTCACTTAAAAAAAATTGGCTCTATATATGAATGGGGGAATTAGTTTACAATAGACTAATTTAGGTAAGTATATATGCTCTTGGATTATAAATTTAAACTCATAATTAAAATTTTTATCTATAGTGTTTTTTCTTATAAAAAATTTCAGGTTTTTTTTTTTTTTTTTAACTCTCAGTTTCAACCTATTGTCCAAAAGGAGAGTATATCTTTCACTTTGAACAAGATCAACCTATTGAGAAATATTAGTGCATTACGTACTTCAAACAGAACAATAGTTTGCACTTTAGTCATGTTGGTTTGCATATAGTGTTATTGAATAACCTTCTAACTTTGTCTGCAGGCTTATAAAGGCTCCAGAATAATTACCAAATTCATGAAGTATTTTAACAAGGGCTACAAACCATTTATGTAATTTATATAGGTTATATACTTGGACGTTATACAGTAGGTTAGAATCCAAAATATACAGGCACCATTAAATGAACCATAATATGCTTTCATACACTTTCTATAACACCATCCTGCCTTGATGCCATACTAATAATTAAAAACCCATATTTGGATCAAATCTTTCAAAAAGGGAATGCAAATTGTATTCCAAGTATAGCTGTGTTTGCTTTTGCTAAGAATATTGTTATCTTTGCTGATATACATATATATATATATATATATATATAATTACTTTTACTAGCTTACATGGTGCAATAATATGATTTTTTTTCCTGAAAAAAAAATAGAGTTATATATATGAGTAGAGGATAACGTACTCAAATAATGATAGATAGGGACCCCAACCACCGCAACAGTGATGATTTGAATTCAAGATCTCTAATCGAGAGAACAAGTATCTTGCCACTCCGCTGGTTACTCTGTGGTCAATAATTTGGTTAATTAGTATTCCAATTAACTTATATATAAATATGGGGGAGAAATTAAAAAAAAAAAAGGTGAAAACTTGCAAACTATGAATTTTCTTGGTCTAATAATAATCTAAAAGGCCGAGGATGGTATTTCATAGGATACTAATCCCATCAGGAAAGCTTACCACCCAAGCTAATTCCTTTTGTGGGGTCTTCCTACACTCATATCCTTGATATTCTACTATGCATCTTCACTTTTACTAAGCAACGTCACTCCACTACCTAGTGATTAGCTCAATCTTTATATGGCAAATAAGACCTTCTCCAATACATTTGTGTTATATCAATACTATATTTCCTTAAAAAAGAGTATGAAAAATAGGATTGTTTTATTTTTATACTTTAATGTATAATGTTATTTTTAATGCAATATCTACTGTTTGCCATAACTATCATTCTTTGAAAATGAAGTGAATTTCTAATATCCAGTTAATGTAAAAATTAAATTATTGTCATGATTTTATGAAACAAATGAAGACATCAATCGATAAAAATCAAATGTTAAATTTAGTATTGATTATTTCTTGTAATAAATTTATCATAAAATTTAACATAATAACACTCCATTTTTACCATTAATATAACAATTTAGTATTGTATTAGAGATGCTCCAATATATAATTAATTGTAAAATTATAATGCAAAAGAATACATCATACGTGTGTACATAAACACTTTTTATGTATGTATATTGTTTTTTAAATTTACAATAAAAGATTTAAAGTTTATATCTTATGATGTAGTCAGATATAGAAATATATTCATATAAAAAAAATTGTAAAAACACTTCACTATAAAGATATTATTACGAAATAAGTAACGAAAATAGGCAACAAAGAAAACAAAAAATAAGAACACACAGATTTAAGTGGAAAACCTTAGATGGGAACAAAAAAACGACAGGCAGAGGAAAAGAAATCCACTAAATCAAATATTGATACAAGAGGAATGGCAACCGCAAAAGAGCATAATAATAAAATCCTAAAATTACATTATATATATATATATATATATCTGAAAACCTTAAAATCGGATCCGGATAAAAATCCTATTGACCCGATCCCTCTGCTACCACTACAGAGCCCCAAAATAATCTCATAATTAATGTTCCACTATAAATGTCACACCGTGAGCTTTTCAGGCCAAGTTAAAGAGAATTCGGGTCACTAAACTCTAACAGATATTTACATATCTAATGTTTTTTTTTCTGACTATATGATTACATTGAACTGAGTGTTATCATCATCTTTTACATAAAATATTAACACAATAGGAAGAGAAAAGTAATATATAATTTGCTTATGGAATCATAAAAACAATGACAATGTCCATGAATATTTTATAAAAAAGATTGCAGGCAGTCGGCATAACTAAGCCCCCTTTTCTCTCTTCTTCATATAAATATATATAAATATATACACACACATATATAAAATATATGTAAATATGCTAATGGTGGCCCAAGAGGATTTGGTATCAGATATACACTTTTAACAAACAAGTAAAGAATGCAAGTCTCTCAAAGTAAGATTCTGGCAAACTCTTTAATATATATATATATATATATATATATATATATATATATGTATGCTTCATACTTGCTTATTTTGTTAGTCTCTTTATCTTGTTTCTTCCATAAAGATGAAAAGCAATTAATGTGTTAATTTCCATTTTGAGGCATAAGAAAAGCACCTTTTGCTTTACAAAAGCAAAGAGACAATAATTAAATTAACCAATAATCCGTACTACTAAAGGTTTAGCAAAGGAAGTCTATTTGTTAAGTTTTGTTATGCGAAAAGATTTTCTTGATATGTATGCATATATTTAAATACCTTAAAAATATATATGTTCTTAATGTGAAAAGAGAGCAAACAGATGTTTGCATTGTTTAATGGAATTGAGTTTTTCCTAAAAAAGAAGGAAAGAAAATAAGAGAGCTTAGCATTGATGCGATTACTACTGTCAACCAGTGAATTATTGTAACCAAATTTCATTAAAATAAAATTAAAAAAAAAGGAATTATTTTAACAATAAGGTCTAATTGGAAAAAGAAATTTGAGCTTAGCACTATTTAATTATATATCATATAATTAAGGAGTACAACTATTCATCTTACAAAAAATTCAAAGAATCATCTGAAAAACTTATATCTTAATCAGGGGATGAGCCCTAAATTATTATATTGGTTATTTTGTTCCTCAATCTTTTTTTCCCTCCTTTTTTTTAATCGATGAAAAAATCTACATTGTTAACTTAACTAACAATATATGGAGTCACAGTGACCACTTGAGTATTTAAAAAAAAAAAAAAAAAAAAAAAAAAAAAAAAAAAAAAGCCCATGATGGAGTCACATTACGATATTGATCCCAAAATCTATTTTCTTGCTTTTAAATCCCTTTTGAAGATCATCATTATGATTATATAAACTTGACTAGCTAGCCGTCAGTGATTTTGACATGGAATACATATATATGTGTGTGTGTGTGTGTGTCGAATATATATATACTTTCACAACTTGTGTCATTAATGGAAAGATGGGGTCTAAAGTGACAATTGCCAGGAAAGCATTTTAGGGTACAAGAGCTAAACGACACTACAGCAAAAAGGTACAAAGTATTAAGCATCAAATTCAATTTTGGCATATTATCATTGTTAGATTTGGGTCCTTGCTAGTAGCTAGGGGCCTATAGCCCTAATGTGGTCACAACCCTATATATGAATTTATGTGTCCATCATGATATAAAACGACACCCTAATTGAAAAGGACTGAAATAACATTAATTGCTTTGAAAACGATTTAAGTCGAGAGTATCAAATTTCTTGTATAAGATAAGATAGCGATTTCACATCAGCCATATATATATATATATATATATATATATAAGGATATATGGGGTGATTGCAATCAATAAAACTAACTTTGAGACGTTGCTTGATCATGTACTAAACATGATAGGAAAACTTGAAAAAGTAAGCTTAAAATTGATACTTCATTACTCTACTTGTAGCTGAAACAAAAATAACATAAAGAAGCAATGTTCATCTTAAAGATATTGGATGGAAACAAGTCAAGTCCCTAAAGAGTTTTCGACATATATATATATCTGCTATTATAAGCAAATATAATATATATATATATATTTATATTTATATTTGTATAAGTTTTTGGGTCTGTAGATAAAACTTCACAGGTGAAAATCTTTAGCTTGTTTTTCATGGAAATTAGATTCTATATGCCTTTTACACGTTGAAGTATAAACTTTAGCATAGCTAGCTGCCATTCAACTAGGGCCTTCTTTATTATTAATTGTCAGTTCTTGACCAAGTGACTAATTTTACTTTGGACTTTTATTGTTTCAAATGCATTATTTCTACCTTTTCTTTTTGTCTAATAATACTAGTGGAAACCCATTTTCATATTTTAATCTTTTATATATATATATATATATATTTTAATAATTCAGTCACTTATATATGTCATGATAATTGAGATCATATATGCATTGAGTGATTCTTGATCCGAGTAAAAAAAAAAAAACATGTTTTTTACATGTCTTTTTTTATATTAGTTATTTTTTTCTTATCATTAATTAAAAAAAACATATCTTTAACCATTTATCTCGTTTTAGGTCCATTTTTATTAATCAATTATTGTTGGGCAAATGAAAGAGAGGGAAGAACTAACATTATGAAAACTTTTGCACATTCCAGCAATGTTAACACCCACTAAAACTCTTATATCACACCAGGCCCCTATTCAACTTGTTTAATAAAAAATTTACAAAATGATTAAAGATGAAAAAAAAAAAAAAAGTGAACAAACTAGAAGGACAACACAAAAAACAGGTCGAGAGGCTTACAAATATATAATTAAACTTCAAATTAATATTAAAACAAAAAACTGATTGAAGTCTCTGAGATAAAAGATCTACTCTTCCACTTAAAATAAACTTAAAAATACCTTATTAAAATAACTGAGATAAACCCATGAATGTCAAAACTCGAGGGGAAAAAATCGATCTAGAGAAAAAAGAGTGTATGATCTCTCATAAGAACACGAATAATATAAGCATTTTTCTTTTCAGAATCATCATTCACCGTCTAGCGAGGTCCTTGCATTCACCATTAGTCATAATTAGCACCTTAATTATTCATGCAACTCAAAATACTTCCCACTTTAAACACGAACAACATAAGCATTTTTCTTTTCAGAATCGTCATTCACCGCCTTAAGTAAATTATCGAGTTCCGCAAAATCAACCCAGGGCCCTTTACAAACTATCTCCATCGACTATTTTTTGTGCAATTGTATGATTGTCAATCTTCGTCAAACTACTGGTTTTTGACACACGCTCTCTCTTTATCACCTATTAAATCAGTCCCCACAAGGCCTGAGCCACACTTGACCTTCATCAACAAGAAGTTGAACTGTGAGATCTAACCTCCTTTTTTTTTTATTTTTTATTTTTTTGAATTTTCTACTGCAAATTTTTTTCCAGCAATTTTATACACCGTGGTTTTAGCGATAATTTTGTGTATTTAACTTCAGAACTTTCAAATATATATCTCACTTTCTCTCTCTTAATTTTTATGAAATTCAAACTTTAAAAGTTTATAACTTCTTTATTTTTGAGTCAAAATGAGATGATTCTTATATCTAACTACCCACAATGACGAGATGAATGAATCAAGATCAACACAGTTATTTTTCTAAGCTCATTTCAAGTTTTAATACTATTCCTTTTATAGAGCAATTCATTTTTTTTAATTCACACTTTAACAAAACATATATATTTCAATTTCAGCCTATAAAACTCCAGCTCCCACCATTGTTTCAAACGGCAGATTCATATCAATGGTTGGCTTCATGTGTCCAAGAATTTGGTTCTGACAATGACATCCAATTTTGAATCCGGGTCAAATAAGCAAAAGGATTCCAATCATGGTACGTTTTGAACGAAAATAACACGTGAAGTCTCAACATGTGCACGAAATCTGTTTGGTATTATTCTCGGCCTAATTATAAGTTTTCTTCTCTGCCAAAATATATGTTCCCCAAGAATAATACGAGAAATTTAACAATTTTCTAGAGTTTGTTCAACCCAAAAAATGTATCATCATGATATTGTTTTCTTTTGGTTGAAGCATATCGACTATATTGTTTTTTTTTTTTTTTTTTTTAAGAGAAATAGGATATGTACCAATAGTTTTAGTGACGGAATCACTTGAGATCATTACGGGGAACCCATCAATACATTAAATTTTCCGTATTTTTTTTAAATAAGCTTTAAAAGATTAATTTTTTTTTCCATTATTGAGATCACCTTTTTCCATGAACACCTGAACTTCACACACATTTATTTTTATTTCTATAGTAGTCTACCAGCATGCACCCTTACTAAATAAAAGTATGACTCCGTCGTCACTGAATACTACCATCTTTTTATACATCAAAAGGTCGTTTGGCGTCACCACTGCAGTTGGAGTTTTTTAAATCTTTTTTTTTTTTTTTCCCCCATCTTATTCTTTGAAATTAAACCAATTTCACTATTTAGATCCATAAATTTCTCTTTTTCATTAAAAAAAAAACAAAAAACATTCAAACTTTAAAAGTTCATAATTTTCTTATTTATATTCGAAATGAGACATTTAAAATATATATATATATATATATATATATAATGACAAGAGGAACGAAAGATGATTCATATTACTATTTTTTTCAAAAGCATTACAAGTTTTTACAGTATTTAATTATCAAAGTTTATTTTCAATTAAATGCACATTTTCAAACACTCACTCATTTTTAATCAAAACATATCGATACCTCCAACTCCAGTTGGTATTCCAAATGCTCCCTGAATATCTCTCTCTTTTTTAGCTTTTTTTTTTTCCAGAAGAAAAAATGACTTATAGGGGTAAAGGTTGGTATGTAATGTCCAGATAACTCCTGCAGAGATAAATGACCCCTATGTGATATATGAACCATTCATAAAATGAATTATTTATATACCCCAATCAATATAACGGTGATGATTCAAACTCAATATTCAATAAGAGGAGGATGAGCGTCCAACTAATTCACTTAAGAAACCTTGGCAGCCTTTTTCGTTGAATTGATTAACAATCTAGATCGCTTACAAATCCTGGGCTTCAAGAAATCATAAATGTTTCTTGTACTTTACTTGGCATTAGTAAAAGGGACAATGTGGTCTTGAAAAACCGTGCCCTATGTGATCTGTCTGGCAGCAATAACTAAAATACAGTGTTAAATTAATACGTTTTCACACTAGAGAATGAGTTTACAACTCTTTTAAATATATGTGTATATATATATATATATATAATTTTACAACATACCAAATAATAAATGAAAAAAAAATAAAGAAATAGAAAGGCTAGTTTTATGTGGAGCTTTTTTCAAAAAAAGAGAATTCTTTCCTGTTTCCTCGGCAGCAATATCAACCAATGTCCAATGGTCACAGGCTGTTAACTGCAGTTAACACTGTGAGTTTCTTCAAAAGACACAGAAGACAGAACCAGGAGAGAGAAAGAGAACCAGGAGAGAGAAAGAGGGAGAGAGAGAGAGATTGATCAACTCAATGACAATCTCAGAGCGTGGAAGGTAAAAGAGAAAGAAAGGCAAAAGGAATTAAGAGAGACTTGTGATGAAATTGAATTGAAATGAAAGGATAGATGATGAGACATGTGATACATATATATACATATATATGTATCTCCTTCCATCACAACATGTCGTTATGAGTGAGAAGATATTGAATGATATTGATATTGATCATCAAATCAGCTGGACTGAAGATGAGATTGATATGTATATATATATACACACGATCACTACATATAGATATATATCTACATATATGTATATATCTCCTCTGTTTTTAATGAAGAGTCCAATGACACAATCACCAGTCAAGAAATATATATATAGAGAGAGAGAGAGAGAGACTTCTAGAGAGAGAAACCGAGTCTAAGTGTGTCAGTGTCCTATATATGGGGCCAGAGTTGGCACGTGGGAGTCAGTGCCAAATAAGACATAATACAAAATACAACACACAAACTAACACTGGCCTGCCCAAATGGCCATTATTATTATCGCTTTCCTTTCACCAACAAACAACAAACAAAAACAGATCATCGTCAGTAGTACTACAGTTTTTGTGAATATTATTATTCAAATATTAATCAAACAACATCAAAGGAAAAAAAAAAAAAAGAAAAGAAAAAAAAAAGACCAAAACATGATCGCAAAGAGGGGGGACTAAAAGTGAGGGCTCGTGGGTTTCTGACACGTGTCACTTGATAGGAAAGGGGGGGGTTCAAATTGTCGTTAATATTATATACAAACGTATACATATGTGTGTATATATATATATATATGACCGTGGAGGGTACGGGTGGTAAGCCGTTTTTTGGGGGTAAAAAAGGGAGGTGTGTGTGTGTGTGTGTGTCTGAACTTCTCTGTAGAAGTGGGAACCGTGTGTGAGCTTTTGGACTGGTGTGTGTGAGAGAGAGAAAGAGAAAGACTGAGAAGTGAGGAGTGAGAAAGTGAGAAAGTGAGGTTTTTTGAAGTTTGAAAGGTCAGGTCACACGTCTGTGTCATTAAGCCCTCACATGCATTCTCTCGTCTTGTCAAATCATTTGGAATCATTTATCACGTACTCCTCCTCCTCCTACTCCTCCTCCTCCTCCTCCTCCTCCAACTACAACAACTTCTACTCATCACTTCTCCCTTCTCCTTACCAAATTATCCATGTTCCTCTCTGCATATACTATGCACTGTATATAACGTATGGATATATAGACAAATAAAAATAAATTTTTAAAAAAAATCAACGTGATAATAATATAGTAACTACGTGATCATGATGTTACAATTACGTTACTGTCACATGACAAGAAAGGAAATGAGACGAAAAAAGTCATCGACTCTTTTAAAAGATAGTATAAATTCACTTTTTGTAGCCCGTTTAGATTATATATTACATTTGAATATTAAATATAACATTTGAGGTTTATTGGATTATTCTCATCTATACCCATTGAATCTTAGGGTCACTCTCACGTTATCCTTGATCAAAATCACATTAAAATAAAAGGTGAGCAACCTTAGACCCCAAATTGAAATCGTCGCAACTTGGGGGAACTTTGGGAGATTGGAAAATCTTACATCCCGACCGGGAATGGATTTCCCATTTTCAATTCATGTCCCTAGAGGAGAAAAATCAAATTTGGACGGCGAGATCTTGCGCGCTAAATCAAGGCATCAAGAAGCTTCAATAATAGAGCGTGAATTTTAATATGTTCAAACGAAAGATCGTCTAATGCTCAAGTATGGATTTGATTGTACGTAAGACCTCATGAGGGAGTGTTGCACCCTCAGCTTCTGTTTGAAATCACTAGAAGAGTGAGAGAGCTATTGAAACTAGATGACAATAGGACTTATGGGACTTTTGGTCATTATATACGCGGGTCCTACTTAATGTCGATCTTACGGTGTGACCTAGAAGACACTATTCTAGTTAAGCGTGACGGATTTTCTGTCTTGTTTTAGTGGATTACGAGAATCTTCTAGATTTTTGCAATCCTTATAAATCAATTGGTCACATAATTTCCAATGTCGACATAAGATTGATCGCGATATTTGAATCTTAGGCTCGTGTCGAGCATGAAGAGAAACAAAACCACAGGGTAATGCTTCTCGCCCCAATTAGATTTATCGACTGACTGAAGTTCAAACTCAAGGGGGGAAAAAAAAAAAAGAAAAAAATCATTAGTGCCACCTATAACAATGTTTACAAGCAAAACACATTCAAAGGGAGCTAGATTTCTCATAACAAACATATACTTGACGGAAATAACTTTTTCATGTCAATATTTTAATGCTTTGATGGATTGAGTGTCTAATTAATTTCAATAATCCATAGATTAGAGATTCATTCTAAGAAGTTTTAAGAGTTAACAGACCGAAGATTAAATTTAATATGTAGTTCGAGAACTAAAAATGAAATTAATTATCATAGGCATATCCATTCTTTTATTCGAAGAAAAAAGAAATAAGCGGATATATCTCAATCAATTAGGAAAAAGTTAACGGAGGAGCATAGATAATTCTGACATTGTTGCATCTGTTTCATCACAATTTATTAAGAAATTCCATGTCATGTATTACCAAAGTAAAAGTCTTGTTCAGAATTTCAAGCCTTTTCAGTTGGCTGTATATATACATATAAATAATATACTCATTGTTTTTATAAAACTACACTTTTAACTTTTTTCCTATATGTTATTATAACGATCAGTTGATTTTAAAATTGTAACATTTTTTAGTGATACAACATTATGTTAAAGGAGTCTAAATAAAATGTTACATGCAAATTAATCAACTAAAAGTTATAAAATTCTAATTAAAATGTACCTGTCCGACTAACGGACTTAAAATATTTCTTATAATATTTCTTATATAGTGGTTGCAGGTATATCTTAGTAGTAATACCACACCTAACTCTACAAAAAGGTGTAGAGTTTGGACCCCCTCTCCCCAAGTTCAAAAATATATATAAATTTCTTATATGGAAAATGATACATCATGAAACTAAAAAATAACTTATTAGGGGTTAAAAAGCATAGAGAAAGTAGTCATTTCAGTTTTGTAGAATTTATAGAATTTTGACACTTGACAATTCATGATATTCATGTTAAAACTTTTCATAATGTGTATCATTATTTTTCTTATATATATAGTACTGAACTAATAGACTTGAAATTCGTTTTCATGTTTAGATTTAATGGAGATGATACACCAAAACCAAACCATTCCATTTTCCTTACTTTTCAAAAAAAAAAAAAAAAAAAACATTCCATTTTCCTACTAAAGGTTACAATAAGCTATATTTGTCGTCACCAATATTCAGCATTGACTTTTTGAAGTTTAATAGGCTTTCTTTGTAGTAGTAGTAGTACTTTTTTTTTTTGGCTAGAAATTAGTAGTAGTACTTGCAATTTTGCTAACAAGCTCGTGAGCTCAAAGCTGAGCTAGCTAGGGCAAAGCCTCTTACCTACTTATAATTCTTTCCCATATGTATATTTATCAAAAGTTGTTGGCTATAAATATTGAGTCAATGCTCTTTCAAGAAAAAATATTGAGTCAATGCGACATTATTGTTCAGAATAATTAGGACATATTCTTTGTTAAAAGTAAACACACAACATGCAAATATATACACATAATTTATAATAATAATAATCCCTCTCTCTCTTCTTTTCTTTTCACTACTACCCTCTTTTACCATGTACATATTAAAAGAAAAAATTTACTTTTCTGCATTCACTTTAAGAATGGAAAGTTGAGGTTTCGAAATTAGTCACCTTTGAATTGCCAACTGGATTTTCAATGAGAGTTTGAAACAAAACGTAACTCAATTCATTGGTGCAAAAAGCAAAGGATTTGGAAAAAAGCAAAAGGCTTTAGAGATGTTGGTGACAACCTTTCCATACAAGCTATGGCAAAGATTTTGGTCACATCTTTAGGCCAAAAAATATCTTATAAAGTAGACTCTAAGTTTCATCTCTCTCATACACATTCAAATTTTTTTTCCTTATATTTGTGTTTTAAAAAATAGCGAAAAATGATAACTGATATCAGAATATAATTCCAATTATGTTAACTCTCACTTTGTTTATTTATTCTAAATAATGAGTCTCAATCTATCTTCTTCTTCCTCGTCATCGTCAGTTTGCTAATCTCCATTTGAAGGAGTCCTTGTATTGAATTGTAAATTTTGTTGGCATTTGAGCTTTCTGCATTGGCTAAGCTGGATCCCGATGAAGAAGTAGTACTTCATTATTATTGGGGTAAATTGTTAGCTAGGTTAGTCCCTAAATTTTTCAATTTATGTAATTTTGGTCTTTTTTTTTTTTTTTTTGTAACAACTAGAAATGATCATGTAAAACTATTAAAAATGTTGCTATAATAATCATTTCAATTAATTTTTAGATAGAATCCATTAGTTAGCATCATCGATCAAATTACTAATATATGCCGTCTAAAAATTAACAGAAAGAACTATTGGAGTAATATTTTAATAATATAAAGACATTGCAGTTAAAAAAAAAAAAAAAAAAAGAATAAGAGACTAAAGATATACAAATGTAAATGTTTTAGAATTAAAGGAGTAATTTACCCTTATTATTAAGCGGTGATCTTGCCTTTGAGGCAGCATTATAATTAGTACCCGGACAACGTTTTTCCTAGAAGAATTTCCTACATTAAAATCAACGGTGATATGAGAATTACCACGTAATTCATTCTAATTTTGTTTTGAACTTTTGACCAAATTAGCAACATTATTCCCTTGAGTTTTTGCCGCTATTGTCTCACGATCTTCCTGGTACTTTCGTAGTTGACATCACTCCATCAAAATTCACCAAAGTATTAACATCTTCAGAAGTCGGTTTTTTTATTTTTATTTTTGTTTATTTATTTTTTAAGCAGCCGCTTGTTTTTGTTTATATTCCTGCCTCCCCAAGACTTTCTTTCGGGGTTCTTGGGTCTCTTGTGTTCCAAATACACTAGAATCATGATCGCAAATATCAACGATATTTTCAAAATTTATGTTTTTGTAGGGTATTGAAAATCTTTTAGAACTAAAATCGTTTTAGTCAAAATATCAATAAAAATATTGTTATCAGTAAAAACTCAGTGTAATTTGTACCAAATATGGGATATATGACAAAATTTCATAAATTTCAGTGGAAATATCGATCAGAATTTTGAATTTTGTTTTCTATTGATCTCTTTGAACATGTTAAAATTTTCTTCATGAAAATACGATGAGAAGAGATCAACAAACCTCTGTATATGTGGCATATTCACAACTATAGTTAACACTATTCAAATAACATATCATAGCAATATTATTACTTGAATCAGAATGGCGTCTTAACCATGTTTGAACTTCATAGGACTTTCTTTTGATATTTAGATATGTAAGATATAAGAAATTTCACGTGTAAAACTTGTATATTTATGTATGTTCTTGATATTTGTGCTATCCTAAAACATTAGACATATGTTATAAAGCAAATTTTCGTAATTTCAACACGTTCTTTCAATTTTACACAGTTATTAAATATCTCCAAAATTTCTGTAGAACTAGAACACCAATATGTCTACTGGTATTGATAATGTCATCCTTGATAGGAACCATACGACAAAACAGATGCAAACATTTTCTTTATAAGCATAGAAGTCTCTTCCATCGTTGGATCGACGACATTTTCATGAATGGAAGTAAAATCAACTAGCAGAAACAGACAAAAATATGTGAGATCTTGCAAAATTCACGAAGGAACCGATTTCTGAAAAAACCCTTGTCGCAAAAACCCTATCAAAGCAAAACCGGTCACCGTTATATCAGCATTCTCTCCAAAATAATCTTAACATGTATAATTTTGATTGATTTTCAAACAAAAAAAAAAAAACCACTGATTAATTTCTCTTTTTCTTCCTTCCCCTAAATAACCCCTCGAAAAGGGATTTCCATGCTTTTTTTTTTTTTTTTTTTGGTCGGAATTTTTCCCGAAGGTTGAATCTTATTTACTAAATAACTTGAGTGAAGGATTTAGTACATTTTTTTTCCCATAATATTTAGTAGGGGATTTTGTGAGTATATAATTGTATATGAGTACCATTTAAACTGAGATGTACTAACAATCTTTTTTTTAACGTCGGTTATTCTCTCACATTATTCATTTAAATAAATAAAAAAATCCGTGGGACCGAGTTGGAGTATCCCTTGAACTCGAAACCATTTTATGCCATCTTTCGTTATTGATTTTGTGTTTGATAGATATAGATCTTTGGCTTCAAAGTTCAAACGCCCAAAATTAAAAACACAATGTTCTTTTTTTCTTTTTGATATTATACATAGATTATGTGGCTCTCATAAGGTGAATCTAGGCAAGTAGGAAGACAACCCACCAATTAGGAAGAACAAAATATGTTGGGACCCAAAACACGATACGGGTTATGTGAGAAGAGAGAGAGAGAGAGAGAGAGAGAGAGCACAAATCTGATCATCACACCCACTCAAAAGAAAGAATTCTGCCCATTTCATGATGGTATGGTTGCCCTAATTGGTGGAGGTCAAAGGGTGTAAGAAAGTGGGTTTTGATAGGATCCCTCCTATAAATATATATGTGCTTTTCTATATATATGTGGGTGGTGGTCTCCTAAAGCCCTGCAGGGTCACTCAACATAGTTCAGATATATATATATATATATATATATATATATATATTTTTTTTCTCTCTTCTTCTTCTTCAATATATATTATCTAGTCAAATTATCCCTATTGAAACACTCTTCTTTGACCAGCTCAAAATTACTTTGGCCTTGAAAACTCTTGACCTATTGAAAACAATAATGTGTATATCAGTCGGATTTTTTTTATGGTAGGGTATATTGTTTTGCCCTCACGGTAAAACAAGATTTATTGTTTATTAGTTTAAATTTAAAACAAAAAAAAATTTAAGTGTTTAGGTTTTAAAGCGTTGTTGTTCATAAATGCAATCTTTAAAATTAAATTTAATAGCTAAAAAAACTTGGTTTGCGGGTTGATAAAAAATACCCTAACAAACTTGAAAAGAGCCAAAAAAAAAAAAAATCAATAAATTACTTAAGGTGCCTGTATAAAACAAGTTTTCTTAATTATTAGTTTAAATTTAAAACAAATGATTTTATAAGTGTTTATGTTAAAAGCAGTATTGTTCATAAATCCAATCTTTAAAATTTAATTTGATTAATAGCTAAAAAAAATAAAATTGGTTTGCCGGTTAATAAAAAACATACCCTAACGAACTTGAAAAGAAAAAAATAAATAAAAGTACGTACTTAAGGTGGTCCTAGCTAGTTCATCTACTGTTAAAAAAAGATGTCCAGAGGGTGTGATAAGTACACAGTCTTAACAGTACCGAAATTCACAAGAAGACAAGTAGAAAATTGACCCCTTTAGAAAATTCGATAAACAGAGAAAGTAACATATCAAATTTAATCTCCCGAAAAGAAAATTGAAGCCGATAAAAGTTAAATGGAAAATTTGTAGTGTGGATAGAGTAGTAGCGGATACATAGTTCGTGATGAACACGATTTACATTCATGTGAGTCTTATTCTGATCAAAATAATGGTTAATTGAGTACCAGATTGGTATCAAACCTCAAGCAAGTACACCTAACTGAATATTCTGCCAATCCACGTTGAACCTGATTTTCAAACAGACATAAAAGATGGATCAACTTGTTCCGCACCGATTAGGTTTAAATGGACAAATAATTTGTTTGATGCGCTACGAGATAAGAAAAGGGTGTCAAATTACTTGTGATGTTTTCTTACCTCGGATGCTAGTTTAATCTTCTCTCATCATTTACTTACAAAATCAGTATATTGGAGTGTTTCCATTTAATCAAAATATTGTGGGTAATCAATGTATCTTGTAGAGATCAAGTTTTCCCCTTCAAACAAATAAAAAGTAGGAATGATAAATATTTGAAGCAATAAGTGAAGGGGGGAAATGAAAAGAAACTAGTGCTTAGCCAATAACATTTTTTTAAAACAATTATCGATAAGTACACTTCCATTGGTTGATTCTATTATTCCAATTCAATTCCCACTCTTTGATGATCTAAATTCTCTAATGTCTAAGCTACTAATCTATTTCTCGTACCTTAAGTCATGCTCATGAAGCTATGAACATGATTTGCCCTCACTTACCAAGCAAAATGAAGAAAAAGGTCATGACTAAAAGATAAAGATAATGAGATTAGGCGACAAAGCAATCCAAAAGTAGAAATTAATTATGATATGATGTAACATTTTTTTACGATTTGATCTCACTTATAACTAAAGTTTCTTTCTTTGTAAAGAGTATCAGGAAGCTTCATCACATTCACCATGTTTTCCCCATTAATAACCCTCATTCTTTGCCACTACTTAGAACCGTTACGTAGTTAACACAGCAATATTTCCATTAACTTATAGAAAAATAAGTAACAATGTGTGTAACACCACACTATGAGATCCATGAATAAGATCCACTATCTATTAGTTATGATACTGAAAACCACTCGTTTCTCAAGTATTTTTTGAAGAATATTAAATGAAAAATACTCAGAGGCACCGGATGGTGTTAAGCATCACAAATTAATAGAAGGTTGGTCTCATGATATGAGGCTTGCAAATAGGGCCCACCTTCTGTTAATGATGGTAACGCCGGTGGTGTGCCTAAGAATTTTTCATTTTAAACGGGAATGGAAAAAAGTGTTCCAAAGAAAGAGAAAAGAACTTTAGTGTTAATTATATATTAGAAAGTGGAATTAGAATTAGTCTATTTACTAAATTACCCTTGCACAAGCAATTATTAGTTAACATTTTTATAAGGGAAAAATAATATCAGGATTTTATATGTTGATAAAAAGACTAGCAATGACAAATGGGTGAACTACTCATTCTTTAGATGATGTGGGCCCCACGAATTAGCATTGTTTAGATAATGTGCCTTGTAGATTTGGTTTATTCAAGTATACGACATTCTATTTTGGACCTAATCAAATATAAATACGAAGATATTTAAAGTGCTACAAATTTGTACCTTGTAATGGTTAATACTCCTTTTTATTATTAGTTTAATGACAAAAAATACACTTAAAAAGGAAAGTAAAAAAAAAAAAATCCCCTTTTCGTGTCCCTTTTGGTTTAGATTTTTTCTTTTCTCCTAGTACTCTTTCTTTTCTTTGCGTTTTCATTTTATCCTTTCAGGATATTTTGATCTTTTCGATATATCAGGTTATGAATCTGATGTGCTTAAATGTCATGGAAATTATATGAAAAGTATGTATATTCCTGTATGCATGTGTATATAAATGTAAGTAACTTTCACTCTTTTTTTTTTTTTTTTTTTTTGGGTAAAGGTTCCAGCTTCCTTTTCCCTTTAAAATTAATCTCAAATAAACATATATGCCTTGAAGTAATAACCTTTAAGAAAACTAAGATATAAACAAAATCTTCAGAATATAAATAGGTCATCGGTAATTGCACACATTATAATTTAATAATAAGTAGTCTTCTCAATCATCGTGAATGAAAAGAAGAATATAAATTAACAAACAATTTTTGTTCGGCTCAATTGCTTATGCGACACTTATATATATATATATATATATATATATATATACACACACACACACATATGTGTGTGTGTGTACGCGCCTGTATATATACAAATAAGATCAAGTCCGCATCCCTATACGACCAAATAATTAGGAATATTCAGGACAAGGGATTGCATAGGTCCCAAGCAATCTCTTTGGGAATTTTTCAAAATTTTTTTGTTCACAATAATATTAATTGAAGCCGTACGTTCCTCCACATGGATTTTTATTATAAGGTGGCTCTCTACACATAGATCCACGATTTATGTCACTAATTGAGGACAGGATTCTGTCCTCTAGCTAAAGCACTTCAATTCTGGTCTCGTACGCGGTTAAAACACAAAGAGATCAGACATTAAAAATATCTCATTTAAATAGTATCCCATTTGTCAATTAGTCAAACAAGAGTTTTGAAATCCGAGTTTCCTAAATATTGTTCCCATTTAAAATGATGGTATCTTTTTGGTTTTCAAGGATATAGTACTTTTTTCAAAATGCTAGATATTATGATTGTGAGGAAGACATGCATGCAATATATTTGGTCAAGGGACATATCTAGCAATATATATATATGTGTGTGTGTGTGTATGCCTTATGTTAAATCACCTAAGGCAATCTGAAGTGTACCGTGTTTTTTCAATTGTGCTTATAATGATTTTTGATACGACCATGCGACTAGATTGCACTTTCAGATGTTATAGATATTGTGGTCAGTGTGTGTGTGTGTGTGTGTGTGTATATATTATATTATATTATATAGTTTTGTTATAAATTTAGATAGCTAGTGATTGTCACCTTTAGTTCAATCATTTCACAAGGTCAAAACTGGCCGACCTTACTTGGAAAAGAGGGGAGAAAAAATAATTGTGTATACATGAAACTGTCTCCTCCAAAAGCCTAAAGGTTGAAGAGAATACGAGTGAAAGAAGAGCCTTAATTGGTGGAATGTCCATAACCAAGGAGGGAATTTTCCATAATGGATGAGCTCACTCCAATAAAAATTTACATTATTCCACCACCACATAGGGGCAAAAAAAAAAAAAAAAAAGATAATAATAAAAAGCATGAAAATTTCGGTTGTGGGGAGAGTTTTTTTTTTTTTTTTTTGACCCTATAACATCCACAAAAATACCTAATGTGATTCTCACCCACTTCCTAAATATGGAATTGCCATCTTCTTCATATACTCTCAAGCAACATAATTTCTAAACCACAAAACTCACCAAACATGTAAAGAAAATTGAATGGTTACCAAATGATACCATTTAGTTGACTTTTGACTGTGGACTCTTAGGTGGTACCCATTATTAGGAAGAATGTACTAGGAGAGAGCAAAAGATTTTGGCGCTGACCTTCTTTAGTCAAGAATTAGTTTTGTTCTAGATTTTTCAAGTCCCCTAAGCTATAGGCAAATCTAAGGATATCTGGCCATAAGGGCCTAATTCTAGATCTTGAAGATAAAATAATTGGTTGTTAGGCACAAAAAGATCTTTGTATACTTTAAAAAAAAAAAAAAAAAAAAAGTAGCTTGAATGTGGAAATTATTAATAAAAAAATGTAGTCAAATTCAATAATCAGCTCACCAACTTATTAGATATAGTAGAATTTTGACCTTCGATTTCTTGTAATCTTGTACTTGGAACCTAATTTATATTCCTCAATATACTATAAATTGACCGGGAACCCTGAGTGAATAAGATTGCAATTTTTTTTTCTTGTCATCAAGCTTCTAATTGATATATCTATATATATATATATATATATATATATACAAGGTTAGGTAAAAGGAATTTAAATGCATTAGGATTTCAACAAAGGAGTCGTGAAAGGTAGTATCACTACATGGGTGATATTCACTTGTTAGGTTAGATGTATTTGCTATATGAAATAGATGGTTTTATGCTTCAGTGAGGTGATTAGAAAGAGATGGAATATGTATATATGAATATGGTTCTGTAGTTAATTATTGAATATAAATGCAAGTTAAATTGAGCACTCCTTTCTCCTTTAGAATTTTATCAAACAAATATTGAATAAAAACTGGTTATTTGAATTTACATGTTGAACATTTTTCACGATTATTATTATTATTTTATTGATTATGTCTTTCAAAACTATATATTATTTTTTTTCAAATTGAATGTGACACCTTCTAAATATCGGAATCTAAGACACCGGAGACGTGAATTGATCGAAAACCAAGTTTAGGTAATTCCTACATATGAAAATGTGTGGCCCATGTTAAAAAGGACAAGTGAATGAGTTGCAATCATATACTGAGATATGCTTGTTTGTGGGATATCCTACGAGAACAAGAGGAGGTTTATATATTTTACAGTAATTAAGACAACAAGGTGTTTGTAACGACAAATATCATGTTTCTAGAGGGAAAAATATATATATATATGACGGATTTCAAAACTTGGAAGCAAAATTGTTATAATAAAGGAATTGGCTGTTGACACAATTAAAATCATCATTTAGACATAGATTATGAGAAATGAGACCACAAACACTGAACAACAACCGAGGATACTTCATCATAGTAGGAGAAAGGTTAAACAATGAAACTTTATGATAAAAGTGATCAAGAAGGTAAAACAAAACATATCCTCAAGTCGATTATTTGATAACCTATGGAGATATTACAAACAATGAGATGTATAAAAGCTACTCGTAGCTTTCTAATATGGCACCGAAATTAACTTTTAATCGAATATATTAATTTATCTATTATTATTGTAGCTTGCAATATTAAATCATATTTGCTTGCTCACAAAATAACCAATAAGTCAATCGAGATAAGTACATATATTTAGTATGACAAAATAACATGCAAACGTGGGCAGACCAATGCATGCCTATAGTCCCGAGAATAGTCCTTTCAGAATTTTAAATGCGCGCTCTTATTATTTTTCAGAAATAAATATTAATTATAGATGACTGTAAGTTTTATAAATTTTTTTTAGAATTAATTAATACTAATATAATAAATTTAATTATTGATTTAAGTTTGAATTAAATTTGGGTGTAAAATGCTTATTTAATCCCTAAATTTTTAAGTTCGTATAATTTTAGTTCATGATTTTTTTTTTCTTAGTTGGAATGCCCCTAACTACTAAAATGTTACTAGAACAATCATTTCTATTAATTGTTGGACGTAATTCACTACTTTGATCAAAAAATGATGTTAACTAATGATTTCAATCCAAAATTTAATGGAAAAAATTATTATGGTAATATTTTTAATAGTTTAGAGTCTATTTTCATACCTAGAATGCCCCTAAGATATTAAAATAATGCTCAATAGTCATTTTCGTTAATTATTAGACACAATCTATTAGTAATTTTATCAAAAAATGATGTTAACTAATAAATTCCGTTAAAAAATTAACAGAAATGATTACTGTAGCTATATTTTTAATAGTTTAGGGTGATTCTAACTATAAAAAAAATCATGGACCAAAGTTACACAAACTTAAAAATTTAAATATCAACGTAGTAATTTGCTTTACATTATCTGATTCGGCACCCACCAGGAGAAAACTTGATAGACCTTTTTAGGATGGAAGTGTAGTTTCTTATTCTAAAATGTGAATTTACATTATGTCATTTTGCTTAATTAGGCTTTGTTTGGAGTTTGAGTTTAACTCCAACAAAACTATACTTTTTTATCTCAGTTTTTATTTTTATTTTTTTTTTCTGAAAATTCAACAAAATTTATAACTAGTTTTGAAAAGTCAATCAATCTCGGTTTTAAATTTTCATTTCCAACCGGTGAACTAAACATAACCTACCTTGATAATTCCTTAAGGGCCCTTCATTACAGAAGAATCTTATCTGAGGTATGCACCGGTCATTGTCAAATGGAGAAACGTTGAGTATGACTTCTTTATCTTACATTACATGCGGGATATGATTTTCAATATTGATAGATTAACCATACTTAAGAGTGAGGACTTTTTCACATTTTATGATATAGATGGAGTTAGATTTGAGTGGGCGCAATTAATAAATGGGTTCATTTTATATGATAGGCATAGCTTATAATTATTATTGGATGTTTTTTGTGATTTAAATTGTAAAATGTATATTATTTTTATTCTGAAGCATTATATGAAATTTAGGCCTTTTAATGAGTAATACATAGGCCAACCGTTGACTTAAAAGAATAGCTTTTTTTTTTTTTTTTTTTTTTTTAACATCAAGTTTCCAAGATAGTTTTCTACCAAAGCCGTCGTGGAAAACTCTACACAAAACAAAAAAGGTGTGGCACTTCCCATATCCAACGATGGTTTCAAAGTCGTCTTTGAATCCTCGTGATGTATCGCAATGGTGGATTTCAAGATGGTTTTTTGACCATAATAGAAATATTTCATGATGTTTTTAAACCGTCATGGAATCCATCATTTATATGATAGGTTGTAATATATCCAATTCACAATTGTTGGTTCATAACTGTTGGCCTTTTGGCCACAAATAATGATATATATATTTCTTACTCTCTTTTCATAGTATTTATTAATTAGTTTTTCTTTTTAGTTAAAATCAGCTCCAATATCGAAAAACTTAACAAAAATTCCCAAAGCGAAGCTAAAATTGCCAAATTTTACAGTAACCCAAAAATCACAAATTGCACCATAATCCCCAAATTGATATTGCCACCACCGCCGTTGGGAGGGAGAAGACGATGACATTAGCAGGGAGGGAGAAGATGACGCACACCACGGGGAGGGAGAAGACAACACGTGCGAATGATATATCACGAGCGCGGCGTCGAGTAGATCACAAGGAAGATCGCGAAGGTGGCATCAGCGAACCAAGTACTTGGAAGAAAAGAGAGAGACTGTATGCGCGCGCGTGTGATGTCTATAGGGGTTTTTTTGTGGTTGTTTTCGGTATTTTATTTCTTGAAAGTCATTAAGCTAAAACTCTTATTATAAGAGTAACTTTTGGACTCATAATGTCAAAAACAACTTCTAAAAAGCAATACCAAACAAACAATCTGAAACAAATTCTTCTTAATTGCCACAATAATCCTTTTTATCGAGTTTAATTATGTTCTTTGTTTAATTACCAATTTATATAAAAGAGATTATAGTTCACAGACATTTCTATTAACTAATAGTCATTTATAGCACACTCGAATTTTAAACATGAATTCCCTACAACAAACTTTTTGAAGTAGGAGCACTAAGAAAAAAAAAAGAGATAATATCCGTTAAATAAAAACATAATTGTTTATTTAATAATGAAATAGGGACATAACCATAGTTTTAAAAAAATTAGGGATTAAACTAATTTTCAATATTTTGAATGCGCACACAAATCTAATTTTTCTTAATAATAATAAGGAATTAAATTTTAATGTTCAAAATTTGAGTGACGGTTCATGTCCTGCTCAGTTAGACATGGCTTCGCCTTTGCATATGAGGGCCCACTTGAACTGTTGGTTGTGTAGTTATTCCTAAAAGATATTGGTTGTAACCTATTTCTTCCACTTAAAATGCTGTAATATTTTTCTAAAAAAACATGGAAACATATAATTATCTTTAACCTAAAAAAAAAAAAAACAAAAGAAACATGTAATTATCTCGTAAAACAAGGTGTGTGTAGAGTACTCATCCAATCACTATCAAGCTTTTATGCATATATCTTTATATATATATATATATATATATATATTTCAACCCTCTATATCTACCAAATAAATCCTTTTATTGTTTAGAATTCTAGTAAGCTGGTTGGCTTTTTTGAAAATTTTTTTACTGCCTGTATTATTGACACTTATAACAAACAAGGCATGTGCTTTGTTAGTATATGTAAATACATTTTGTACATAAAATATATAATGATGAATAATGTATGGACAAATATTGTGGATGCACGCAAAGTAGAGCAAGAAATATAGAGAGCAAGGTAGTGTTTGAATTGGTGCTAATAAAGGGGGGAGCAAAACCCTAGATGAACGGATCACTTGCAAAGTTGCTAATTTATGGTGGGTCCAAACGTAAACTTTCCATGAAAATGAAGTTCCAATGGGAATTCAAGAAGTGTACATTTCATTAAAGAGAGAGAGAAAGTAGAGAGAGAAAGAGAGAGGAGAGAGAGAGAGTAAGAGTACTATCTTTCTTTCTTTTAAAATAAGAAGAGATAAATGATGTTTTCACAGTCCCTGACTTAGAATGTAAAGGATAAACATGAGTTGAGATCACCGATGGAATGGCAAAAAATCATATTCATGGGCCATTAACAACTAATAGGTTAGGGGCTCACAGAGTCCATCAATAAAAGTTATCAAAATGACAAATCTATATGATGCAAGAGTGGAATCCCTGACCTGACAAAAATAAAAGCTCTAGTGTTATGTTTAGTATGAGTGAAAAGTGGAGGGATTGAAAATGTATGAGGGATTTTAGGATGGAAATTGATAATTTGGGGTGTTTGTTAGGATGAAATTTTGGATGGAAATTAAGGAAAAGAAGGTGAAAGAGTTATAAAATGGGTCCCATCAGAATTAATCTTCCCAAACAATGAAGGTTTTTGAGAGGTAAAAGATTGACTCAATGTAAAAAAGTAAAATTATATAATTGTCTTTATTCATTAAAATTCTAATAAAGAACTATTGATAGTATATAGTAGGGCAAACAAACAATACTAACCAAGATAAGCTTATCTCATATCAAACAATTAGAGAAAAAGATCAAAATCTTTTATTTTCTTACAATTTTCTTTTAATTGTAATTTTTCTTTCCATTCTTATCAAATAGAGTGTAAACAATAAGACCTTTTTACCGTTACGTCAACACCACTGGTGGTGTAGAGTGTCTTTGTTTGTAACAAGAGCGATTGATATGTATCATTAATGCCTCCGCACCTTCCATTGGGGGGGCACCCAAAGAAGTGGTTAAAACTGAGATAGGTATGTGTACATATACACACACACACACACACACATAATATGCAATTTGCAGTGGCCAGAGAGAGAGAGAGAGAGAGAGAGAGAGGAGAGAGAAAGAGAGGACATCATGCCTTACAAATAAAAGGGGTGTTTGGAGTTGTGGTGGGGGGATGTGAAAAGACAAGTCAAATGTCAAATCGGGGGTCTTTGAAATCATAAGACAGTCAGTGGGTTGTGCTGTCAATCCAAGGGATTTGATTTTTTCCTTTTTTTCTTTTTTTTTTTCTTTTTTTTTAATTTTTAATTTTTAATTTTTTTTTTGGTGGGGGAAAACTACAGCTTCTTTCCCTCTCTCTATCTCTAATTCTCTCTCTCTCTTTAACGGAACCTTACCAAAGAAACAGTTGTTTTGATCTTTTTTTTTTATTTTTATTTTTTAAGTTATTGTTCATTAAATTACATAAACCGGATCACACGTGCCAAAGTCTTGTCTCACGTGCAGAGGGTACTGGACCCAAATGAAATAAAAATAAAACTTGGGGGGGTTCGTTGGCACCAGTCCCAATATGTGAATCTTGAACCCCCTAGACCCAGCCGACACACTTACCTATGCCCCTCCTCCTGGCCCCACCCACTCCCCTTGTTATATACTTCTGTCTTTTTTATTCCAATTCAACACTTATTAATTGTCCACTTCTCTATTTTCCTCATTAATTTTCTTTTTCTTCTTATCTCTCTAATTTTAACTCCCGCACTGTTACAAATATTATAATAGACGATGAAGATTGCAAGATGATTTTTCAAAAACCCTCATCTAAAGTAGTTTAAAAAAATGACACGGAGTTTTAATTTGTATTAGTGTCGTTTGAAGTTGAATCGGAATTTTAAAGATATTTTGATTGACTATGATTAATATTTTAATTATGTGTGGGTTTGAAAATGAACTGTTTAGAGTTAAAAAGTTTAGAAACTTGAAATGGGTTCAGAAAAAAATAACAACATGGATGTTGTTTTCTTACTCTTATCATTCTATATAATTTTTTTAAAAAAATAATTATTTTATTTCGACTTGAAATGAGTAAATTATGGATTTTAAAAGTTTGAGTTTTTAAGAGAGATTTGGAGATGCGAATAATGAAATTGATTTACTTTTGAAGAATAAGACTAAAAAAAAAACTATTGAAAATTTTTGATTGGAGTGTACCGACCAAATATTGGCTTAGAAAGTCATTCTCATTTTATCCTTTAAACTTTAAGTACTCTTACTTTATTTTCTAAATTTTGAATCAATCCAACTTAATGCTTCCGTTAGAATTTCAGTTAAAAATTCACAGGAAAAAAAAAAAGAGTTAAGTGCTTTAATGTAATATTTTTCTTTATGTTTTTAAGAAAAATCTTAACAGATAAGGTTAATTGAGGCTAATTATTCTATTTTTATTTGTTTTTAATGAAAACTCTAATAAATAAAATTTATAGATCTTAAGGGACAAAGTGAAAAATGAATGACCTTAAAATCCGAAGGTCATTGGTGAGATCAATTCTTTTCTTTTTAGACAGTTATAGCCTACTCCTAAATATACCCTATAATGAGTAGTACTTATATATGCCACTATGGTAATTAAGGTTTGGATGTACAACTAAGTTTGTATGAAGGTTACAATTATGAGAGATTTTATGGTAGGTAGGCTATGCTTTTTTTTTCCTTTTTTTTTAACATGTTTTTATTTATTTATTTTTTTGGTAAAAAAAAAATATTCTGTCAATTTAATGTGTATCTACGTTTATATATATATATATATATATATATATATATTTATCAGATTTCGATTACACACTATATTTAAAAAATGTATTGTTGATAAGAGTATCATATAATAAATGTATTTTTATTTTTGTGCGTATTACTAATAGATGTATCGTGTTATTGCGACAGACTCATGATGTTACTGCATAAAAAATTATGAACATATCGACACATTGTTACATGTGAAGTTTTCGTTTTGTACACTCGAGACTCTCTAGCTATTACTACAATATTTATTTTTTCATTTCTTTTTCAAGTGCAACTTTTGAACAATTATAATTCGTTAGTACTTCAAATTGAGATAATCTGAACATAAAAAGGGTAAATAATACTGTTCCATATGCATACAAACTACATCAAACGCTATTCATAAGTTTTTTTGCACTTAATTAGTGTAGCCTCTTGTCCACAAATCTTCGATTAACGCGTATACATATATATATATATATATATATATATAGAGTTTTATGACCAAAAATCAGAACCTCCACTTTCATGAAAAAAGCAATAGTTACATGTTGACTCTCTTTGCATGACATCTAATATTAAACCCAAAGAAAAAAAATGCACAAATTAAACTTAAACAAATAATGATGAAAATTTAGAGCCATAGCTAAGCAATTAATCGAATCTTTTCTCTCTCTTTCTCTCTCCTTTTAAAAAAAAAAATTTTTAATAAGCTTAAAATAACATGTCGCTACTTCTTGCTACATGAGGATTTAGGAAATCAAAGATATATATATATATATATATATATATGTAACTGTAGTTTTTGTCCATAAAACTATAATTACAATGATGTCACCAGCTGAAAATTGGAACCAAGTCTGCGTAATAATCAATTTGTTTTTTAAATTATTTAAGTAATGCAAATTAATGAACGTTTTTAATTAACCCTAGTTTGTTCAGAGTTGAAGTACTATTGGTAAGTTCCAACGGCAAAGAATGCCCGATCTCAACGGATATACAAATAACACGCACCGCGTGTGTATACACACACACACACACACACACACACAATTATGCTGAAAACAACTATGTTAAAATAAATAAATATATATATATGTATATGTATATATAAGAGTTTGGCTAGTTTCAAAAGATAAAATCATCAGCTTACTACTGATGCTTAATTCTCTTGATGTAATTATGTTATAGTACTACTAATCGTGGATTAACTTTCTGATCTCTTAGACTTTTAACATTCTTGACCACAACTTTTTTTTTTCTCGGTTCATATATATATATATATATGTATATATATATATATATAGGGAAAACAGAAAATCATCTTTAACATTATAACAACCCTATATACTCTAACCGATTCTAATAATTCACCAATATTATGATGGCGTAATCGGAAGTTCTTGTTGACTTGGTTCTGAGGTACTTGCAAAAAATGATAGATCAAAATCACACACACGTTTTGTCGACAAGAAAACTCTTTGTTCACAGTAATACTTCTGGATATATATAGTGGCTAGAAAGTTGTTACAGAGATTAGCAGTCTCCTAAACTCCTAAAGTTTATAATGCACCCAAAAAAAAAAAAACCTTATAAGCTTTTGTATATCTTTCCTTTTTTTTTTTTTTTTAAATTGTCATGACGTATAATTTTTTTTTTTTAATAGCAATAGTGCATCTTAAATTGTCCTTTACTTTTGGAAACCATATATACATCCTGTTCTCATTCCTGTTTTTTTCCTATTAAAAAAGTAAGTATTTTTTTATGCAATTTGGAGCAAATAAATCTTTTGATGAACAAAAGGAAAAGGAGAAAAATAAAAAAGAGATAAGCTTTTATGTTGTCAACATTCTATATGGATAGATCTCAAAAAGAAAAGAAAAAAAAAACATTATATATGGATAACATGTGTTTAGAATTACCACAAGTCAGTGATGGTGCGATGATAAAGTATGTTTTACTTTAAGCCTTTATTTCTATCATATCAAGGGTTTGAGTCACACATCACACAAATATCATGTTTGGCATATATGACCAGTTAATTGATGAAGGTTGATATATATGATCTTTTACTCTCCCATCAGAGATCAGTCATACACTTACATGTCAGTCGAGAGCATGAAAAGACACCACTCATCTTTTTTTTTTTCTATATAAAAAAAAGTGTTTAGAATTACTTAATCAAGATGGTTTTATTAAAGCCTGGAGATCAGTAATTCAGCAGTAAAATTAACAAATTAACTAAGAAGAACATTCTTGAATTTTTCACATATAACTTTACTGAAATAAGTCTAAATGAGGTACAAATTCAAGTCTCTATTTTTGGTAACACCCAGGTGAATGAGTTAGTAAGGGTGAGTGCCTTTGCTAGCTTCTCTCTTTCATCCACCTGGGTTCGAATCCCGTGACCTCCCCTTATGTCTCACTCTAGTTTTGGCTGTTAAAACATGATTTGATGATGCCTGGGTATATCTCGGATGATTGATTGAGAGAAACTAGTATAAAAAACCTGTCTCATTACCATACTAAGAGAAAGTGATTCCTGCCTATGGGACATAAAATCTGAAAATGATAGGACCATCCTTGCATCATTTTATTCCACAAAAAAAAGGTCTATATTTTTGGTGACATCTCATTAACTAAGTGAAGATATGTCATTGATTAGTGTTGGTTATTAATATCAAGACATGATATGTTGGGTGGTTATCATGCACATATGTCAAAATTTTCAATATCCCATATTCTTACATATATATATATATGTATGTATATAATTTTCCACCCCTCCCATCATTTTCTTTCCCTTCCCCCATTTCCTCTATTTAAAAAAATAACAATAATAATAACAATAATAGTAATAACTAATAATCAATCTATCCTATTACTTTATTTATTTTTTATTTTTTTGGATTTCTTTTTTAAATACCTCAGCCGCCCAGAATAGCCACCCAAATTGCTCTCTCTCTCTCTCTCTCTCTCTCTCCTCTTGTCCTCCTCTCTCTCTCTCTCTCTCTCTCTCAAAAAATATCTCTAAACACAATACAACACCACTCCCATTGACACAAAAGAATCTCTTAAACCCAATTTACAATAGTCACTTCTTCTTCTTCTTCTTCTTCTTCAAAAACAAAATGAACCCATTTGTCTCTTAATATTCTACTTCTTCTTTTCCTCTTCTCTCTCAATCTTCTCTCAAAACAACCCTAGGACTCGTCAACAAAATCACCACCGTCGATCAAGAATACCATCATCACAATCATCATCATCATGAGCAGCCTAGAAGACTCGCTGAGATCTCTGTCGTTGGATTACCTGAACCTCCTGATCAACGGCCAGGCGTTCAGCGACGTCACCTTCAGCGTGGAGGGGCGTCTGGTTCACGCGCACCGCTGCATCCTGGCGGCGCGTAGCCTCTTCTTCCGCAAGTTCTTCTGCGGCCCGGACCCTCCCTCGGGCGGGCTCGACCCGGTCTCGCCGTCGTCATCTTCGTCCTCCGCCGGGGCTCGGGCCATGGGCTCGGGAGGAGGCTCGACGGCGTCGCCTCACCACGGCCGAGGGAGTTCGTCGTCGGTGATTCCGGTGAACTCGGTCGGATATGAGGTTTTCTTGTTGCTGCTTCAGTTCTTGTACAGCGGTCAAGTCTCCATAGTCCCTCAGAAGCACGAGCCCAGGCCCAATTGCGGCGAGAGAGGCTGCTGGCACACGCATTGCACCTCCGCCGTTGATCTTGCCCTCGACACTCTCGCCGCCGCTAGATCCTTCGGCGTCGAACAGCTCGCATTGCTCACTCAGGTTTTTTCCTTTTTCTTTTGTTTGTGTCTTTGTTTTTTTTTTTTTTTTTTTCCCTCTCTTTCTTTCTTAGTGTTCTTGGTGAGTGTGAGGGAGAGAGTAGTGTGGTTTCTGTGCAGTCTAATGTTTTCATGGTTTTTTTTTTTTTGTTGGAGTTTGGGAAAATTTTTTTTTTTTTTTGGTTTTGGGGAAGTGGGTTAAGATTTTTTTTTTCTTCTGGGTTCTCTCTTTCTTTTTTCTTTTTTAATTTTTTTTAATTTTTGAGTCTTTATTATTGGTGTTGTTATGGGGAATCCCATTATAATCTCATGGTTGAAGTGGATTTTCACAAGGCAAATCCCAATACTTTTTTTTCCCCTTCTTCTTCTTCCTTTTATCTTTTATATATGTGTTGAAATTGGATTTTAATCATTTTTCAGTAATACTCAAATTTGTTCTCCCAAAAACAATCTAATGCTTTTGAGAAATTTTATCATCTCCTCCTCCTTTTTTTCTTCTTCTTCTTCTTCTTCTTTATTCATATTTTTTTGAGGTCAAATTTATTTTTGAGTGTTGGTGTTTATATTTTATACATATAGCTTGATTTCATGCACCACTTTTAAAAGCTTTTTTGTTTTTGGTTTTTAAAATTTCCATTTTTCTTATCTTTATTCTACGCTCTCCTTGACTTGCTAAAATTAGATCTTAAACATCCCGTCTTGTCTTTCAACAGTGAGAGAAAAAAAAAAAAAAAACAACAACAACATCTATCCCAAAATTCACTTTCCTCATTTGGGGGTTTAGGGACAGGAAAATAGAAAGAAAAACAAACTGTGACAAAAGGAAAAAAAATTTATAGTAATTATACATATACAAAGCAATACTACGACTTTATGACTACTCTACTCTTCTACCCTCGAGCTACAAAAATTTTCACATCAAAAACCTCCCAAGTTAATGGAATTTACAATTACAAATATATCCCTTAACATGTTTTTTTTTTTATTTTTAATTTAATTTTGATTTTTTTTTTATTTTTATAATTTGGTGTGACAGAAACAATTAGCAAGCATGGTAGAGAAGGCCTCAATTGAAGATGTAATGAAAGTCCTTCTAGCCTCAAGAAAGCAAGACATGCACCAACTTTGGACAACCTGCTCCCACCTCGTGGCCAAGTCCGGTCTCCCGCCGGAGATTCTCGCGAAGCACATTCCGATCGACGTCGTGGCGAAGATCGAGGAGCTCCGACTCAAATCCTCTCTAGCCCGGCGCTCCCTCCTCCCCCATCACCACGGCCACCACCACCACCACGGCCATCACCACCACCACCCGGACCTCGGCGCCGCAGCCGACCTCGAGGACCAAAAAATCCGCCGGATGCGCCGCGCCCTCGACTCATCCGACGTCGAGCTCGTCAAGCTCATGGTAATGGGCGAAGGACTAAACCTAGACGAGGCCTTAGCCCTACATTACGCCGTGGAGAATTGCAGCCGCGAAGTCGTCAAGGCGTTGCTCGAGCTCGGCGCCGCAGACGTCAATTACCCCGCGGGTCCTGCCGGCAAGACCCCGCTTCACGTCGCCTCCGAGATGGTCTCCCCCGACATGGTGGCGGTCCTCTTGGACCACCACGCCGACCCGAATGTTCGAACCGTCGACGGCGTGACCCCGCTCGACGTGCTCCGAACCCTAACGTCGGATTTTCTCTTCAAAGGAGCTGTGCCGGGACTAACTCACATCGAACCGAACAAGCTCCGGCTTTGTTTGGAGCTTGTCCAGTCGGCTGCGTTGGTTCTCTCCCGTGAAGAAGGGAATAACAACAACAATGCGAATAACAGTAACAGCAATGCTTCTTCTTCTTCGGTTCTTTATCCTCCGATGAGTGAAGAAGGGAATATCGATTCGAGATTGGTTTATCTCAATCTCGGAGCCGCGACGCAAATGGGAGCCTCGAGAATGGACGGTGAGGATGAGAGCAGCCAGAGAGATCATCACCATCACCACCATCATCATCATCAAGGGATGAACCCGACAATGTATCACCACCACTCTCATGACTTCTGAAAATTATTATTAATATTGATTATCAGCTCATGAAATCGTAATATTATTATTATTACTATTATTTTCCACTTTATAATATATATATATCTAAATATATCTTATAATTACTATCTCTCTTTTTTTTTTTAGATATATATATATATATATATATAGTTTCTTTGTGTTGTGAAGTGGAAGGAAAGTTCATGAAATGATCTCGTGGAGAGTTTTGTTGGATCAAGTGTTTTCCTTCTTTTTTTTTTTTTTTTTTTTTTTTTTTTTTTGCGACAACTGCATATCTCTGTTCTTGTGTTTCATGTGTGTGTGTGTGTGATTTTTTACCCCTATTATAATATATATATATACATATATACGTATATATATGTTCGTCATTATTTTGGCATATACATGTTGTGTATATATAGATACTCTTTTCGGTTAATGTGAAATGGCAACATAACTAGTTCATGACATGATCTCGTGGAATATGACTTGTTTTTCCTTTTGTCTGATCTTTTCTTGAGATTTTTACTCTCTGTTCTTGTGTACTTTTTTTCTTTTGTTCTTATATAGGTACATGTATATACACACACATATATATAGGCTTTTCTATCAATCATCTCGATGATAGTATGAAATGCAGTTTCATCGGAGATAGGAGTGATAGACGAGACAAGGAGAATCTAAGAGTTTCTTGGGGTCTGAGGGTCCAATATTATGTCAAGTAAGAGAGAGAGATAGAGAGGGTCAATCTTTTGAAAAAAAAAAAAAAAAAAACCCTTTTCCTTCTCTTCCTTCCCTTGGGTTGGGTTGTCAAAGTAGTACTTTTGTTGTGTGTATTTATTGAAATCCCTCTCTGGGGACTAAAATTATGGCCTACTTATTGTGTCCCTTTTCGTTTTTTTTTTTTTCCTTTTTCCTTTTCTTTTCTTTTCTTGTCTCCCCAACCAGCTTTCCCATTCTCTAATCCATATAAAACAACACAAAATTATATATATATCTATATATATATATATATTCTAGCCTAACTTCAATCTTCTTACGCTAGCGTGTTTTTGGTTTTTCTTCTTTTTTTAAAAATTAATTTTAATTCAGAGGATTTTTGTTTGGTTATGGGGAAATTATTCACATCAAAATCAGGGATATATTTTTATATATATGAGCTGTCCGTTCCCCGCCGTTCCTTTTATTTATTTTTCTGAAAAACAATAATCTTTTTTTTTTTCCTGTTCCGTTATGGTTTTTGTCTATAATTTGTTATTATTTTATTGTAAGGGGTTAGAGAACTTATGGCTATGGACAAATTTGGTTGGTTGTCTTGCATGAATGCTACAATTGAGTGTGACTAGACACGACAGATTTAAAATAATATAATAATATATTGGTATTATCTAAATCTAGATTCCCTCCATGTAATCCTCTTTTTTGTCCCCCCTTACCCCTTGCCTCATTGGTTCGGCTTTCCTCTCATCTATTCTTCCCCATTACATCTATATCTATATATACATGTGTGTATGTGTGAGTGTGTGTATATATATATATCTTAGTGTGCAAAAACCGGTAACAAAAACCCTAGGCTTTTCAAGGTGTCTTGTGGGGTGTGAATTAAGGCGTTTTCTTTTGTGTGAAAATTCTTGAATCTATTTCTTTTGCATATTTGATCGAATTTCTTCTCTATTATTTATTTTTATTATTTTTTTGTTGACAAGAAAAATAGACCAATAAGAAGACGCAAATAAAAAAATATATAGATATGGATGGAGATTTCTTTGGAAACATCATCCGAGAGTCATCCAAATCCAACGTGGTGATGATTTTCCAGGTAAACACACTTGTATCATGCATGGCAGTTCAAGTTTAATGGCTTAATATAATTCATTGAATTTATGTATATATATATATATATTTATATATTTATATATGTTTGCTTATAAGTATGTATTTGGATCTTCTCTTATAAACAATACATGATTGATGTTCGATGTTTTATCTGCCTTTGATATTAAATTATTGGATACAAACATCTTTGGAGCAATAATTAACTAAGCCATATTATTATAAGTTATTTTTTATAAAAACAATTGATGGAAGGTCATGAATTAAATAACATTCTGATTATCTTCACCATCAAATTTGCATGGAACGTATGCATTATCATAAAGCTGATGAAACATTTAAGGGGCCTATTTTTATATATACTTTGTCGTTTATTTAGAATGAATTTTTGAGAAAATGCTCTCAACTTCTCAATTATTTTTTGAGCATGTTAACATTAATTCTGATTGCATGTTAATCTTGTTTGTCAGTTGTTTCAAGACTAATTAATATAAAACGCCACTCTATTTTTAATAGGAAAAGAGATCTCAAGTGCTAAGTTAGATTTATTATCTCATCCTTGGAGAATATTGCATATATACACATATATATTGAATATTTATACAAGACAAGACGCAAAAGGCTCTATTATTGATGAAACATATACATTCGCGTGGTTTCCATAATTCACACTCTTAGTTAACAATCATATGTATTCAATGTTAGGTTGTTGATTTTGATGTTTGGTTCCAAATCAAGTGTAGGCATTTTCCCCCTCTTATTTATTTATTTACTTTTTGTATTGGGTTTTCTAAGAAAGGTTTTTAATAAGTCCTTTACGGGTGTTTTTTGTTTTTGATTTAGATACGCTCATGTTCTTTTTCTTTCATTTAATTAATGATACAAATTGTCAGACAAGTTTGCTAGCACCTACCAACCTAGTTGGGATGTGTTACTCTCCCCTAATGCTAGTTGTTCTTTCTAATCATTTAACTATATATTCATTTATTGTTACATATTCTATACTTTTTTTTCGTTGCAAATTAAAGCAACTGTTTTTGGTATACAAAAACATAGTATACCAAAAACATAGTGTGGAATAATGACAATTTCCTAACCATTATAAATTTTCTTGCATCTATTTTCTTTTTGACAATCTATGTGATACAGCATTCTAGGAATTATCCATGTTTTTGCTTCGGGGAATATGTATTTGAATTACAGTACGTATGATTTTAAGAGAAAATAGAATTTGCATATCAAAACACTCAAAATTGTAAGAAATTGCTTTTTTTTTTTTTTAAGTTGAAAAAAATGAAAATCTTAGATATATTATAAAAAAAATAAAGGGGTTTTAAAAAAAAAAAATGACCTAAACAAAGTTTTGATCAAAGTAGCTAATCACTGTACGCTATATATGCAGCTAACCATCTAGCTGGAGCTTGATCTGGTGATCGAGAAACAATTTTGTATGTATAATATTAAAAAAACAAGTTTATTACTAGAATTATTCTATCTCAATGTAGGGTTTTAGTGAGAACAATAAGAAGATTTTTCAGTTATTCCTTTTCTTCCATTTAACAAATTGTTGCAGTTAGTCCTTGATATGTGCTTGAAAATGAACACGTCGTGCATGAAGAAATAACATGCATTTTGGTGTTGTGATTACGATAAACATATATAGTATGCAAAAGCTGTAGCAGGCCATCTAAAAGATACACACACACATATAGTCCCTACCAAATTTCACGGGTCTTTTCATATTGAAAATCAACTGTCTCTTGCTCATTTATAACCCCACTACGGTTAGCTTAGCAGGTGATCATAGAGGCCAGAGGAAGTATATTCGAAACTTGAGAGTATTTTTGTTTTTCTTTAATAGTGAGTCATAATATCCTGTATAAAAAAAAAAAAAAAGATAGATTAAACAAATACTTTTAAACAAACGTCAGGATTTTTTTTTCTCCAAATACATAAGAAAAAAAGACTAATAAAACTTGATAATACAACAAACATTATATCGCACTGTCAATTATCAAATATGTATGATAGTTTGAAGATATGTTCAATGTTGACCTAGTGCTTTTGCTCTCATCAATATAAAAACCGTGCATAATAAACCATTAATGTTTAAGATTTAATTGTTAACTCCCAAGCTATACCACTACTATATAGCAATTCAAGTTAGACTTTAAAATGTAGCTTTCCTTTCTTTGGAACAAAATTTAATCAAAGTAATTCCACACAAAAAATCATTTTAGTATGTAGCCTTTCTCCCTTTTTTTTTTTTTTTTTTTTTTTTGGGGTTATAAAAAGGAATCTTACAAGATTAATACGGGAAGGAGTTTTAAATTGAGAAAATCTTAACGATTTCTCTTTTAACTACTTTTCTTTTTGTTGTTTTGTTCATTTGGTTGTTTTTTAAGTTTAGTTATGCTCATTTTTGTTTTTGGTTTGTAAGATTTTTTTTCTTTTATTTTTCAATAATTTTTTTCTTAAAAAAAAATGTCTTGCACTGTCTTTGACAAAATACAACAATGTTGTGCTATTTTCAATCCGTATATGGATCATACTTATTGGAAGCTTGTTGGCCACAATTCAATGTTTGCAAGTTTTTTCTTTTTCTCTTTTCTTTTTCATTGCAGAGAGCAACTAACATCATGACTAGTACAATTCAACTAGATTACCACACACTAGAAATCCCATCTCGCACAGAGCTTCCCAATGAAAAATTACAAAATTGTGTATACATAATTTTCATTTTATATATATATATATATACACGTGTATCTACACACTTGTACTCACTATCTACACTCACTACATGAACTCAGATAAATTTACCCCTATTATGGAAGGAAAACAAGTCAAGAGGAAATAACAATCAGTTTTTGTCACTTCTAAACAATATTTGAGGCACACTGAATTTCAAAGGACCAACTCTATATTCTTTTTTCCCCTAAGCTACCGCCTTAATAATAATAAAGAAAAAAAAAATACGAGTTCTACTAAATGAAAGAAATGAAAAACCAAGTCAGAAATATACGGCTTAAGGATACATCCAAAAATCAAAAATAAAAATATCAGCTGACATAAAACGATGTATTTTTCTGCTCAAAACTACAGTCGGTAGAGGACTAATTAAAACCTTCCGAAGAATCCCAAGTTCCCAACTCCATATATTAATTCACAGTGATATAGCTTTAGTTAGTGATAGCTTCCCTATTAGTCAGTTCTTTTCAACTACATATAGAAACGTTTCTCGTTAGTACTTGAGTCTTTGAGCAAGAGATTGCACTTTTTCTTGATCTACTGACTGATTTTTTTTTTTTTTTTTTTTCATTATTTGGAATGTATATGTAGATTTGATTTTCCAAAGCTATACATATGTATGTATGTATTTTTCATTTGCTAAAAAAGAAATTAATGAAAACAAATGTTAAGAAACGCCAAAACTAAATAGTTATAATGTGTTTGGATAAAGCATGTGATCAAGAACTATTTGGTTCATTGTTTTTTTTTAAAAAAAATTTTTGAGATAAAGTATCATAAAAAAAAAAAAGGTTTGAATGAGAACTTTATAGGATGGAACCCTTTTCCCAAACAAACCCATTACATGGGTCCAAAACCAAGTTCCTTCCATCAAGATTATGATCAACTCAATACATGTTGTGGTTTTGTTGCCGGTTAAAGAAAGACTAAACAAGAGAACGAAACGACAGCCACTTTGTTCCCTTCTCTCTCTCTCTCTCTTTTTGTTTGTTTTGGGGTTTGTGAAAATTATTGGTCTTATACACCGAAGGTATAATTTCATAAAATATTATCGTATAAAACAATCTAATATATTTGTCTATATTAATACTATATTTATTATAAATAGTGAAAAATAGTATCATCTTTTTTTTAAGTGAAAAATAATATCTTACTTTCATACCCAAACATATAATATTATATATTTTATTTATCATCATTATTATGCTTTGAAACTTATAAAAGTTAATTTTAATGTTCAAGCAAAATTAAAAATAAAATCATAATAATAATTAGATGAAAAATAAAGGTAAATAATAATAATCAAATGTTAAATTTAACACTGACTATACCTTATGATAAATTTGTCACAAAATATAACGTATGGTAAATTTGGTATTACTTATAGCATGTCATTGAAGAACAATTTTTTCATCAAAATGCTAAAGTTTAGTATTAGCATAACAATTTAGCATTACATTACAAGTGTTCTAAGGTGTGGATTTGGGCATGTCATAAAACCACGTACGGAAAGTAACATTGAAAAATTCCTTTTTTTTTTTTTTTTCAATACGCCAACTAGCCTGACCAAAAATATTACCTAAGAAAATTTAAGTCAACAGGGAAGGGCATATTGTACGAAAGTTCATCATTAAGGTACGGTTATCAACAATATAGGAATCATCCATACATACATAGAGAGAGAGATATATATATATATATATATATATCTTATATGGAGATGCAAAAAAACCATATAAAAAGGACAGAATTACTAAGATTACATATATCTTATATGGAGAAGCAGAGAAAGCATATAAAAAGGATAAAATTACTAAGATGATATATATTTATACACATATATATATATATATATATATATATACACTCACTGCCCCCTATAGTTATACATATATTTATATGCACTTTCTCGCTCATTTGGGAAAAAATATATATATATATATATATAGTATTAGATCATACATATTTCAAAAGTATTCATCATGAATGGCAAAAATACAAGAAATCCTTTTTCTTTATCTTCCTTTGTTTTTTGGGATGAAAAAAGAAAAAAAGTGGAAAAATACGGAAGGAAAGAAAGAAAGAAAGAAAGAAAAAGTAGAACAAAAATAATTCCACGCACCTATGCATACTTTTTTCTCCTTGGGTAAAACTAATAAGGATTTATACAAGCATCCCGATAATGTCCATAGTATAAAGGATATATATATATATATATATATATATAAATATAGTTCAAGAGGTATTAGGAGTTGGAACTTCGGTACTCCAATCTAGCTCTTTTTCCTAAGATTCAAGGGTATAGTATTCTGCATCAATCCAAGAAATTGATATGTATAGAATTGATGAGGGGCTGAAGTATCTAAAATTTATGAAAGCCGAGATCATCGTAAAGTCAAATGAAATAATTTTCATAATTTTTAAAGGACAGTAGACGTTGCCGAATAAAAAACAAAAAACAAAACAAACAAACAAACAAACCTTTTTACAGAAAAATGAGCCGACGAGCAAGATTTTTTGGGCCAAAATCCATCATTTGGGTCTTCATCAAAAGGGCGATTTTTTCTTCTATAGTAAGTTTTGTTTTGGTAATAAGTTGACCTACTCCCATCGTGATTGTGTTTACTTATTTCTTCGGTTAGATAGGTTTGATTTAACATTCATACTCAAATTTTCCCTTTTTTTTAATTTTAATTTTATATTTATTATTTTTAATTGTGTTTATATCATTTTGGTTTAGCTTTCCTTCAAATATGTACGCCCTTTTGTAAGAAATTGAGCTTTGACACACAATTTTCTCTCTTTCAATTTCGATATCTGTGTGAATCAACATGTTGTATAAAACTATTATATATCCTAATATGTGAACTAACATGTTGATAGGCTTAGGCCTCTACTTTTTATTATTTTATTTGTACTACTTTATATTTATGCTATGTTCAGAAGAAAAATCATTGTATACATAGACATACACTATAATATTTATTTATTTACTTATTTTACATAAAATGAGAAGCATCAAGCGAATAAAGACTAGATGCAAACATCTCAACCACGTTAACACTATGATCTAGCGAATCTATAATATGCCCGCCCTAACCGACAATATTTTCATAAAGAAAAAGAAATTACATTGTTCAAAAGCTGGGAGAAAAAGCCATGTATTATTGAGAAGAAGATACGACCATAAAAAAGGAGAATTGAAAACGAATACAAAAAAAAAAAAAAAAAAAAAGGTACTAAATAGCATATTCTCTAATAAGCATATGATCATCTAATTATACACCATTTCACTGGTATATTGAATAAGTATCCATAATCTAAATCATTAAAATCATAACACAAGATATTCCATCATGCACTTCTTACACACGAATCTTTTAAATATGATCTTTAAAGAAAATAATTGGGTGATTTCAAGGATTTCCCCTCAAAGAGCACACTTCTGGTATATTATCCCATCTATAGTGACTTCAAGATTTTTAACTTGCATAAGAGTCCAAGATCAATATAATAAGTCTTCCAAAGTTACCCACATCCAGCCAAAAAGGTAATCTTATAAATTACAACCCGTAATCTACTAGATGTCACCAAAATCAACTAGGGTCATTGACGGTTTCCAGTCATCATTACTAGAGAATATTCTCGTAGATTATCAAATGATCTACCATATAACTTTTTATTTACAATACAAAATGGTCGATCACCTCACTCTGGCAGTCGGAGAGTAATCTGGTATATTACTTTTTGTAATTTACTATATATATATATATATATATATATTTTATATTCTACTAGACTATTTTATATGTTCTACCAAATTAATTTTTAAACTTTACCAGGTTAATTTCTGCAATTTTATTGCCAACACAAAATGGTCCACCGTCTCTGACAGGGACCGCTGGAGAGTAATTTGATAGATTACCTACGGATTAACTTTGGTAATCTACTAGAATATTAGTGTAATATGATAGAATAATGCACGTAATCAACCAAATTATTTATCAAAATCCATATAAAAAAACAAATTACAACAAAAAATTCCAAAGGAAATTGATATACAAAAAATTAAAAAAAATGATGATAACAGAGTCCATCATTCTACAAACAAGATCCAGAAAGCAAAAATCATAACATCATAAAACAAAATTTTTCCTTTCAATTTTCTTTCATTTTCTACGTAATCAAACACATCCAAATATTTGTTATTCGGAAACAACATATGGTTCGAAAAAGAACAAAAAGAAAGAAAGAGTAATCAAAATCTGTCACTATATGTATTGAATATTCAAAATCTGGCAAAAAAAAACAAATTTGATTCAAAATCAGTCATCATGTATTACCTACTTAAGGCTTACTATGATCTCCCTCCTTTTTTTTTCGTTATATATATATATATATATAAAGAAAGACCAAACGCTTGTGTTATTGCCAACCAAAGAGATTACGCCGGAGAGATCCAGAAAGGTATATCTGGTGAGGCAGAGCAACAAATCTACCGTGCAGCTCAAACGACGAGAATCAGGCTCGTGAAAAGCCGAATCTGGCTGCTTTTGACGGCAATGGACCAGTGCCCTTTGACAACGATGCCAATCTCCTCCAAGATATCTCCTTCACCACACTTGAGACCTCAGGATTAGAATTGGTGTCTCTATCATTTTTCTTCTATAATCGTATTAAGACTTATTCAGAGGTAAATCTATCATTTTATGTTACAATTTTAATTTCCATCCTTTATATTTTGACACGTGACAATACTCTTTACAAAACTAACAAAAGGGGTAAATTTTTACAATTCTAAAAGTCAAGGAAGAGCCGATGCAAAATTTTTACAATACCCTTTACAAAACAAAAAGAAAGGGTAAATTTTTACAATTCTAGAAGTTAAGAAAGAATCGATGCAAAACTTCGGGGAACAAATTATTGCAAGATCTGAAATTCGGGGGAAAAAATGACACACTTCTTCAAGCATCTATTATTGTCGTCAGCTTTTGCAATATCCTCCATGTTTATGTAACAAGCTTTTGCATGTTTCCCTCCAAAAAAAAAGGCTAAGGGTTCGTTTAGTGTTTGGATTGAGTTTGAGATAAAATGAAATTTTTAAGTTTAAGTTTATTGACTTTTTAAAAATTAGTTATAAATTTTGTTGACTTTTCAGAAAAAGACAAAAATTAAAATAAAAAAGTACAGTTTAGTTGGAGTTAAACCTGGATGTCAAATGTGGGCTAAAAAGAAAAAAGCTGTTGCACTTGAAGAGCTCAATAATTTGAACTTGGCAATGTTAAAGGACAGTACAAATGGTTTGTCAAATATGTAAGTACTAGAATTATATGACCAATTTCATTGAAGCGTCAATATCCACATTATTGGTTATCAGCCTTTTTTTCTCTACCACTACGTACCAAACGGTCCCAGCTCATATCTTCCCTTTCCAGCTACAATATTCTAGTCTAGACATTAAATGGTAGAACTAAAATTGGTAAACAAAAGAACCCTACAAGTTCTCTTATTCTTTTTTATTGGATAAATAAACAACAATTGGATTTACTTGGATCAAATTATCTGATGGTATTTTATAGATACATATTAAGAGATTATTAGCGAGTCAAATCACTCATATTAGTGTTAATATCCATGCTTGTAACTATCAAAGTTTAACTTGCATCCACATTACACCAATGAGATGGTGACAAGAAAGTCATATTTAGAGCATTCGCTTCTATATACTCAAGACTCGAGTCATTTTGTCGGTGTGATAGCTGTTAAACCCAGTGTCAGGATTTTTACCATCTCACTTGTGATATACTAGACTTGATCTCCTTTTCTTTTTTTTTTTTTTTCTTTTTTTTTTTTTAAATCTATTCTCCCTCTTCAGTCTCATATTTATTTATAAAATTCTTGACGTTTCAAATTATTAAGAAAGTTTAACAATAATTAATATGGCTAGGTCTTCTTTATCTTCTACATTTATACCAAGGCCAAAGACTTTCTATTCAAAATTCTCAAAGGCAGGGACTGAACGCCCAAGATAGTATCCTTTATTAGAGAAGCCATAAGATAAAAACCTTATTTTGGAGCAGTTACAAGATGAGGTTAGAAATCAAAAATCAAAATTCTGAATTGCAAACTAAAGCATTTATACTTTAAACGTGTTATCTCAGGATTTTGACTCAACTCTTAAGAAAACGATCCTTTGTTATTAATTATCTTGCCCGATATTATTTGCTCGAAAGATAAGCGTTGTAGATTATTCTATGTTGGAAAAAAAAATAGATAGAATTTTCAACAATACGCTATCAAATTAGGTTTAAAATTCTTGTGATCTTTTGTAAAAGCTCGTGATGTTATGTAATTGATTGGAAAATATACTGAATTTGCATATGAATAATTATGAATCGACAAATCTTCATTGTTATATCCTCTTCTATCTCTCTACTTTTGGATAGGGTGTTGATGTATGTTTGGAAATTAATTTTCAATCTTTCTTGAAATCTTGGATTCTTTTTTTTTTTTTTCTTGATTCTTGATCAATCCGAACCTTACAATTCATGACCTAGTTTTTTCTTTTGGTCCAATAATGATAATGAAAAGGATAATGACAATGATGATAATAATAATAATGATAATATTAATAATTTACTATATAATAATAATAATAATAATAATAATAATAATAATAATAATAATAATTTATGAAATTAAATGAATTAGATATCATGATTTGAAAATATTTGAATAAATTATCTATCTAAATAAATTATTTATTTATTTATTTATATAGTAAATTTGTTATTTATCATTATTTACTTCAAATATTTTTAATACATGTAATTTATTTTAGTTACTTATTATAAAAATACTATTCACTTCTTACTCTTTTATAATTATTAAAAAAATATATAAGTAAATCAATTATAATCCTAATTTATGATTAACATCTTATGTGATACATGTGAGCTGTGATTTTTTTATTGATTATTATATCAATTAAAGATATCTATTATTATAAAATGACAACTTACCTTACTCAAAAGTCTCAACTCATCATAACTTTAGTTTGGGCACCTTTTTAGTTCCCCCCGTTCCCAAGTAAAGAATCTCCATAAGTGCCAAGTATTTATATGCTTGCATTGAAGGGCCACTTTTCATTTGATTCTTTGTCTTCAATGAGGCCATTCTGTCTTCTACTAGATTTGTAGAAGTGGAAACTAGCTTTCATACTTCCTTTTCATCTATGCCTTTCATCTTTTTCTTTTCTCTAAAATAAGATCAGAACAAGCATAAAGGTTAGAAAAGTATAAAAGGAGCTAAAGAGTTCTGCTGATAATATAAAAAAAAAAAAAAAAACACAGTGCTAAATACTTCAACTGCAAGGTAATTAAAATATAATATCAAATTAGAATCCCACTCGCAAATCATTCTTATACCACTTGCAATGTATACATTTAATCCAAATGTTATGTTTGTTACAAAACAATGTAAAAATAGTAATTTAGGATCTGTGCTCTAATATATAATAACCGTATAGCTCCGATAAATGTAACTTTCTATTTAGATATAAATAATTACTAGTTGATTTATATGCATGTAACTTATGTAAATTTATATATAACGTGATATTACTCAGAACCTATATTTTTAATAACACATCTACCTTTTATCTTATCATTAAATTGTGAATTTCATAAAAATAAAGTTTAATATTTAAATAATTTAAAAATAATAAAAGTGTAATGGTTAGACGACAAAAATTGAGATACCAATTAATAAAAATTAAACATTAAATTTAATATTGACTATATTTGGTAGGAATTTACCACTAAATTTAACATACGATTGAATTTTAATATGAAAAGAGATACTTTATTAGAGAATATTTTTTTACAACTCAACTATCGTAATTTATCGTAAGCACATCGATTTTGTAGCTGTCCATGAAGATGCTCTTAGCTAGAGAAAAGGCCCACTTTTTTTATACCACAGCTTTACGCTTCCATGAAAGTTTAGACAAATGTATGTGCGTATACAGAGGTATATTTGTATATGTATATGTACATGTCCATGTCTATGTATGTATGTATTTATGTATGTACCATAACAGAGATATCCTTACAATAGTCTAATATAAATATGACATCTTAGCACCAAGGCAAATTAAAGTATACACTTTAAACTGTTTGTTACTAAACCACAATGGCCAAGCCAGAGACCAAGGAAAATCAACTTCCACCAGGTAGTATTCTCTATAAACACTTCCTAATTACTTTTAGATTTGTTCTTCACTCTTTTATACACATCCAAACAAGTACATTATTTAACCTTTTTTTTTTTTTTTTTTTAACTTTTGGTGTTGTTTTGATTGAAGGTTACCCAACTGATGAGAACCCACCAACTAAAAAGAAGTTGTGGTCAAGTACCAAGAACAAAGGAGATAGGGGCTTCATTGAGGGATGGTAAGTTATATTTTCTGCTCATAGGATAAAGAAAAATTTACTATGAAGCATGAAATAATGAGCACAAAATTTTTAAACTTTAATTCCTGTAGAATTTTTTTTTTTTTTTTTTAAGATTCGACATATACATATATTTATATATATATATATATATATAGTTTATGCTATGAGACTATAGCTTTTATTTATTAAAAAGAAATGAAAATATTCACAGTAGAAGATTTTAAAGCAAGAGCTATTATCCAAATCCTTCCACTACCGTCTTTTAAGCTATAGTCAGTCGAACTTGAATCCTATAATGCTCTCCCACAAATAAAACTATTTTTTTCTTTTTTTTTTCTTTTTTTTTTTTCCCCTTTTCTGTATCGAGTCTATTAATTATTATATGCTTTTAAAAAAAAAAAATTTCTAAAATGTCTATTTCTTGTGATTCTTGCTCGTGCAGCCTCTTTGCGCTATGCTGTTGTTGGCTTTGTGAAGCATGCTTTTGATGAGTAAATTGTTCAATAACTACAATTACATATTAGTATGTTTGATCACCTTTTCCTAGTGATATTTTCTTTTTCTTTATTTCTTGTGGGATGTCAGTTATGGTTGTATTAAAGCTATATCTATAGTTATGATGGACTTTTTTTTTTCTTTTTTTAAATTTGGGCTAAAGATATAGTTATAATTGACCGCTCTTATATATGTATTGCTATTACATGTGACCATCGTATTATTATGGTTTGCTACCTTATTTCCGTCAACTCAGTATCCTTTCTTTTCCCTGTACCGTATTCTTACCATTTTTATTTTCATTTTCTCTACTTGATTGTTTCGTGAGAAAACCAAAGTCAATCAAGAAAATAAGTACGTAAACATTAATTAATATTAATCCAATGAAATTAGATTCCAACTGAGCTTGCGTTTAGACATCAGATTTGGATCAAAAATTCCAACTCAATGATTTGTCTTTTTTTCTGAAAAATTAACATAAATTTTAACTAATTTTTAAAAAGTAACAATCTCCAATATTAAACTTTCATTTCAAACCGGTACACCAAACGTATCCTAAATAATGTCCGTTCCTGTTGAAAAATATTAGTTGTCCTGACTTAGGGAGGTGTAGTGAGCCCTCTCTGCTATTAGTCAATCACGCTCATTATTTTACCAAATTTATTATCCTCCATAGTTTTGTAGTAACTTTCATAGTCTCTTTTATGATAAGCATATACAAAACATAAGGTGTTTGATTGAGGCCTCTTTATTTTTTTTTTTTTTTATATTTTTTTTTTTTATAAAAAGAAAAATCCTTTCATAACTGCAGAATTTGCAATAAATTTATTATTACACCAACGGTTGCTATATCCAAAAACTCCTCTTAATGTACAATAAAAATTTCTTAAAGCTAAAAATTGCTTATATCATGTCTGAAAAAAAAAAAAAAAAAAAGATGTGAAATGATTCGGATAACTTGTAACAAAGAGAATAAACGAATCACAAACCAATGCAGGATGCTTCTCAAACGGTTTCCGCCATTGGGAAAAGTTTATCGAGCTTGTTGTTGGAGAGGATCCCGTGGGGGTCCAATTCTTTCCGTGCTTTATTGTATGCATCGACCGGGAAACGCTTTCTTAGCCTAGCCTGGAGAGCTGCTAGTTCTTCCTTATTCTTCGGAACCTGTGCAAAATAAAAGGGGTAAATGAGAGAATTGAGCATAAGATTAGTATCATTTGCAAGAGCGATTAATTTTGTTGGTTCCGCAAGCAACATAAAAACAAAACTTTGTACAAACGAATGGGGCTTTTGCAGACAAATGCGGTCTTATCTTTAGCAGCCAAGTTATGTCCAGCCTTTTAAGATGAAAACAAGCACGGAATTCGGTTGGTGTTTGAGAAACAAACATCATGATATAAAAAAATTTAAGGTGACGAAGATAAACCTAGATTGTTCAAACTTCAGAGATATATCTAGATTGTTCAATACCTCAATCTTAGCCCAATGTTCATAAACAGAATATTGATCCCACAACTGGGTCTGCGTCAGGTGTCGGTAGTGGAAAAACTCGTCAGTTATCTCCTTTCTCTGGCGAGCATCTGAGGTAGGAAGGTACATGATTATGCCAACCTGAAACAAACCAAAGTTGGTTAATCACGCAAGATCCGTAACTGATCACAGCATTAACCGCATGCAGGCCTAATTATCAACTTCACCACGAAAACATAGGATTTATGCTTTTCGCATTTTTCAGCTTTACGCAGCTAACCAATGATCAGAAAGACATGACGAAAAAGGAAAACCAAACAGCATTACCTTCACGACTCCATAAAATTAAAGAACCCAAGGTGTCAAGTTAAAATAGATCTGATATGGGAAGAAGCAAGAAATAAAATTACCCAAGAAAATATATCCTCCTCTGAGGGACTTGAAGCCGGACTCATGCGGCTCTGACTACGAGCTGTCCACCGCTGCTCTATTGGAGCAGGTGCGGGTATTTTTTCTCTCTCTATCAGCTTCTTCAGATCTTCAATGTATTGAAGGTCCTTCATGTTTGGTTTAGCTAGCGTGCCCACAGGAAAACAAGTTTCTGAAACCCACTGTTGGCCGCCACAATCAAAGCCAAGAATTTCATCACTCCATCCTACTCTGTATCCCTCAGACTTTCTCCAGAACTCAGCCTCAGCTTGATTAACTTTTACGACATGATCTTTGTTAAGAGGATCCAGGGCAAGCAGTTTATCTCTCAATTCTGTAAATGACAGCTCATTTATATCCTGTTCGTCGTTTTCTTCAGTTTGACTTGTAACTTGTACCCCTCTGCAAGTAAAAGCCCTTATGAGAACTGCTTATTCTTTCTTGAGTCTTTTTTTCTTCAAAACAGAAAATGACATATAGTCACACAAATTTTCTCTAATTCTAGACGAGTTAAACGAATTTCCATATTTTACGGTTCAAAGGGACTGCAGGGAAAAAAGTCGTAAGTACCTGTACTTCTTCAGACTCTCCCCGTAGAGATCCCGAACATGTTGTAATGCTTCATCTACAGTGTATTTGGGTTTGAACTTTGGTGGACCTTTCCATTTTGATACAGGGTTGCACCTCACAACTACAACAGAATCCGTATACGGGATATAGAGGTACTTCACATGCTTATTTTCAGACAGCAATTTCCTAAGAAAAGAAAAGACATTTCAACCACCATCAAAGAAATAGATCATCTGCAAATCTTTACGCTATACTACATGAGGAGATGCTGAAACTTGAGAAGAGAGAAGGCCAACTAGGTATTGTGCTAAATAATATAGCTGTTGATTCAATTCACTAGACGAATCACCCGAAAGACGGAAACTATATCAGAAAGCCATAAAATCATTTGTATGTCTCCATCAACGAGTTGATGAATTGAGCCAGTCAATAATCTTACATGTCTACATCAACGAGTTGAAGGTTGTGCATCGAATTTTGTGAGAAACTATGCATTATTAAATTCTGCTGAACACAAGAAAGTGGACAAATTTACCCAATAGAAGGAACAAATGATTACTTGTGATTTTTCTTGATCTCTTCGATGGTTGAGATGGCAGTGTGCTCAACAAGCTCCTGTCTCTCGACACATTGAAGGGTGACTTCAGCAACCACTCCAAGGCCCCCAAGACCGCAACGAGCTAGATAAAACAGCTCTGGATCTTTTTCTTTGAAGACTTCTATTGTCCCTTTTGCAGGTGTGACCAGTTTCATGCTGATAACCTGCTCGTCGATTGGAGGCAATCTTGCACCAGTACCGTGTGCACCAACCTAAAACATAACATGTGGAAAATAATGCCAGGATTGAAAAGAAATAACAATTAATTTAACTTTACACTGCATGAACATAAATATCTTCTTCTCAACTGGACATTGTGTTAACTTCATTGATCTAAAGCCTTTTGAGTTGATCAAATACATGCTTAAATAGCTGTTATTACCAGAAATGCCCGACATGAGAGAAGACCATCAAAAAAGCAAAGCTAGACAATGAGCTCAAATGAATGACATATGGATTTCATGTCAAAGCATAGCCAAAAATTTATTTATGAGAAAGCAAAACCATCAATCAATACTAATTCAAATGGCATCTTTTAATTAAAAAACTCAAGCAGAAGATAGCTAAATTCAATCATTTACACAAATTACCTACACATAATCCGAACAAAAGTAGTAGAAACTAAAATAAGCTTTTGGAGATTCAGAAGGAAAAAAAAGAAAAAATAAATAAGAAAAAAAAAAAAAGAAAACAAAAACAGCTGGATGTACATGAATACAGGAAGAGTCTTATTTCCACAGCCAAACACCGGAAGTATCCGGCAATTTAATATTGACCGTTGGATGCGAAAAGAGCAGCATGATCTTAGCCAACAAATTGGGGCTAACCTACTTAAGAAACTGATGTGGTCGGTATGTTATGGTGCATTAAAAAAAGAATTAATAATCTTCTGTCAGATATAGCAAAGTAAAATCAAAATTGAAAGAAGAAGGGGGTGCATTGGTAGAGAGTAAACCATAAAGTAATGAGCAGTGGGTAACAAGACATGAAAAACTGCCACCCCTTCAGCCTCTCCCTCTCTACGTGGGTCTGCCTCTCGATCTTTGTCTCCATCCTATTTGTCGGCACTTTTTGCCTCCTTTCTCCACACCACTCTACCAAAGATCACGATCAACAGCCTAGAGGTTCGAAGGCCTAATTCCACAAAGCTAGTCGATTGAATCTAACTCCTAGTCAGATTCTCTAACCAGAATGAGGAGATCGTGGTCTCGTAGTTCAATTGCTGGTGGAGGCATCATCGCAGAGGGTCGATTTGGGGAAGACAAGGATAGGCGTGTTTTCAAACGGGGCCGAGAAATACGACAAAGCTGAGAGTGAGCACCCATGGTGGAGAAGACCACTGAGGATGCCAAGGAACTGGTGTCCAATTTGAACAATTCAGAGGTGGTCATAGGATGTGACCTTCAGGGGAAATGTGGGTTTCACATTGGAGGGATCAACATGGATCGAGTATCTGTGTTGATTTTGTCCAATCCGCAAAAAAAATGAGGTTGATTAAGAGAAAAGGTCTCGATGCAGTGTTAAGATTTTCCCTCTGTAAGGACCTCAGAGGAAAGAAAGATAATTTGTTTTCATGTTGTGATTTGAGGGGATTTTATGTATTTTCATTTTTTTTGAAGGTAGCAATGGAAATTATTAGAGGGCACTCGCACTTATTTAACAGAATTTTTATTATTGAAGGTTTTTCTTTGAGGTTGCACATTTGCTGAAGGAAAAGAAAACTTTGTGAAGATTTTCTTTGAGTTCTTTAAAGCCAGAAGAGTAATGTGAAAGCCTAGGAGTTTTAAAAAAAAAATGTATGAAAATAGAGAAATGCTTCTTCACAAGGTGGAGTCTTTTACTTTGCTATTAAGCTTCTTAGTATTTTACATTCCGTTTCTCACATATTTACATCCCCAACATCTCAGTGCCACAATTCTATCCTAATTGCTTACTTTTATTGTCTTTTCCTTTTTTATTTATCTGGACAATTACCTTTCTGTCTCCCTACCAATTAAATATGTTTTCCACCCCTGACCTGGCTCCTTACATCATGTCCTTGCTTTTAGTTATCTCAAAAAACCTCACCCACCATGCAACATATGTCCTCGCACTTGGTGAACTTCATCCCCCACATCAATGCCATCTCACATCCCGACCAGGCATATATATATATATATATATATATATATGTTACATGCACCTACACAGTGCCGTCTTAAATCCGATACCGGATTTGAGACTTCCCCATGTATGTCTACATACTTCCGAAACTCTCAATTCCGGTATCAGATTTGAGACGGCACTGAACAGGTGGGTGTAAGTTAGCAGGATGTGGACATTTGTTGCATAGCTAGCGATGGTTTCTATAAAGGATTGAAAGCAAGGACAATTTGGAAGGTATCTGTCAGTGCAAGAAAACGTTATTTATACGAAAAGGGGACATGAAGGTAATCGTCTTGATAAGTGAAAAAAGAGAAGACAGTAGTTATGATAGGTTTAGATTTTAGAGTTTTAGATGAGAGAAATGTAATATTGTTAGAAAACAAATGTAAAACTAAAAGAAGGTTAATGTAATAAGAGTGAGGTGGGAATAGGACAAAACTATGAGTAACTTATTGGTGAGAAAGTGCGAAAAATGTAATGTGAAAATGGGACGGTCATGTTGTCACTAAGTGAATAGGGGAGTGTAAGTAAACATGATTGGATAACTATGACATTTACGAGATTTAGTTATGATGAAAGTAAGAATGCGAGTGACAGATGAACAGTGAAGTATACCATCAAACTGAATGTAGTCAGAGAGAGCATTCATGAGCATTAAAAAAATAATTAAAAAAAAAAAAAAAGAACCCCAAATCTTGGTCCTTGGAAGTGTTTTTACCAAAACTAGCTACTTTCTTTGGGTTGAGATTTTCAGAGTTGGTTGAGATTTTTCAGATCCAACTCTAGAAATGTCTTCTTGGTTGTGATTGTATTTCTGGGTTCTGGCTAAAAATTTTAATTCAGTTAAAGAAAAAATTTGAGGTGTAAAATATTTTGAGCAAAAATTAATGAAAAAAGGGAGGCCATTGGTGAGGTTGACAGAAGAGAGTGAACATCCCCTCTGCTTCGCCGGTGTGTTTCCCTTTTAATTTTTACCCCCTCTCTTCTTTCTCTCTATTTCTCTCTTTTCTCGCCCCGTTTGTTAACCACTTTTCTTTAAGTGCCCCTTACGCTACAGATGTGTCAGTCTTTCCCTTCATCAAATCTGGCCGTCCAAATGTCATCCAATGGTCACCAAGAAAGTGCCGGATACATCCGGTAAAATACCCCCCCGCTGGATGCAAGACACATCCTATATATATAGAGAGAGCATAGTCTCCAAATAAGCAAACAATTCAACCCAACAGGCCAACACTAAGGAAACATTCACTACCCACGCAAAAACTTAACATCAAGTTCAAAACGTACCCATTACCCAATAAAAGAAAAATCAAAGCCTGAACAGTAGAAAATCAAAATCCACAATCTATAAAGAGTTTTAGAGTGACAAAAACAACAAAGGACGGAATGACACTAAAGACCCTTTAAGGTGTATTTGGTAGGAGGGACAGAAAAGCGAAAGGAATGAAGATGGATAATATAGGCAACTAAAACAAAGAAAGGAGAGATCATCTGTTTATGATGTTTAGTAGTATGAAGAAAGAAAATAAGATACAAATAAAAATCATCTCTCTTGTTTGATATAAAAATGCAAGGGAAAGGAAATGCAACTTTTGTTTGTAACATGAATAGTTAACCAACCAAATAAAATCCTTCCAAAAGTTTCCCCAATTTAGTAACATCAAAATTGGAATGTTTTAGCATTTGGAGTCACTTCTCTAATATATTATTCTTTTATCACCTACCAAACAACTATAAGTGCATTGTGGAGCTATACTGGCATCTGGTTTGTAAAACTTTTATCTTTTCTTTTTTCAACTCAAAACTACTTTTTACTATTCACATCTCAAATATATATCGTAAATTCAGACTTTAAACGTCCATAACTTTGTTATTTTAAGTCCAAAGTGTGATTTTTTTTTAATTACATAGAATCTCAAAAGGAAGAAACAATATCCATATTAACATATTTTTTTCCTGAACATTTTTAAGATTTTACACTTTTTCTCTCTAAATAGTTTTTTTCTCCAAACATACATTTCCAAAACTACAACTCATTTTCAATCAAAAACACATCTCCAAAACCTCCTCTAAACGAGCCTAAATATCAAAATCATTTCACTAATGTCTCGACCAATCTCCTTTGTTATACTTTTCTCTCCTCCCCAACACACTAAAAAAGTATGGAACTTCGAATACCAAATTCCGGGAAAAAAAAAAAAAAAAGGCCTAACAAACCTGAATGATGCCACCAATCTGTTGCTCCCTAATGGAGGCAAAATTCTGAAGAGTGATCCCAAACTCCTTAATCCCATCAACCAGCTGCTGAACCCTGATCCCAGTCTGAACCCTGACCCTTTTCCTCTCCTTATCGACCTCCAACACCCTGTCCATCAACGCCAGGTTCACCATCCCGGCCCTCGACAACCCGATCCCATTCGGCGACAGCCCGGACCCGACCGGCCTTATCCGGGTCCTCTTATCGTGGGCTTCCTTCACGACCTTCTCCAGCTGCTCCAAGTTCTCCGGCTGGTGGAAGACCCGGGTCTGGACCTCGTGGGTCCCGCTCCAGTTGGAGACGGTGTGGAGGTCCTCGGGCAATGGGGCGTAGCGGAAGATCTGGGCTTTCTTGTGCTTGGCGTTTTGGGAAAAGGGGAAGGAGTAGTAGGTGGCGGCGCCGCAGAAGAGAAGCAGGGCTGTGTAGCCCAGGTACTTTCTGAGCTCTGCATCTGAAGATGAAGATGAAGATGAAGATGAAGAAGTGGAGAGTGTTCTAATGGGGTGTAATGGGTTTGGAGGAGAAGTGGAGATGATGGGTGTGGTGGAGGAGAGGGGTTTGAGGTAGTGGTGAAGAAGATGCGACTGCAGAGCGCGTTTCTGAGTGAGAGCTCGAAGCATTTTTTTTTTCTTTTTTTAATGAGGCAGTACAAGGGAAAGTGACTATCTGGTTTTTGAGGTTTTGGATCAAAGATGTGTTTTTTTCTCTCCTCTTTTTTTTTTTTTAGTTTTTTTTTTTTTAATTTATTTGCTTATTTGGCGACGAGAAGGGAGGATTTAAAGGTGTGCAGGTATGATTATAATTCACAGTGGGGATTTAGAGTTGGAATAAGAGGGTGTTTGGTGAATGAGTTGAGTTTGAGTTGAGTTGAAATTTTTAAGTTTGAGTTGAGTTGACTTTTTAAAAAATAATTATAAACTTTGTTGATTTTTAAGAAAAATATAAAAATTAAGATGAAAAAATACAGTTTAATTGGAGTTAAACCCGTATATCAAACACCCTCTTATTTACTTGATTCTAGCATTTAGAATCACAATCATTATATTTAAACTCAGAATCATAATGAAATTATTATAAATTTACTTATATATTATTTCATAGTTGTGTTTTCAAAATTAAAAAATAATTAATTTTTTTTTATTATCATAGTATTAAGGGATCTAAATGTAAATAATCTTTTTTTTTTTAGGAAAATTAATTTAGATGACCTTTTTTAGTTATCTAATTTAATAGATAGTCCAAATTTTTTTTATTTAGGAAAATGACTATCTGTTATTTTTCAGATTTGATCAATTAATGATTGACTATAAAATTTAGTGATTAATTATGAAATTTAGTGGTTTACGTTATGGTTAATCAATAATTGATCGTAAGTCAATCAGTGATTGATTATTGTGCGGTCAGTTACTGATTTATCATTTAAAATAATTGATTAATCATTCTTAAAAAAATGACATTTTACTTCATTTTTAAAAATTTCGACCATTTATTAAAAAACTTCTTAAAAAAAAGCTATTTAGTTATAAATCCATTTTTTAAATAAGTTTCTTAACAAATAGCCGAAGTTTTTAAAAATTAATTACAAAGCTCTTTTTTTTTCCTCTAGAATGGTCAATTAATTTTCTTAAATAGTTAATCAATGATTGACCACATGATATTGTTAACTTGGTCAATCACTGATTGACCGTAGTCAGACCATAACATAAGTCACCAAATTTCATAGTTAATTACTAATTGACTATTAATTAATCACTGATTAACTATTAATCAATCATTTATTGATCAAATATGAAAAATAGATTAACAGTCATTTTGTTAAATAAAAAGAAGTTCGGTCATCTATTAAATTAGATGATTGAAAACGTCAACTCAACTTAATCTTTCTCTTATTAATCAAAATTAAAATGATCATTATAATGATAAAATAATATATAAAATATATTTACCAAATAATAAATATAAAATATGTGCAATATTTTTTTGTTTAAAAATGGGAAAAATAAAGTTGTAAAAACTTGAATTAAAATAAATATAAAATGTAAAAATATGAATATGTATATTTTATGGTAATAAATAATTTTTTAATTATTTCAACGAAGTTAATAATAAGTAAAATAATTATATAATATAAAAATTAAAATAATTGTAATAGGTTGATATAGTTGTTTTTTAATATAATATATTACAAGTAAACTAAGGATAAGTGATAAATGCACAAAAACACACTTTTGTTCGTATAATTTATTAAATAATTTATGTTTCTTTTCCTTTTTCTCTCCTTTCTTCGGCAGGTACAGTCACTGCCGTGGCTCAATCCCTGTGCGCGCGCCACTCCATCCCAGATCTCCCACAAGCTCGCACCCAACTCCAGCTGCTAGTCCAAGCCCACGCGAATCTCGAGCCGTGTCCTCTTAACCCGTGACTCCAGCCCGTTATCTCAGCCCGCCAGATTTCTGGGCTGCACTTCTCAGCCACCAATCTCTCAGCCAAGCTCGCGCGAATCTCGGGCCGAATCCTCAGCCAAACCCGCACAAATCCGGTGCCAGCTCCAGCCCATGCCATTCAGTTCCTCCAGCTGGTTTACCGCGAGTCTCCGCTCGACTTACCAGCCTGACAGCATGATTTTTGGGCCGAGATTCTCTCTTCTGATGCTGGACATGGAAGCCTATAAAAAGAGGGTTGTGCATCAAAGATAAAATATATTTTTTATTTCTTATTTTTTATTTTTTACTAATTTTTGGTGGAGTTTAGAGCCAAGATATAGTCATATTTTTATCTCTTCTTCTCTTATTTTTCTTTAGAGTTTTTGTGAAAATGTGGAGTATGTTAGGCTAATTTCTCTTGGTGAAGCTAGAGATGAACTCATGTGTTGAGTATTCCAATTTAGGTTTTGTTTGTTTCGTGTTATAATGTACATATATTTGAGTGAATTATTTTTCTTCATTTTCTAATTTTCTTTGAATGCAAAATATTATGTGCTAAGTTTTTATGTAGATTCAGTCATGCTTTTTCTATGTAAATCTTGTCATGTAATGTTTTATGACTAGAATTATTTTATAAGTTGCTCTTTTACTGCAATATTGTCGATTTTAGATAATTTATAATAATAATCTTTTTGGTCTTAACATGAGAAGTTTAAGTCATTTGAATACTTTGTTGAATCAAAACTAAAATTGGAAAACAATACACGTGAGGATTCTTGATGCTTTACCACATTTTGATTATTGAATTTACTTCATTTTAAATTATGTTGTCTTTAAATTTGTTTCAAAATCACAAAAATACTTCTTCTTTTTCTTTCTTTGATTACTTATTTCTCTAACGCTTTTGTTCCGCTAATCTCTTCTTGTTTGTTTTTATTACCTTCTCGTGGGATCGACCGTCCTAATTGTGCTATAATTGACCGCTTGTTTTTATATACGTTTGGGCGTAATCAATAAAGGTAAGATAGGATTTTAATGGAGGACTGAGACAATCTCAAGGAGGGCATGAGATTATCAATCTCATTTCTCAATCACAAATTAGTATGGGGTCTACTCTTTCACTCTCATTTCAAGATTTAAAAAATGTACAAGTAAATTAAATATTAACTTTCATTCCTCACTCTCATTCTGTAATCCTGATAAATAAACATTTCATGAGAGTTTTGTGAGTGATGTATTAGTGGGTTACATTAGTTTGTTTAGCGGATTTGTTCAATTCCTTTCCATTTTAAGGAGGTATGTCAACGTTTGATTTCTTATGATAAATTTCCCATCTAATATATAACCAATTTTTAAATATGACATTTGATTTTTAGAAATTGGTGTTTCAAAATTTTTTTTTTCATATCCTTATAATTCTTTTTTAACTTTTTTAACTATTTAAATACTAAAACTTACTATTACAAAATTCAAAACTAATATATATATATATATATATTATTTTAGGAAGTTCTGGTAGTGGCTTAAGGCTTATGTTTGATAGGAAGGACAGAGAGGAAGAATGATGGAGAGAGTTGGAATAATAGAGATAATTATATAAATCTTTTATGCTGTTTTGTAAGAATGAGAGAGAGTTGAAAGGATTGACACTGATTTATTTTGAATTACTATATTATTCCTTTCTATCTTTTTTTAATTACTTTTTTAGAGGAGAGAATTATCTTTTCAAACTCAAATGGATCCTTCCCTTCCAAATTGACAGGTCGGATGGATGAAGGGCCCCACCACCAATCCTCTCCCTCTTGTCCTCTTTCCAACAAAATAAGAGATGATAACCCTCCCTCCATCTCTCTCTCTCCATCCCTCACCATCCTTTATTCTCTCCCTCCAATCAAACATAATCAAACATACTCTTTAATGATTGATCTTCTTCGCTAAGGCTGGATTATTATATAATTTGAGTACAAATATCAATTCTTTTCATACTTTTTAATATATAATATATTTTTTGATATTAAAATATACTTTGAAGATGATTTTACGTTCTATTTTGAAAAAAAAAAAAAAAAAGTACATAGTACGGACAGTGATACTACAAGTAAAAGTTATAGTACCGAGCACTGAGCACATAAAAGCACGCACAACGATTTGAAAGTTTATTACAGATTATCGCAATCATTATACATTAACGAACAAGGTACACTTCAACAAAAGACAAATTAACGAAGTTTCTTCGTTACTTCACATATTTTTTTTGATCATTCACATCCGTAGTACGTGAGTAAAGTAGGCAGCTTTATGTGTATAGGGTCACATTTAACATAAACCATTTCTCGTACATAAACAACGTTTTGGTGATAAAATTTGCACCTCAGCAATCCATTAAATGAGTTAGTTATGGACTTAACGAAAAAAATAAAAAAGTGTTAATTATGATACCATCAAATGGTGATGAGTGAGAACGTTTTTTTTGGAAATTTTTACTTTCATCGGGTCAAAAAAATCAAGTCATGTATCACATTTTAACTTCTACCTTTGACATGGGCTGTATGCTTGACGGACTATATAAATCTTGACTTGTTAGCAGATGAAGGTCCATGATCAGAACTCTTACCATCTCATTTGTGGTCCAATAGACTCTTTTAACAGCATTGATCATTAGGTGAAAACGTAAGGATACATAGAAAGTGATAATTATGGTCTCTCTTTATATATATATATATATATATATATTATGTTAATTATGATGGTGGTGAGAACATTCTACTTTTGAAGTATTTGAAGCACTCTCTTCTATTTGTTCAAGATTTGAATCCTATCACCCGTAAGAATAAGTTTCTTGACATAAATCGTGTTCATACACACGATAATACCTATAATGATACGGGATGAAGAGTGTGAAAATATCATTGATACTCATGTTGTGTATTGAATTCAAAATCAGATGTAATTGGACTACTTTATAGAAAGATATTGTACCTCATCATCATGAATGAAAAGACACGGGCGATATTGATCACAAGCTTTAGCATCATTACAGCTATTTGCAGCAGCAATATTTAAAAATCTGTCTTCTTCAACCTTCTGTCACGTTCATCATTCCCCAACTCAAGTGCCTGCCCCTTCCACCAATTTTTCTTTTGCCCTTTTTCTTTCTTTTGTAACTATAGAATATTTACTATTTAGCATATCTGCTTTCTTTTAACTTTTTACCATCAACAAATTACAATATATATTATATTTTTGATAAATTATCCTTTCAATTCCAATAAAATGTTGTACAGTAAATATATATATATATATATATATTTTTACTTAGGATAGAGAATTCAAATTTTATACTTTTAAGGTGGAATCAAGTATCATGTTATCGTCCAGAGAAACCACCAAGTTCATATCATATGTTAATATTCAAACAGAAACTGCATAAACTTTACCATAATTCATTTTAAAAATACTGACATTTTACATGATTAGATTTAGAACACATTATATCAGTAAACATATACATTATTCATTTGGAACATTATTATTATTTACGAAATTTTACATGATTAGATTTAGAACACATTATATCAGTAAACATATACATTATTCATTTGGAACATTATTATTATTTACGAAATTGATAGAGTAATTTGTCAATGAAAACTAAGGTAGCAACTTCCCCCAAAAAAAAAAATCAAAGTAGTTCATTGATGCAAAAGCACCAAAAAACACTACCTGATGTGCATCTCAAAATTCTATCACATTTTACAGCATTTAGAGGGGCCATGCCTACGGGGCACAACTGAGAGTTTCCACGAATGCAAAACTAAATTACAATATTATTGAATATAGAAACAGCAGTCTTCAATAAATAAATAAATAAATATATATATATATATATATAGAGAGAGGGAGGACACTACATCCCTTTCATACTTCGTCACTTATAATGTAATTTATATTGTACCAATTAAGTGACTCAGATACAATATTTTTCAGTGATACTTGTTATTTATACTTATATCTGAATAATATATATGACAATATTTTAAACAAATAGTTATATATAAATCAATTAGTTATTACAAGTTTTTTAAAAAAAAGTTAAAAGTGTCGTATGGTGTATGATAATGCATAGGAGGCATTATATATATATATATATATGTATGTATGTATGATAGGCAGTACGAACAGCTTGTAAAAATATACATTCTCAATTGTCATAATCAAACCAAACAAGATTCTATGTCCAACAAGAGGGAATTAAAAAAGAAGGGAAAAAAAGAAAAAGAAAAAGACATTAGAAGAAGATGCCTCTTGAAAAAGAACGAGGAGTATAACACAACACCAGCATAATTATATATGTACAAATATGCCTGCGTCCTACAGTTATCGCATAATCAAAACCGTACCTTTAGTAAAAACCTTACAATCCAACTACTATGTATCAAATACAATTCGCCAAATTAGGACATCTCTGGCCTTGATGCCCATCTGTCTTCATACCTCCCGAGTGAGTAAGCTGTTGATGGAGCCTCAGACAAGTGGAAAGGGTCCGGTTCGATCCCGTAATCTGTCAGCGGTCTGTGCTCAAGGATATCGTCATGAGATTTCACGAAATCAGGAATCTCGATATCTTCCTTCTTTATATCATCCCAAAGATACTGCAAGCGGCTTATGTACTTGATCTTCCAATACAGACTACCAACAAAAGGGAAAACAATATTAGGACCAACCAAAAAACTACAAAACCTTACATGTTCTGCTTCTTAATTGGATTGAGAAACCTAATCATTCAGCATGGTGTATGATTCGAACAAATTTGTATGAACAACATCTACAAGCTTCAAGTAGAAAAAACTGGAAATCGCTTTTTGTGATAACGTGAAGCACAAATTTGAGAATTATGTTATTTGAAACAATAGGAGCATTCAAGCATAATCGTGTTCTGAGCTAAAAAAACTATAGTATCAAGTAGAGAATGCAGAGATGATAAGAGACAAAATAGTTTTATGCTTCCATTCAATTTGTTACAGCTGTATTCCATGCAGATCATCCAAACACTTCCAGAAGCAGCTTGTGGACTCAGGAAACCAAAAACAGCTTCTAGGAAACTCTTTCAAACAAGTCCTTAGAGTTAGAAGTACTACATTCATTATATTTCTCCCCTGCAATGTATTTAACTATTTTATCCGGGCAAAATCTACACTTGAAAACCTAATATCTATCGGTCTAAGCTAATCAAGCAAGTTGCTTAAATACTCTAGAACACATGGAACCAAACTGAAAATTTTTGTTATTACGGGCTTAGTAAGAACAATTTAAAAAGAACGATTATTCCAACACATATCAAAATAACTCACCCTCCACTTAGGAAGAATCGTCCGAGAGTGGCAAACACGAGCCTTGAGCGAAGTCCGGGATGAATGAAGTAGAGAACTTGAAGCCTGTCCTTGAAATCAGAAGGAAGGTCTTCATATATCCACCGCAAGATAGTAATCCCAGGGGAGTTATCCTCTTTCTGTACAGTACTATGCATATAAACAATGGAGAACGGCCCTTCTGGCAAGTCGCTACATAATTTGTGGGCAATATACTTCTTCAGACGCTCCGCGGCCACAACCGGAGCTGCAAACAACACATTAATGTGTCGTGTGAAACAAACCCAAAAAAATTAATACTTTCACACTCACATACCAAACAATAACAGAAAATTTCACACTATCAAAAGAAAATTTCTCTACTGTAACTTAACTACAAGTATATGCCTTTATTGGGCCAATTTTCTCTTGCCATACGTGCAATAGAACATAGTTATTGCTTTCTAACTCAATTGCATTCCATCATTTTCTTTCCCTCCTACCAAACAACCATTAGCCCTAAAATCCTTACAATAATTCTCCCATTCTCATACTTCCATCCACTTTTCCTTCCTCTCAAAGAAGCTTTAAAAAAGTTCTAAAATTTAATTGCAGTTTCAACGTTAAAAACGATTTCAAAACCTTCAATCCCAAATATAAAAAAAAAATAAAAACCTAAGCAATAATTGCTCGAATAATATCCCTGAAATTACCTACAAAACTCCTTTTTTTTCAAATAAAATATTTTCGAGGAAACAGCCTCAGAATCAAGCTATTAAATACGAAACAACCCAAATTTCTTGTCAATTAAACTCGATTATGAAACAAAAAAATAAAAGTAGTTGAGTGATCGGAGTGGACAGAAAGCAAAAAATCCAAATATATATATATATATATATATATATATATATCTTTCAGTAAACAGCTTCAGAATCAAGCCATTAATCCAAAACGAATACAAAATAACATAAAATTTATCGCCAATTAAACTCGATTATGAAACAAAAAATAATAATAATAATTGAACAATCGGAGTGAGCAAAAAGCATAAAATCAAGGACAGAACAAAAGTGTTTTGGCGGGGTAGTGTTTGTTTACCGGGAAAATACTTTCCGACGATGCGGATAATCCGATTGCCGGACTTGTCGAAGCCTTGGAGGCGGAAGAACTGCAAAAGCTCGAGATCGGAGAAGTCCTCATCGGAGGAGAGGAACTGAGGGCAGTCGTGCCAGTTCTCTTGCTCTTCAATCTCTGAATCTGGGTTCGTCAAGAACGGCCTTGCGTCCACTCCGAGATCCGATGCCAGTACCAGAACCGAGAAATCGTCGGATGAGCTTCCCATCTCTGCTTCACTGCTTTTCCCTCCCTTTCTCGCCCTTTCTTTCTCCTTTACTATTTTTCCCCCCCTATCTCTCTCTCTCTGTCTTCTTTTCGGTGTTCCGATTGGGCAAGTGAAAATAAGAGAAAATACCTTGGACACCTATTATTTTTAAAGTAAATATTATTTTTAGTCGTTTATAGCTAAATAGTTTTTTTTTAACAATTTTTTTAATAAATAATCTAATTCATTAAAAATTAGTTAAAAAGCTCAACTTTTAAAAATTAATTAAAATATTTTTTTTTTCTTAGAATAGTCAATTAATTTAATCAATGATTAATTATTGATTAATTATTGATTGACTATCAACAAATAACTGATTGATCTAAATCACTAATTGATCATAGTTAATAATTGATTGACTATCAATAAATTACCGATTGATTATCGGTAAATCACTGATTATGATTGACTATAATATTAATCATAATTTTTGCAGTCAATCACTGATTGACCCATAGTCAATCACTAATAATAAAAAAAATAAAAAAAAAACACCAACACATTCTATCCCTCTCTCTCTCTGCCTCTTTCTCTATGCTTTTCTCACATACGATCTGACCTCTGTCGCGGTGTGGCTTCGCCGTAGTAGAGAAGATGATGGTGTGAGCACCAGCGACAAACTAGGAGTTTGTGTGGCTATGATCAAACCATCAAATTTGGAGTGGGAGATCAGATCGAATGGCTCCAATCTCGTCGAGATGAGGTCGCGCGTGAAGCTCTAATGAGAACTAGGCTGTGTGATGGATGGAGGCAAGATGGCAGTGGCTCGTGTGGAGATCCGCCATGGAAGCACGATCGGGGCCGTGAGGTCGCGAGATCAAAGTATCTCCCACTGTCATGATCTCCTCCAAGACGCCGTCGAAATGCAGATCAGGTTAATGGTTGCCGGTTTTCGTCGCCGCCGCAAAAGTTTAGTCACAGAGAGAGAGGGGAGGTGTTTGGGAAAAATAAAAATTAATTAAACAAAACATATACATTAGATCATTTAACTAAATAAAAGGAAGTTGAACTATCTATTAGATTAGATAATAAATATATGTCACTTATCTTAGTTTTCCCTTATTTTTAACCCATTATTTATAAAAATGTCTAAAACAAAAACACTCACAAAATAAGCAATTACATATTTTTACATATAACATTTGACTCCACCAAAAAATATCATGTTCAAAAAATAAAACAGCAATAACAACAACAACAACAATTATGGAAGGCTAATAAGATCATCTCAAAAGTAAAAAGGTGAAGAGGGTAACAACCATATGAGAATGGAACTTTTATTCAGATAGAGGCTGAGCCACCTGGGGCCCATGGAGCTCAATGGGCTCCTTTACTTTTACACCCTTATTAAATTAATGTTTTAACTTAAGTTGCTAATTTATCTCTTGAAAATTTGAAATTATAAAATTTACTTAAATTTTTTTAAATAGTTTTACTTAGATCACAACATTTGATTTATAAATACATATTATTTCACACTTGAAATATCAAATAAATAAAAAGTCAATTATATTATTATTTGTATTCGTATTTTGGACATTTCAAAATTGGTTATTTTAGATTAAAAAGTTCACATAAAAATAAAAAAAAATAAGCCGAACAATTTTTTTGATATAAAATTTAGTTTAACTTATACTTCTTGAAAAAAAATTTATGACTCCGTCATTTTATATAGAGTAATAATTTGAGTTTTGAAAAGTAAAATGGAATGCAATGTTTATCCGACCAATGATTCAACACTTTTTCTAAGGAATACTTTACCTTTTTTTTTTTCCTTAAATAATTCAACTTCCCTACTCTTAAACGACAATCACATATATTTAGAAGGTGTTTTAAATTTAAAAATATAAAATATACTACTACTCTCGTGTCTTGCACCTCATTTTGGTTGAACACGAACGATACTTGTAACTGTTAGTGTTTTGGGTTGTTTCAAGTAGTATCTTGGATTGTACCAGTTAGTCTCTTATGTTGTCCCTTCTTCTCTTTCTCTCTATATCTCTTTTTCTCTCCCCCTCCCCCCTCCCCGGCCGAACGGCCCATTACCTGACAGGAGAGTATTTCAGAAAATATATTTCATATTACCAGAAGATCATACGAACATCAATTCGCATCCTAATAGCTTTTAATTATAAAAAAAAAAAAAACAGAGTATACTGACAAATAAATAATGAAATGTTTAAGAAGCAATAGTGTGAATCGAAGAAAAAGCTATAGGAAATTTAGAATCAATTACAGATTTATAAATCTTGTTTAAACGGAAAAGAAATCAAACCAAACTAATTTACCAAATATTGAAAAGTTACAATAGGTTAAGAAGTAAGCTAAACCATTATCATTCTTTTGTGCCAAATGTAACAAATGGAACAAATTCGAGCTTTCACAAAAATCAACTTTAATGTTATCAGTAACATTTGTTTATTCTTCTGGAGCTCGTGCGAAAGTCTTCTGACCATATAACATTAAGTGTATCTATTGAGGGATGCCAATGGGATGAGGTCAAAAAATGCATTCCCGTTCTCATTCTTTACCCCAAAGTCTTTCCCATTCTAGCTTGTGTCCTCGCTTGGAGAGAAGGCAAGATCAAGGTCACATATTACTTTTTGGGGGGCTTTCCCATACCTACTCAATCTTCTATTTATTATGACTATTATTAACAGCTTGTTTGGGGCGTAAGTTTAAACTTACACCCATCAACTCAATTTTTGTCTTTTTCTGAAAATTTTTTTTGTCTTTTCTGAAAAAGTTAACAAAAATTACTATTTAAACTTATCAATTTCAACTCAAACTTACACACCAAACACCCCCTAAGTACATTTTGCCACTCAATATCCACCGTACACGTTTCAACTTGAATCGATCATGATTGATGAAGCAAGAAAATGGAGACCAGTGAATAGTTGGACCAAGCCGCACAAAACAAAAGATGACCTTGACATTTCTTGCTGCATGAGATTGTAACTTCTTGGAATCAATTGTGGCTGCACCACAGCTCCAGTCGACTGGAGGATACCCAAAATATTCTGGGAATTTCAGGCAAAAATTCCCTCCAAGATTTAAGGGAAGCTAGCTCGAGAATGCATGTTTTGTTAATTTATGAAGATGCTGAATCTACAAGAAAAGTGGACTTTACTCAAGAAATGAATAGTTGACTCAAACTAAAATGGAAAATTTCACTCAAATCTAGAAACCAAGCAACAACATATACCATCTAGAGATGTCAAAATGGGCTGGGCTTAGTGGGCCGGTATGAGTACGGTACGTTAAAAAGTGGGTACGACACAGTACGACTCGATTATTACATGGCTCAGCTTGGTACATTTACTTAAGTGGGCCGTGCTTGACGTGATTTTTAGGTATGAAGTACGCAAAGGACACAAGCACGTTAAGGGTACGATACGAGCACAAGAACAGGCATGAAAATGGCGCAACAATAATACTCTTTTTTAATGATTTTTTTTTTATAATTTTCATATATTATGATGTTTTTTTATCTTATTAGGAAGATTTCATCTCTTTTGAATTTTTACTTGATAAAGTTTTAATATTATAGTTTCTTTTTAATATTATACTTTGTTTTTGTTAAAATCAATTTTTTCTATGAATTTACTTTTCTTATTTATTTAAAATTTTTGTTGTTAGGCATAATTAAGACACGATGCACGTTAAGAGCATGATATGTTTATAAATGGGTCATGGGTTGGGTTTGACGCTGTAAATTTTTTTTATGAGCATGGCACGACATGTTTTAGTAAATGGGCCGACACGAAGCACTAATGTACTTAAAATATATGGATAAGACCGGACCAGACTGGCCCGTTTGACATCTCTAATACTATCTATAATTAGAGGGCCTCTTTCCAGCCCTAGGGATAAGTTTTACATTTTGTTAAAAGCATTTTCTTCTTTTTGCAACCTAAAATTTCTTGACTTTTCTCTCTAAAGCTCCCTCATGCTCTCCTGTAATTAGTTCATTAATATATAATGAAAAACAGAACAATATAGAAGACATAGCTCTCACATTAAAGTGAGCTTTTATAAATTTTTGTGTCTTTATTTAATTTTCTATTATTTTAATGTCAATCAAGGTGAAAATTTTTTTAACATCTACTAATTGTAAATAAAAACTTGTTAAAAAATTAAAAGAAAAGAGAATCTAGCATCATGCTTTCTTAATCCACAATTGATTGGCGGCTATTTACATAATAATTCATAAACTAGAGAAGAAAAAAAAAAAAAGAAAAAGAAATGAGACTTTTTTTTTTTTTTTTTTTTTTTGCTCTTTTGGGCAATGGTGCTGAAATCATTTCTTAAAGTGTGTTTGATTGTGTTTTTAGAGAGAATGGTTTGAACATAAAAAAAAAAAATGAAATTGTGTTTATATGTGTTTAGGATCATATGTTCAGTTATATTTCTTGAGAAATTGATGAAATAAAATAGTTTTTTGTAACAATTCTAAAATGAGTAATACTAGGGATACCAAGTACAATCACAACTTTTTGAGTATCAACTCACGTATTATATTTTCGTTGATAATGTAATTAATTAATATGATAATATTTTAAACACTTATCAATAAGAATATGATAATTCACACATCACATAAGTTGGTACTTAAAAATTGATATTCACACATCACATAAGTTGGCACTTAAAAATTGATGTTATAGTTGATGTTTCTAGTATTTTTCTTCTAAAATAGTGTTTGTTTTGCATGAAGTCAAAAAATAAGAAATGAAATATAACTTTTTTTTTTCTTAGGTAAAATAAAAACAACAAACTTGTTTTCATATTTTATTAAGTAATGAGAAAATTCCATTTCTATTTTCAGTTTCTAGAGCTTATACATCCAAATTAAAAAAAAAAAAAATCTAGAAACACAATTTTACTTGTTTTTATATTCAGATCATTTTCTCTAAAAACACAAACAATTACTAAGTATTCAGACTATATCTCAACATTATTCACAAAAACATTCTCATTTTTATTTTATATCAAAAAAAAAAAAAAATCATTTCCAAAATATTACCCAATAGGTCATTCTTTCAACCATTTTTCGTTCTTGTACACAGATCATTCACACACGCCCTTTTTTTCCCCCTCTGTTGTCAGAGCATTTGTTAATTAAGAACCCTAAAAATCTGCAAAAATATTTTAAAAAACACTTGAAAGCAATACCAAATTCAATTTCACAAAAAAGAAAAAGAAAGTAGACCGGCCATCGTCCACATTTTGGCTCTATCCAATGGTGGACCACTTCATGTCATCGTGGACGAGTAGACGCTGCCCACTTATCCACCATGGAAATTCTCCTTTTGTCCTCAAATCCATTCTCATGTTTATGAACCAATATATATATATATATATATATATATTATATCATTATTATTATTATAATTTTTTGTTTGAAGTTATGCAATGCCACCAAATGTTTGTCGTTGAGGAGAGGCAACACCACACAAGCTTCACCTTTACAAAAAAATCTCTTTGGGAAATTAGAGGTTTGCCCATTAACCTCTGCAAAATTGGGCTCTAAACTGCTATATTTTCTCATGGTCTCTCTCTTCTGTCCATACTCTGTGGTAAGTCCTCTACTACTTCTACTAGTTTTTCCCATTAGTATTTGTTATTGGCTATAAATTTATCCGTTAAAATTTTTTTTCCCTGATTTCTGTTTTCTATCTCATTAAATCTAGGTGGAAATTATGTTGAGTCAAAAGACCCGTTCTTGGAATTAGGTTCGGAATTAGCAAAACTCTTTTTCACAGCCAGATTGTTATTTCTGAAAATTTGAGGTGACCCAGTTGAGATTTTGCGGATATAGTACTGACCCAGATTGAGATTTCATGGACACTTTACTCAAAACACATAATAAGCTTGAATTCTTGCACCCACTTCATGGGTTTTCCGAGAAAGTTGGTAATTCAAAGCTTCATGAGCTTAGATTTGGACTAAAGAAGTCTTACCTGAAATTGGGTAGGACTTCTTGTGTCAAGGCTAGTAGTAGTGCTCTTCTGGAGCTCGTGCCGGAAACCAAAAAGGAGAGTCTTGATTTTGAGCTGCCCTTGTATGACCCATCCAAGGGTCTTGTGGTAGACCTTGCGGTTGTGGGAGGCGGCCCGGCGGGGCTCGCTGTGGCGCAGCAGGTTTCAGAGGCTGGGCTTTCAGTGTGCTCGATTGACCCGTCTCCGAAACTAATTTGGCCTAATAATTACGGTGTTTGGGTGGATGAATTTGAGGCCATGGATTTGCTTGATTGCCTTGACACCACCTGGTCCGGTGCTGTCGTGTTCGTAGATGAAAAGTCTAAAAAGGATTTAGGTAGGCCGTACGGGAGGGTTAACCGGAAGCAGCTGAAGTCGAAAATGATGCAGAAGTGCATAACAAATGGCGTCAAGTTTCACCAAGCTAAAGTTATTAAGGTTATTCATGAGGATGCTAAATCTCTTTTAATCTGCAATGATGGTGTTACCATTCAGGCTACCGTGGTTCTTGATGCGACTGGTTTCTCCAGATGCCTTGTGCAGTATGATAAGCCGTACAATCCAGGTTACCAAGTGGCGTATGGGATTCTGGCCGAGGTTGATGAACACCCATTCGATGTGGATAAAATGGTCTTCATGGACTGGAGAGATTCCCATCTGAACAACAATGAAGAGTTAAAAGAAAGAAACAGTAGGATTCCTACTTTTCTATATGCAATGCCCTTTTCATCCAATAGGATATTTCTTGAAGAAACGTCTTTAGTAGCTCGGCCTGGATTAGCTATGAAGGATATTCAGGAAAGAATGGTGGCTAGGCTAAGGCACTTGGGAATAAATGTGAAGAGCATTGAAGAGGATGAGCATTGTGTCATTCCAATGGGCGGGCCTCTGCCGGTGCTTCCTCAAAGAGTTGTTGGAATTGGTGGCACGGCCGGGATGGTGCACCCTTCAACAGGGTATATGGTGGCAAGAACTTTGGCGGCAGCTCCTATTGTTGCTAATTCCATAGTCCAGTATTTAGGTTCTAATGGAAGCCTTTCAGGACACGAATTATCTTCAGAAGTGTGGAAAGATCTATGGCCCATACAGAGAAGGAGACAAAGGGAGTTCTTCTGTTTCGGTATGGATATCCTACTTAAGCTTGATTTGCAAGGCACACGAAGATTTTTTGATGCGTTTTTCGATCTAGAACCCCATTATTGGCATGGCTTCTTGTCGTCTCGGCTATTTCTTCCAGAACTTGTACTTTTTGGGCTTTCATTGTTTTCTCATGCCTCTAATACTTGTAGAGTAGAAATCATGGCGAAGGGAACTCTTCCTTTGGTGAACATGATCAACAATTTGATACAGGATAGAGATTAGGATGAATATGATATTTTTAATTTGTTTGTATGCTGAATGTGTTGATTATCTGCACTTTGAGATTTAAGATATTGTTGCTTAAACAGCTGGGCGTCGGCTCGAATGCCATTATATTGTATCATATGAGACTCTATTGGTTAAAAAAAATTCCTTTTGGGGAAACTGTTTCGGAGTGTTGTATTATTTTGCAGTATGTTGCTGCAACTTCCATTCAGATCAACAGGGATCTATGACTGACCATTAAATCAAGAAGATTTTTTTTTTTTTTTTTCTAATTTCATGGTTAGGAAGCATTTTGCTACTGATTTACTGCTAATTTTCCTAATTTTGTAGTTAGAAACAGTCTGTTATTGTTTTACTGCTGAGAAATCAACTGTAAATGGCTTGAGTTATAAGTCAAAGTTTTCGAAACAGAGAAGTAACCCGAAGCTCATGTAGAATTCAGAGGGCAAGAAGAGGAGTAAAATTGTAAGTAAAAATGTTGAGCTTGCTTTCTTTTAAAGGATGCTAAATTTTGAAATATATTTTTTGAATAGGTATTTTGTGTCATTGGCATAAGTGGTAGCATTTCAGGAAACTAATCAACAACCCGGAATTTATTTATCTAAAGACGAGGGAAAGATTTTCATATTTTTTCACTTAGGCTCTTTTTCGTTGGAGGGATGGTGTGTAGGAAGGGCGGAGAGGATTGGAGGGATGGGGAACGTGAAGGATAGAAAGGATTATAGTAACCCTTATGTTGTTTGCTTTCCTACAAAAATAAGACACCAGTGGATTGATGAGTAGATTCTTAGGATATGTTTGGTAGGAAGGAGGGAGAGGTCCTTTCTCTTATAATGCTTAGTGTGAAATCCCTCCAGTAATCTCTCCAAGATCAAAGTTAACGTGTTTTTGAAGGATTTGGAGTCTCTCATCTAATCCCTTCTTTCCTCTTTTCTCTCCTATCAAACATTCATGAATGTCAAAATTCTTTTACTTAATTCCTTCATCCCTCGCATTCCTTCCACTTTTCTCTCCTACCAAACATACTGATCTTAATATGACATGCTTCAAACAAATTAGTATTTTCTGGCTTCCAGTATATCTTTTACTTCCTCTCATCTTAAATTGTTCTCCCTATGGGTTTTGTTCCATTACCCTGATGGTGTATAACAGTTTTCGTGAAAATATTCTTCTCTTCTGCTCCTTGCCTTTCATCTCCTACTATGCCTTGTCAAAGTTGCTTGCTAACTAGCCTGTTGAGAAATTCTGTGAATCCCGAGCTACTCTTTTGTTGTTTTTTCACTCTCATATTGCTTTTCAGTTAGATAATTAAAAAAAAAAAAAGACCATTTGCGTTCTAGTCTGGCATTGCATGCATATTTTTGCACCACCATTGCTATTTGGAGGCCTTCGTGGTGTTTCCTGCTATCTCCATAGATCTCCCATTGCATTGTCCCCTGCCGTGGTCTCTTGTCGCTGTCATTCATGTCTCTGCTGTGAGGGTCTCCCCATGCAGGCTGCTGTGGCGAAATCCACAGCCCTCAAAGCAACGTGAGCCCACGCATGGCAAGCTCCTCAAGGTGCTGTGAATAGCAAAGGTCTAATACTGCACCACCACGAGCCTGCAAGAGATCTCCTCCCTAGCTGTCAATGTGCCTTGTCCTACGCCGCCGCTTGATATATTTTTGTTCTGTTTTTATTTTTTAAGTAGACCAGTGAGAAATCACTATTGGCACAGAAGACTACCATTGGTAGAATGGTACCACCATATCGATTGACAGAGTTATTAGTAAAACGGCAGGGTACCATCGGTATCAGGTTTGACTACAGTCGCGAGCGGGCTCTTGCCGGTATCATGGTATGATAGTGTTTTTCATTTTCAAATTTGATATTGGTGGAATATTTTTTTTTGCAAGATATATTTTTTTTCTTCCTATCGGCAAAAATTAATGCAAGGATAGAGACAAATGAATCGAGGATTGTTGTAAGCAAAAGAAACACGTAACCCCATCTAGAACAACGTTTCATTTGGATCAATCCGTCAATTCTATTATGATATAATGTAATGTTCATTTGATTACTCAAAATATTGTTTTGATTACATTTTTATTTGAACAGTACACTCGCATATTTTTACTATTCATCAATTATTTTTTTTTTTGGTCACATCGTAGGCTCTTTTCTCTATTATCCATTAGAATGACCATTTAAACGCAAACAGTTCAAACATCTATTATATTTCACATATCAATATCCATTTATTAGAATGACTATTCAAATATAAACAATCTAAACACACATTACATTTGAATGCAACGGTTAAAGGGGGTATCCAAACACATATTAGAATACAACTAGAAGTTGAATGATACATCCAAGCGAAGCACAGTGTGCTTGCAAATTATTACTTGGAAAAATTGTTTCATTAGTAAACAATACATATCAGAAATAACAAACAACTCATTAAAACATCGTTCAAATCACTCATAAATCATAGTAACAAGTATCAAGATCAGTCTCTTAGGTTTTGGAAGAAGTCATAATCACAAGGGCTTACCCTCGAGGATAGACGGTGAATCAAGTTGAATCCAGGTCAAAGCGAGAGCTAGAACCGCAGCCAGAAAAGCCAACACTGTCCGGGGAGTACTAAAGTGGTCGTTAAAGACTTGAGCCATCCAAGTCATGTATTTGTTCTTGTAGTGCTTCTCTATTTTGCCTATGACGTCCTTGTATACTTCAACGTTAGGCACCAGGTCATTGGCTATCTCATTTGTAATAACCCGAATTTTTATGACTCTATATTTCCTTTAAATGAGGAAAATTTAAGTCTAGCTCATGTTTGGAATAGAATATCGGTATGAGTTTGAGTTCTCAGTTTATTAGCTACGAGACTCAACGAAGGATTACTGAGCCTAGTATAAGGCATTTTAAGGAGGATTACTGAGCCTAGTATAAGGCATTTTAAGGAAAATGGCGTGATGAAATTTCATGATTCCATGATGGTCAAAGTTTGACCAAGAAAGTCAAAGTTGACCAAAAAGTCAAGGGTTGACCAAGAACAGTCAAAGGTATGACTGTATAGTAATAAGATAAACAGTATGGAAATTATACTGCGGAAAACCCTCATTTCAGTCAAATAAGCTATAAGATCACCCTAGAAAAATCAAGCATATTAGTTAGAACAGTATGGATTAAATAGTTTCAAGTTCTAAGAAAAATCCATACGCAGTCCAATTTTACGCAGATGAACTCTGAACTGCAATTTAGTGAAACAGTACTGTTTTAAGTGAAAACAGTATTTGTAAATCCTTATTAGTATGATTATGGACTGTATTTGTGGAGGAAAATCAAATGGAGCCTTAATTAGGAGGACACCTCATATGGTGATGACCAATTGGATTAATTGGATTTTTGAAATTATGGAAAGTAAGATTTAAGTATGAATTATGGTTGAAAAATTGGCCAACAAATCACATTGAATGGCCGGCCACTCTAAGGACTTAGGGGAGGCAAATATGTTTGCTTGTGAGGACTTAAATGCAAGAAAGAAAAAGGTGTGGTAGGTCCACCTTTGGACACATCACCACCTTAGCTCACACACACATGTTCTAGAACAAGCTAGTATGGCCGGTTGTTAGGGCTGCCTTGGAGAGCAAGCTTTAAGCTTGGTGAGGTAAGCAAGGTGATGCAAGCAAGGTGAGGTAAGCATGTAGTTAGCTTGGTAAGCAAGTAACTTGGTGAACAAGCCATTTCTTGGCTCACACACTTGTATGGCCGGTTGTCAAGAGTGCCTTGGAGAGCAAGCATTTAGCTTGATGATGTAGGCCATGTGATGTAAGCAAGGTGACATAGGCTTGATGAGGTAAGCAAGAAATTGCTTGGTGAGCAAGCAAATTCTTGGCTCATTCTCACCTTGAATGGCCGGCCACCTAGGGAGGGTTGTGGGGCAAATATTTTGCTCATTAAACCCTTATATGCAATTGTAGAAACTTTAAGTTTCACCTATAAATAGAGGCAAGGGGGGGAGGATTTTAGTGGAAAATTGGGAAATCTAGCCAAACTATGGCAAAATTTTCCCTCACCCATTTTCTCTCAAAACCGAAACCCAAAGGAAGAAAAAAAAAAAAAAAATGGAACAAGGAATTAGCCTAGGTAATGGTCGGATTTTGGTAAGAAACCAACAAGGGTGGCTGAAATTTTGGAACCCATTTGGAGGGCAAAGGCCGGCTGTGATGGCAGCCAAAGGAGAGTGAGGAAAAGTTGGAATCCAAGCTTGAGAACCAACTTCCAAACCCTAGTGGTAAACCCTAAAACCCTAAGCTTTTTAATTGAGCTTTCATTTGGAAATTTAAGTGTATTTCCATGTTGATTATGTAAGAGCATAAGCTCACAATTTTAATTTCTTGCCCTTAGTTTAATTATTGTGTTTGATTAGGTGTTTTAAGGGTGGTTTGGTTCATTTATGTGCTTATGATGATTGAATATTAGGTTGCATGCTAGATGTGAATGGTTGTGTGTCCCCTGATTTTCTTGGTCCAAAATCTGCCCTAGGCAGTGCATGCTTGGCTGCTAGCTTAAGGGTGAATGAGTGATGCTTGTTTGAATGAGATGCAAAAGTTAGAACCTTGCAAACCTAGGATTAGAGCTTTTTGGGTTTGGTTTGCATGGGCGCGTTCGAGCTGCATGATTGTTCATGTGGGACGATAGAATACGCTGCATGCTTGCTATCTAGGCTCCCGCGTGTTCGGTTGAGGTAGTTTGTGCGAAATAGGACGTAAACCGGACTTAACAACCGAAACTGCCAATTCGGATTCCAAACTGGCCAGTTTCGGGAAAGTGGAAATTTAAGGCCTTTAGAGGCCGAACTGGGTGAAATGTAAAACACGAAAGTTGTTCAGGAGAGTTTCTCCTAGGGGACAACGTGGACGGTTTATCAAAATGAGGCTCCAATGGCCTCTGTTTTTACAAAAAACCGAGACTAGTCTGCCCAGACCTAGTTTACACGACCAGCCAGATTCAAATGAAAACTGACAAGGATACAAGCGGAACTGGATTTTTCACAAAACATGAAAGTTTTAGGATTTTCTGAGAGCTAGAACTTTCATGAAGACAACTTTTTCAAAATCGGAATGGATCTTTAAACTGACACGGTTTTATAAAGACTGTGCAGGGAACAGGAAATTCCTGCACAGGATTTTCTAAAAAACAGTTCGGAAAAATTGTATCTTTCCCCAAAACCACTGTTTTGACTAGGGAAACTGTTCCAAAGGCAGTTTCCAGCCCTAAATGATTTTTACAAAGACCTATTTCAAGAATATGAATTTTTATGAGTTAAGTAAACGATTTTTGAAGTTAATTTACCCAAGTTTCCAAAGAAATGGAAAATAGATTTTTAAACTAAAATTGGGTAAGCAAGATGATTACGGGTAATAACCGGAAGTGATATCCGAGTTACTGGGCCAAAGCCTAAAGCTCAAGTTTGACCCGTATAGGGTTGACCTTAGTTGACCAAAAGTTGACTTTGGTTGACCAAGAGTTTGACTACAAGTAACCTTAAGGGTTAGTCAAGATAACCCTAAAGGATACCAAGATTAATAAATTGGACTAAGATATAGGGTTAATTGAGGTAACAAGGTTAGGAAGGTAACCTAACCCTAACGGTATGTATAAAGGTTTAGCACATGAGGGTATCCAACGTAACCTCTTAAAGATTAATCCATATTGGGTTGTTTTTAAAATAATAGGGTTACTATTTGTAACCCAGTAAGACATCTAGTATCAGGGACATACAACTAGGATTATGTAGGCATGTTGGTTAGATCACCAACATTCCACAATACTAATTAGAACCTCACCTATGTCCTTCAACAAGCAGGAGGGAACCTGCAGCTGTACTCAGAACAGGAGCAGCATTGCGCAGGACATAACAAGAGAGGTAAGTGCAACTTCGCCTACAGCATAGGACCTTTGTTGTGCTACCTGCTTAATGTGTTATATATGCTAAGGTATAATGTGGTACGTTATGGTATGCTAAGGTATGATATGGTATGTTATGAATGAGGTTATGTTATGTTATATGTTGTAATATTGTGACATCATGAAGCATGTTCACTAATGTTAAACCACCTGGTAAGAACAAGACAAGTAAGATGTTGTGTCGTACCGACTTGCCACAAAGGCGAGTTTAAATGGTATGGTTCATGGTTTGAGTTGGATTGGATGGCTACCTAAACTACTCCATGTTAAACTTTGTGTTTCATGGTTTGAGTTAAAATGGACTGCCGCCTTCAACCATTCCTTGGCTATGTACCACGGTACGAGCACACATGATAAGTAAAGGAATAGAACTAAGCTAAGTTATAAATCCATATTTGATTCATAAGAGGTCATAATTGGTTCATGCATAATGATATGTATTTTGCGTCGCGGATGTAACAGTTGTACTTGCTGAGCGAAAGCTCACGTCTTACGTCTATGCTGTAGGTAAGCAACCTGCCAGCAATCTCTGATGCAACACTGTGGAAGGCTGGTGCTGCGGACTGTGAAATGTGGGATGGACACTGCCACGGATTTTAAAAAAAATATACTCTATAAAATATATTGTAATGAAAAAGGGTTTTCATATTTTCATGATGTTTTAAGTATGAATGACAAAGTTTATGTATGTATGGCAAGCAAGTTGCCTCTTGTGGTACCAATCCGCATTAAGTCGGGTTTGGTCTACAATTTGATTTCGATGGCCTTCAAGGAGGGTTTGAAAGTTCGGTACTCGAGTAAGTACCTATCAGTAAGTATGAGTTTGAGGATGAAGTTCAAGTTGAAAGTTTTAAAATAAAGTTTAAAAAAAAAAAAAAAAAAAAAAAAAAAAATTTCTCCCAAATTTTCCGCAAGTTTAAGTTCAGTATGTAAGAAAGGTGACGACCCGGTGTGGGAAGTCGGGGCGTTACAGTTTGGTATCAGAGCCAGGTTCCTGCCATCCAATTTCACAGTTCTGCTGCCAGCACCACAGTTTTGTAAGTTTGTTTTCTTACTTTGTTTTATAAGATTATTATAATGGCATGTACTTGGTGTTAAATTTGGGTCGGACTAAAGAGGACCACGAGGCTCCGTTGACATTCCGAGGAATGGAGGAGAAGCTTCGCATCTTCAATAAGACTCAAGGAGTGGATGCACGATATGGAGACCCTCCTCAGATTATGTCATGCAGGGACGTATCTTCAGGATATGCTTGCCAGTCGAGCCGACGTCTAGTCAAGGAAGCTCGTGCAAGGAGCCTTGGCCAAGAGGATCTTGAGAGGAGATTCCTAAATGGATTTCTTGACGACAGCAAGGATCGCCCATGTATTACCGCGATATCAAGATGTACTAGGATATGTACATGAGATGATACGTCAGCTATGTTGCAGCCTGACATGCTTATCCGAACGAGTTTATGGGCTTTTATTGCCAGTAAATCAGAGTCGCACAGTGGAAGCGTGATGGATAAACTAAGCTTACGATATGATGATCGCTAGAATAGCAATAAGAAATGAGTAGGCTCTAAGATTAGATAGCCTATCGCCTCATTTTGGGTATAGTGATCTTTCCATTTAAGGAATTGGATTGAGATTATGGAAGTTAAGTTTCCTGGTTGTGAAACTTTTGCCCCAGAAGAGTAATATTGGACATGGGGAAAATTTTGAGGATGCCTTAGTTTGGGGGTAGCAAATAAGCAATATGCTACCAACAACAATTTATTAGGCTATGATTTTTTTTATGATAAGGATGATGATTATGAGATTTGAAGATATGAAGTTAACGAGGTTAAGGTCGATGGCACCAACCCTGAAGTCGACATATAATGGATGATTAAGGTCGACTGTAGACAACCATTTAAGTAATGGAAATTATGAGATGATGATTGGGAGTTTTAGATATCCCTTAGAACTATGATTATGCCTTTGAGCTTTAAAAGAAATGCTAAAGGCAAGAAGAATGTTTCTACTAGCTAACAAGCAGCTAGTTGATACAAGGATACCTTTCATTGCATCACTTGAACAGTAATATGTTTTCAATAATACTATTTATTATTGATTTTCATGATTAAATTGGAAAAGATTCCAAAAAGTATCTTAAATGTAAGAACATATTAAGATACATGAAAAGACAAGTAACAGTAAGGTGTCGTACCAACCTCCCGTGATCGTGGAGGCTACATGTTTCAGTTGTGATCTTGACCGTCCGTGATCGTGAAGGGTCAAGACTATAAGACCTTTCGTAAAATCGCAAAGGCTTATAAAATTCCCAGAACTGTTAGGGACCTTGCAAACCCTAGCTTTGTCTGGAGGCTGCGCGCATTTGGTACGTACACTATGGGCCCACATGTTAAGACAAGATAATAAAACACAAAATGCTTTTCAAATATGAAAAAGCTATGTGATATGATATGTTTTTAAAGTATGGAAAAGTTATATATATGCTTTTCAAACATGGCAAGTTATATAATATACTTGCTCAGTTTTTCATGTAAATAGTTCTTGTGATGCAGTATGAAAGGAAAGTATGATGGTATGAAATGAAAGCATGAGAGTATGAGGAATGAATTATGATGATGTAGAAAGAAGATTATGGTTCTATATAAAAGACATGATCCCATTAGGGTATTAAAATGGGAACATGAACAAGTTATTCAATCCATAGTAACTTGTTATGGATTGATGGTGGATTTGAAGAAAAGCCACTCAGGATAATTCGAATTTTCGAGGACGAAAATCTTTTAAGGAGGGTAGGATGTAATAACCCGAATTTTTATGACTCTATATTTCCTTTAAATGAGGAAAATTTAAGTCTAGCTCATGTTTGGAATAGAATATCGGTATGAGTTTGAGTTCTCAGTTTATTAGCTACGAGACTCAACGAAGGATTACTGAGCCTAGTATAAGGCATTTTAAGGAGGATTACTGAGCCTAGTATAAGGCATTTTAAGGAAAATGGCGTGATGAAATTTCATGATTCCATGATGGTCAAAGTTTGACCAAGAAAGTCAAAGTTGACCAAAAAGTCAAGGGTTGACCAAGAACAGTCAAAGGTATGACTGTATAGTAATAAGATAAACAGTATGGAAATTATACTGCGGAAAACCCTCATTTCAGTCAAATAAGCTATAAGATCACCCTAGAAAAATCAAGCATATTAGTTAGAACAGTATGGATTAAATAGTTTCAAGTTCTAAGAAAAATCCATACGCAGTCCAATTTTACGCAGATGAACTCTGAACTGCAATTTAGTGAAACAGTACTGTTTTAAGTGAAAACAGTATTTGTAAATCCTTATTAGTATGATTATGGACTGTATTTGTGGAGGAAAATCAAATGGAGCCTTAATTAGGAGGACACCTCATATGGTGATGACCAATTGGATTAATTGGATTTTTGAAATTATGGAAAGTAAGATTTAAGTATGAATTATGGTTGAAAAATTGGCCAACAAATCACATTGAATGGCCGGCCACTCTAAGGACTTAGGGGAGGCAAATATGTTTGCTTGTGAGGACTTAAATGCAAGAAAGAAAAAGGTGTGGTAGGTCCACCTTTGGACACATCACCACCTTAGCTCACACACACATGTTCTAGAACAAGCTAGTATGGCCGGTTGTTAGGGCTGCCTTGGAGAGCAAGCTTTAAGCTTGGTGAGGTAAGCAAGGTGATGCAAGCAAGGTGAGGTAAGCATGTAGTTAGCTTGGTAAGCAAGTAACTTGGTGAACAAGCCATTTCTTGGCTCACACACTTGTATGGCCGGTTGTCAAGAGTGCCTTGGAGAGCAAGCATTTAGCTTGATGATGTAGGCCATGTGATGTAAGCAAGGTGACATAGGCTTGATGAGGTAAGCAAGAAATTGCTTGGTGAGCAAGCAAATTCTTGGCTCATTCTCACCTTGAATGGCCGGCCACCTAGGGAGGGTTGTGGGGCAAATATTTTGCTCATTAAACCCTTATATGCAATTGTAGAAACTTTAAGTTTCACCTATAAATAGAGGCAAGGGGGGGGAGGATTTTAGTGGAAAATTGGGAAATCTAGCCAAACTATGGCAAAATTTTCCCTCACCCATTTTCTCTCAAAACCGAAACCCAAAGGAAGAAAAAAAAAAAAAAAATGGAACAAGGAATTAGCCTAGGTAATGGTCGGATTTTGGTAAGAAACCAACAAGGGTGGCTGAAATTTTGGAACCCATTTGGAGGGCAAAGGCCGGCTGTGATGGCAGCCAAAGGAGAGTGAGGAAAAGTTGGAATCCAAGCTTGAGAACCAACTTCCAAACCCTAGTGGTAAACCCTAAAACCCTAAGCTTTTTAATTGAGCTTTCATTTGGAAATTTAAGTGTATTTCCATGTTGATTATGTAAGAGCATAAGCTCACAATTTTAATTTCTTGCCCTTAGTTTAATTATTGTGTTTGATTAGGTGTTTTAAGGGTGGTTTGGTTCATTTATGTGCTTATGATGATTGAATATTAGGTTGCATGCTAGATGTGAATGGTTGTGTGTCCCCTGATTTTCTTGGTCCAAAATCTGCCCTAGGCAGTGCATGCTTGGCTGCTAGCTTAAGGGTGAATGAGTGATGCTTGTTTGAATGAGATGCAAAAGTTAGAACCTTGCAAACCTAGGATTAGAGCTTTTTGGGTTTGGTTTGCATGGGCGCGTTCGAGCTGCATGATTGTTCATGTGGGACGATAGAATACGCTGCATGCTTGCTATCTAGGCTCCCGCGTGTTCGGTTGAGGTAGTTTGTGCGAAATAGGACGTAAACCGGACTTAACAACCGAAACTGCCAATTCGGATTCCAAACTGGCCAGTTTCGGGAAAGTGGAAATTTAAGGCCTTTAGAGGCCGAACTGGGTGAAATGTAAAACACGAAAGTTGTTCAGGAGAGTTTCTCCTAGGGGACAACGTGGACGGTTTATCAAAATGAGGCTCCAATGGCCTCTGTTTTTACAAAAAACCGAGACTAGTCTGCCCAGACCTAGTTTACACGACCAGCCAGATTCAAATGAAAACTGACAAGGATACAAGCGGAACTGGATTTTTCACAAAACATGAAAGTTTTAGGATTTTCTGAGAGCTAGAACTTTCATGAAGACAACTTTTTCAAAATCGGAATGGATCTTTAAACTGACACGGTTTTATAAAGACTGTGCAGGGAACAGGAAATTCCTGCACAGGATTTTCTAAAAAACAGTTCGGAAAAATTGTATCTTTCCCCAAAACCACTGTTTTGACTAGGGAAACTGTTCCAAAGGCAGTTTCCAGCCCTAAATGATTTTTACAAAGACCTATTTCAAGAATATGAATTTTTATGAGTTAAGTAAACGATTTTTGAAGTTAATTTACCCAAGTTTCCAAAGAAATGGAAAATAGATTTTTAAACTAAAATTGGGTAAGCAAGATGATTACGGGTAATAACCGGAAGTGATATCCGAGTTACTGGGCCAAAGCCTAAAGCTCAAGTTTGACCCGTATAGGGTTGACCTTAGTTGACCAAAAGTTGACTTTGGTTGACCAAGAGTTTGACTACAAGTAACCTTAAGGGTTAGTCAAGATAACCCTAAAGGATACCAAGATTAATAAATTGGACTAAGATATAGGGTTAATTGAGGTAACAAGGTTAGGAAGGTAACCTAACCCTAACGGTATGTATAAAGGTTTAGCACATGAGGGTATCCAACGTAACCTCTTAAAGATTAATCCATATTGGGTTGTTTTTAAAATAATAGGGTTACTATTTGTAACCCAGTAAGACATCTAGTATCAGGGACATACAACTAGGATTATGTAGGCATGTTGGTTAGATCACCAACATTCCACAATACTAATTAGAACCTCACCTATGTCCTTCAACAAGCAGGAGGGAACCTGCAGCTGTACTCAGAACAGGAGCAGCATTGCGCAGGACATAACAAGAGAGGTAAGTGCAACTTCGCCTACAGCATAGGACCTTTGTTGTGCTACCTGCTTAATGTGTTATATATGCTAAGGTATAATGTGGTACGTTATGGTATGCTAAGGTATGATATGGTATGTTATGAATGAGGTTATGTTATGTTATATGTTGTAATATTGTGACATCATGAAGCATGTTCACTAATGTTAAACCACCTGGTAAGAACAAGACAAGTAAGATGTTGTGTCGTACCGACTTGCCACAAAGGCGAGTTTAAATGGTATGGTTCATGGTTTGAGTTGGATTGGATGGCTACCTAAACTACTCCATGTTAAACTTTGTGTTTCATGGTTTGAGTTAAAATGGACTGCCGCCTTCAACCATTCCTTGGCTATGTACCACGGTACGAGCACACATGATAAGTAAAGGAATAGAACTAAGCTAAGTTATAAATCCATATTTGATTCATAAGAGGTCATAATTGGTTCATGCATAATGATATGTATTTTGCGTCGCGGATGTAACAGTTGTACTTGCTGAGCGAAAGCTCACGTCTTACGTCTATGCTGTAGGTAAGCAACCTGCCAGCAATCTCTGATGCAACACTGTGGAAGGCTGGTGCTGCGGACTGTGAAATGTGGGATGGACACTGCCACGGATTTTAAAAAAAATATACTCTATAAAATATATTGTAATGAAAAAGGGTTTTCATATTTTCATGATGTTTTAAGTATGAATGACAAAGTTTATGTATGTATGGCAAGCAAGTTGCCTCTTGTGGTACCAATCCGCATTAAGTCGGGTTTGGTCTACAATTTGATTTCGATGGCCTTCAAGGAGGGTTTGAAAGTTCGGTACTCGAGTAAGTACCTATCAGTAAGTATGAGTTTGAGGATGAAGTTCAAGTTGAAAGTTTTAAAATAAAGTTTAAAAAAAAAAAAAAAAAAAAAAAAAAAAATTTCTCCCAAATTTTCCGCAAGTTTAAGTTCAGTATGTAAGAAAGGTGACGACCCGGTGTGGGAAGTCGGGGCGTTACATCATTGAAGAGCTGAGCCACTTCATCGTCGCAGCCTAGACGGTTGTGAAGTATGTTAGCCGACCTTAGCTCTTTGACATCATTAGGGTAGTCGATGAGCGAGTCTAGGAAGCTTATGGAAGAAGTGATTTCATACTCGGTCTCTGTATTGTCAGGGCACATCTCGTAGGCGATAAGGTTCAAGAATTTCGGTGCCATTGAGTCGTCAACCACCAGCGGAGGAAGTTCTAGCTGAGCTGCAAAGCCTTGAGAAGAAAATTTAATGTCTCTCACGGAGCAAGTCTTACTCGGTTTTAGGTTTTTCCCGGCGGCTTTAAGGTCTTGGACACTGCGAAAGGACTGTTGTTCACCACCATCTTTCTGTTCATTCTTGCCTTGAGTAATGAACAATGAAGCCATTGGACAGTTTAGTGCGTTAATTGATTACATGTTTGCTTAATTACTAGTAATTTGAAATGAATCAAAGTTGGAATGGTGAAAGAAAAAGAATAATGGAATAAAAGAAATAACATTGATAAGAATTGTTTTTGAGAATCACCTAATTAAGGGTATAATTAAGGGTATGAAGCTTCAATTATAATGCTCATCACTAATTAATTATTCTATTTGTTTCTAATCCGTGAACATAACTACACCTACGTTAAATGTATTTGTATTCTCTTCTCTTTTTTGTTTTTTTTGTTTTTGTTTTGTTTTTGTTTTTCTTTGCTTGTTTCATTTCTATACCAATATAAATCAAATGTCAAGATTGGTATCGATTAATTGTCATTGTCCTGACTTTTTCCATATGACTAGAATAATTAGATGAACTTCAAATTTTCATTAGTGTCATAGAATGGAGCTTTAACAAACATTTTTGTTTGATGACTTATTGATCTTAGGAATCAAAGCTGAACAGGACATGAAATTAAATGATAATTTTCTTTCTTAAAGGGGTATGCTTTGGCATAAAATTCAACTTTACGTCTGTTTTGTAGAGTTCAAAAATTGCTTCTGATCGTGATTGAATGACCTATCAAAAGAGTTTTTATTCTCAAGAAAAGCTTATTGTCAAAGTAAGAAATATTTCCTTGATACAAGAGCGTGGCGACAGTAAAAAGGTCCATGTCTCAATTTCAAAAGAGTTTTCTTGAAAAAAAACGTGAAGCACGCAAGTGATTATTACTTCCCCCAAAATAAGGAGAATTGCAAAATGATCCCCTTGACTTGAACTTTATTAATACACAAACACCATTCTACACTGAAAATGACCGATAAGTTTTCTAATTGGTTATAAAATCTTCTCATGCGACGAAATTTTAGCATATAGCCAGAAGGGGTGAAATTATAATTTTTCCTTAGAAACTTAACTTGCACTTAAAAAAAAAAAAACTAATTATAAAAAAAATTGTCATAACTTGTAGGCTGTAATGTTGAATTGGGAAGTACGTGAAGGACTCAACACATTTTAATTAATTTGTGTGAATGTGTTTATTGCTTGAACGGAATTCTCGTTCATATTGTTTGGAAGCATCACAACAAGACAAAATTTTGTGATCTCTTTTAAAGCTATTGCCCCAAATTTTCCAACGATCAACTTTTCCAGTATATTATCAAAACGCTTCACCGAAGGGAGAAGAGAAGAAAAGAGAAAATTATCTAAATAACCACATTTTTTTCATTTATTGATCAACATAGCATAAATTTCCCATTCTTGACCAACACGACACAAATTTTAGTTAATTTTAGTTTAATTTTATGTCATATTGGTCTAGTGTTTATTTTTTGTGTCATGTTAGTGTATTGATATTTAAATTTGTGTCATTCAGGTGCTTTCTCCCTTGAAAAAACTTTTGGCTCAGGAAGCCCAAGATAATTTCGAAGACTATCTCTAACATATATGTCAATATCAATTTATATTTCTCGCCACAAAAAAAAAAAAAAGAAAGTAAAAATAGCATTTGACATGTTATCTTACCGGTGCTCTTCTATAAAATGTTATTTCTAATACTATACATCTGTATTTTATTGTAATATTAAAATTTCAAATTCCTAAAAGTAAGCTATTGTATTTAATTAAATCTTTAGTTTAATTTTTGAATTTATTGACAAAAGTAAGGGTTAGACTTGGATTTGGATAGACAATGTAATTCATATATATATATATATATGTATATTTTGGTAGATAAATATATATGAAGCTTCATTCATAGTGCTGATTAATAGTAAATAATTTTACTTGTTCCTAATAGTGAACATAAGCATATCACGCGATGCTAAATGTCATTGTATTTTCTTATTCTCTTTTCTGTTTTATTCTCCACTTATTTTATTTCCATGCCAATAGAATTCAAATGTAAAGATTGGTATCAAATAATTGCCATTGTTATGACTTTTTCTATATGACTGGAGTAATTAGATGGACTTTTTATCGATTTTTTTTTGTTTGAAGATTAGTTGATCTTAATAATCAAGCTGAACTAGAAATCCAAAATATTAATTTACTTTTTTAAAGGAACATTTTTTAATGGCATAAAATTCAACTTCACGTCTGTTTGACAAAGTCTAAAACCTGATTATGAAAATATTTGAATAACTTATCAGAAAAGCTTTTAGTCTCTATAAGAATTTCATGTCAAAGCTAGAAATTTATTCTTGATAAACAAGAAGACAAAAGGCATTTATTGTCCTTTCAGAGGAATAAAGGAATGTTCCGACAGTAAAAATTAGGTCCTTATCTCAATTTCAAAAGGAAAAAAAAAAAAAAAAAAACGTGAAGCATGTGAAGGAAAAATTGCAGATGATCCCCTCGACTTGTACTATATAACACAAACACCATTCTATACTTATGAGAATGATAGATCAATTTTCTTAAACTTCAAATTAATTGGTTCTAAAATCCTCTCATGCGACGAAATTTTAGCAAATAGGAGGAATGAAATTATAATTTTTTCGTACAGAAATAACTTGCACTGTTTATACACACACACACACACACACACACACACATATATATATAACTGGTAGAACGTAATGTTGAAATGGGAAATAGGTGACGGACTCAACCCATTTCCATTAATTTGGGTGAATGTGTTTATTGCTTGAACAGAATTCCGGTTCATATTGTTTGGATACATCACAACAATACTAATTTTTATGCTTTCTTTTAAAACTATTGCCCCAATTTTTCCAACAGACCCATTTTTCCAACTTATTATCAAAACACATTACAAAATAACTTTTTTGCCCCAGGAAACAAACAAATAATTTTTAAGACCATCTCCAATGTATATGCCAATACCAATGCTATATTTCTTACTTAAAAAAATGAAGAAAAAGTGAAAATAACGTATTTGAGATATTATCTTACACCCTGCTCTAAATATAAAATGTCATTTCTAATGCTATATATATATATATATGTATTTTATTATCAATATTAAAATTTGAAATTTCTAAAAGTTAATTTTTAATATTTAAATAATTTAAGGATTACAATATTATAATCATAAGACACCAACCTATTATAGGATTAAAAAAATATTTTAGTAATTATCTAATTAGTTATTTGGTTTATATTTTGAATTTTATTGTTATAAAGTAAGGGTGACTTGGATTTGGATAGATTATTTAATTTAGATATATTTAAAGCCCCCTCCATAGTACTCATCATTAGTAAATTCTTCTATTTGTTCCTAAACTGTGAACATAAGTACATCCAAATTAAATATATTTTGTATTCTCTTCTTTTATTTTCTACTTATTTAATTTCTATACCAATAGAATTCAAATGTCAAGATTGGTATCGAATACCTGTCATTGTCCGACTTTTTCCATATGAGTAGAATAATTAGATGGACTTCAGATTTCCTGGGCCAAACTAACGAGCTATATGCATGATCTTTTTGGATCATTAGTGTCTTAGAATCGAGCCTTTTAACAAATATATTTTTGTTTGAAGATTAATCGATATTAGGAATCAACCTGAACTGGAAATCCAAAATGTTAATTTAGTTTTTTAAAGGGGCATAATTTGGTATAAAATTCAACTTGATGTCTGTTTAGCAAAGTCCAAAAACTGCTTCTGCAAGTATTTAGATAACCTGTCAAATGAGTTTTTAGTTTTCAGAAGAGTTTCTATCAAAGTCTGAAATATATCCTTAATAAACAAGAAGCCAAAAGGCATTTATTGTCCTTCAGAGGAATAAAGGAGTGTTGCGATAATAAAAAAAGGTCCATATCTTAATTTGAAAAGAGTTTCCTGAAAAAAAAAAATAAAAATGTGAAGCACGTCAAGTGAATATTATTCCCCCAAAATAAGGAAAATTTTCAAAATGATACCCTTGACTTGAGCTTAATAACACAAACACCATTCTATGCTTCTAAGAATGACAAATCAATTCTCTTAAACTTCAAATTGGTTATAAAATCCTTTCATGTGATGAAATTTTTAGCAAATGGGAAGGGTGAAATTATAATTTTTTCCTACAAAAATAACTTGCACTGTTTTGATTAAAAATATATTATAACTGGTAGGACGTAATGTTGAAATTGTACACCTTTGTAGGTTTTGTTGGGAGGGAACTAGGTGAAGGACTCAACACATTTTCATTAATAATTTGGATGAATCAGTTTATTGCTTGATGGGAATTCCTGTTCATTTTTGGATACATCACAACAATACTAATTTTTATTATCTCTTTTTAAAATATTGCCCCAATTTTTCCAACAGAATTTGGTCATAGTGGAGGATTTTAAGAAAATTTCGAAGTATGAGCATATGAATCTGTAAGGATTGAATTAAATGATAGAGGGTGACCCTATTTAAAATTAGCAAAAAAAGTTTTTGTTTTTGTTTTTTGTTTTTTTAATTATTATGAACTTGGAATATTAGGGATTGAAAATCTACATGATCTAGTAATGAAGTCAGGTATTAAATTATTGTTATGTTATGTCTATAACCATGCTAGTAAAGATATATATTATATTAGTTGAGGTTATTACCTTAATCTTGGGATTTCAGTTTTTTCAAATTATTTGCAACTGATATTTGTGATTAACTTTTTCTAATAACATTTGGTTATTTTTAGTGACTCTCTGAAGCAAAAGAATAAAAAGTTTATTATCATAATGTAAATAAAGAGAAATAAATTGCCCTTTGCCCTATGTTATAAACTAAATTATATTTTCATTAAAAAAAAACTTTATAACGACAATTTTATGATGGATGGGTATATGGGCATCCCTCCGTACTTTCCATACCTTTTTATTATTACTTCTTACATTCCTTTCATTATTCTTACAACTACAATATTTTTCCTTCATTTTACATCAACCAACTAACACCATAACCTATTTGTTAATTTAATCATCGTATTTTTCTACTTCACAATTGTCCGGAAAGTTAACAAAAAGAAAGCTATATCTGTATAGGCCCATACTGTATAGCTTATATATGTTTGCTTTGCGTGAATTTTTTTTTCTTTATATTACTGAGCCCTCATTTGACATCCCCTTTTAAACTAATTTGTCAAACTTTTATCTATAATATTCTCTCTCACATATATTTAAATTTACTATTTGAATTATATGTATTTGTACTAATGATCCAAACAACCCTTAATCAGAGAGTTCTTTTATTAATCTTTCTTGTAACAGAGTCCTAGACTTGCGCTTGCTAAGACTGATTGAATTTTCAGTGAATTCGTCGAAAAGGAAATTGAAGTATCGAAGAAAGAATTACTTTGACAATAAAAAAGAAAGAATCTTGTCGATAAAGAATTGCTATCTGTGATATAGTTGAAAGAAAAACATATGATAAGACTATTGTATATTTTTCGTCATTATATTACTTTATTAGGGTTCAATTTAGTATAGTATTGTATTTAAAAAGGCATAATTTTTTTACCTCAAAAAAGATGTAATTTTTTTTTTCTTTTAAAAAAGTAACTATGTTGTGTGTAAAGAGTAACTGTTTAAAACAGTTTTATCTATAAGCCCCTGTAAGTGTATCCACTTAAGTTGAAATTTTAAAGATATTTTGATTGCAGTTAAGTTAAGTTTTAAAAACGTGAATTTGGTTGAAAATGAGCTGTTTGCAATTAAAAAGTGTAAAAACTTAAAATGTGTCAGAAAAAAATAGCAATATAAATTTTGATTCATTAATCTCGTTTTTTTATGTAATTTAAAAATAATCATTTTATTTCGACTTGAAATATAAAAATTATAAACTTTTAATATTTGAGTTTTTAAGAGGAATTTGGAGATATGAATAGTGAAATTGGTTTATTTTTTGAGAAAAAAAATAAAAAACCTTTGGAAAAGTTTTTATGTATTCATAAAGGTAATTTCATGAATGGATAATTAAGTAATGATATATATATATATATATATATATATTTTATTAAAAAAAAAAAGCGAGAAGAGTAAACACCCTCTGACGATAGTCAAATATCATCTAGTAACTGCCGGAGTATGTTGAAAAGAGATGTGGTCATATGATATCTTTGGTAAGCATATTTTTTCCTATAAATCTCACCATAAAAGTACATAAGCATAGAGTTATTATTGAAAAAGTAAAAGGCAAAACAGCAAGATGAAGAAAACAAGCACGAATTCAACTCCACTTATTTGTTGCAGAGACACACCAAATTTGCAACCCAGTCATTTAAATCTCACACCTCTATGTCTATAGAAAAGTAATGCTCTTTGAAATACATAAATAAAATCTCACTTGCCGATCTGCCTGCCTCGTCCCATCAATCAAGCCGGAGATCAGGGAGAGTAGACTGTGTACCAAGTCTGAATGCCCGACAGACCGAGCGCCACCGCCGCCGCCAGAAACGCCACTATAGTCCAAGGGCTACTAAAGTGCTCGTGAAAGACTTCAGCCATGGAAGTCCTCCACTTGCTCTTGTAATGACTTTGAACTTGGAAAATCACTTCTTTGTACACTTCTGTATTAGGCACCAAATCAGTACCTATCTTATTGAACAGCTGAGCCACTTCTTTGTCACAACCTAGGAGGTTGTGAAGAATGTGAGCCGACCTTAGCTCTTTAACATCGTCCGGATAATCGATGAGCGAATCTAGGAAGCATATGTACGAGGTGACCTCGTAATTGGTCCTGAAATTGTCCGGACACATCTCGTAGGCTATCAGGTTCAAGAACCTAGACCCGGTCGAGTCGTCCACAGTCATTGGAGGAAGTCTTAACTTTCCCGCAAAGCATAGAGAAGTAAAGGATACGTCTCTCAACGAGCAACTCTTGCTTGGTTTGAGGTCGATCCCTGCTGTCTTGAGATCCTGGGCGCTGCGAAAGGATTGCTGCCCTTGTTCTTTGTCCTTGAAAAGCTTAGAGCACCAAAAATCTGCAAATTAAGTAAAGATAGATTTGAGCCGAGAAAAATACTTATAAGTAACCCTAATTTTTTTTAACAAATAGAAATCATCATGTATCCTGCCGAGGCTTGCTCAACAGGCGATAGGGGAGGCGCTTGGGTAGGAGCTTTCAGATTCCAAACTGGAAAGTGTTTGTATTTCTCTCTAATAAGTAGGAGTTATAATCTCTCTAGTTATTAAAAAAAAGAAAAAAAGAAATCGTCATATAAATTTGTGCAAATCTCTAGAATTTGTATGTGAATAAGTGATTGTTTAAGAAAAAAAAAAGATGATGATCACTAGCGATGATAACAGAGAGTGCTTACCCTTAAAAGGAAATAAAGCGATAGCTTTATCAAGAGGGAATGAGAGCCTTTTCCCGAGGCCGGCGCAGTTAGTGTGATGCTCTTTTGGTTTCTCAAGCATTGCATGCCAGAGAAGCTCAAGAAGATGAGTTGGCTCTGAATCAGTGTCAATGTCGATCGCTAACGTTTTCTTGTACTTTTTTGGTGTCATGACATTGTAGCGTATGAACATCTTGACAGAATTCTTCAGCTTTTCGGCGTCCTTGTGACACTCCATCAACAACTTCAGGACTAGAAAAGGGATTTGGTTCTCTAACAAGAAAAAGTCCTGTTGCGCGTAAGCTACTTGGTCGTTTTTTATCCAAAAGAGTTTCTTCAACTCATCCTTAACTTCATAGCTGCTTATGAACTGCAGTGTTGAACAACCATCAAAGAACAACATCCAGCTAAGTGTGTCGTCGTCGTAATCCTTTATAACATCTTCGTCGAAACACTTCTTCAGTTCCTCGATTTTGTCCTTGATTATCTTGTAGAGATCTTCGATTTCCAATCCGCTGTCGTTGATGAATTTCACTACCAACTCGGGCTTGTATTTCTCCTCCGCCAGCATTAGCTTCGCTTTCCCATGATGGATAGGACCTATTGAAATCCACAGCGGCTCATAGCTCTTCTCGAACTTCGTCGGACCAATCGACGGCAGTTGGTAGTGCTTCCCGAAGTTCATTTGCTCTCTTAGGACGACCGGAACCCTTTGTATCTTCGGCTTTGTATCTTTCCGGCTTTTCTTCTCCTCCGTCATGGATTTTTTCAAGCTTTCATAAAGCGGAGCGACCGTCACGTTCGCCTTTAGTGTGTCGGTGATAATTTGATGCTCAGCCTTCTTGTCATGCTGGACTTCGATCAAATGTTCAGGACTTTTACTCATTCTTTGTGTGTGTTTTTTATCAAGGAAAATCTATATTGATTTATTAGCTCATGTATAGCTTTTTAATCTCTCTGTTACAAAATAACTGTGACTGGGTTGATTAAATATGTGCTAAAAAGGGATGACTTTATTCACTTGGGAAGATTGGCATATATCAGTGTACGGATTTAACATCTCTACAAGTATAGCATATAATAATAAGGGAAAAGCATCAAAATAGCACAAACTTAGATATCACTTTAACAATATATAATACAAAATTTGGTCACTTCACCAATATAATACAAAATGGTTATAATCAAAGGTCAAACTTACAAAGTCAAAGGTTAACTTAACATGTTTTACCCACATTACCCCTATTATTTAGAAAATATACTATAATAATATATACATTAAGAATATTTTTAGTTTTCAACATGGATAGCCGAATGTCTTTGGCTCTGGCCAACGGTCGCCAGTGTACTCTAGTAGAGTATAATGTATACTCTACTATAATACTTTGGATATCCTACAAAATATTTTTCAGTTTTCAATTTGCATGGCTAGATATCTCTAGCTCTGACCGCTGGAGACGATCGTCGATATACTCTAGTAGAGTATAATGCGTACTCTGCTAGAATATTTTCAGTTTTCAACATAGATGACCAGATGTTTCCAATTCCGGCCGCCGACACCGGCCGCCGGAATACTCTAATAGAGTACAATATATACTCTACTAAAATATTTTAAATTTTTAGCACTATTCCATATTTATGAGTGACAGATCAATTCTCTTAAACTTCAAACTGGTTATAAATTCCTCTCATGCGACGAAATTTTAGCAAATAGGAGTGGTGAAATTATAATTTTTTCCTTCAAAATTAACTTGCACTGTTTTATTGAAAAAAAAAAATTGTTATAACAGGTAGGAGGTAATGTTGAAATGGGAAGTAGGTGATAGGACTGAACACATTTTCATTAATTTGGGTGAATGTGTTTATTGCTTGAAGGGAATTCCGGTTCATGACTACATCACAAAAATACTAAATTTATGATCTCTGTTAATTGCCCCAATTTTTCCAACGTATTATCAAAACACTTCACGAAATTACTTTTGGCTCAGCAAGCCAAAAATAATTTTTAAGACCATGTCCAATATATATGTCAATATCAGTGCTATATTTAAAAAAAAAAAAAGAAGAAGTGAAAATAACATATTTGAGATGTTATCTTACCCCTTTTACTACTATAAAATGTCATTTTTAATGTTATATCTATATTTTGTTATCAAAAATTAAAATTTGAAACTCCTGAAAGTAAATTTTTAGTGATTAAATAATTTAAAAATTACAATATTATAAAAATAGGGCATCAACCAATTATAGGAGAAAATAAATATTCTAATAATTATCTAATTAGTTATTTAGTTTAGATTTTGAATTTATTGATATAAAATAAGTGTTAGACTTGGATTTAAGTACACAATGTAATATATATATATATATATATATGAATGCCTATTTGTAGTGCTCATCACTAATTAATTTTTTTATTTGTTCTTAATGTGAGAACAAAAGCACATCCAATAAATATCTTTATATTCTCTTCTCTCTTTGGTTTTATTCTTTACTTATTTCATTTTTATACCAACATAATTCAAATGTCAAGATTGGTATCGAACACTTGTCATTGTCCGACTTTTTCCATATGACTAGAATAATTAGATGGACTTTAAATTTCATGATTCAAACTAACGAGCTATGCATTATCCTTTTGGATAATTAGTGTTTTAGAAATGAGCTTGTTATCGAATATTTTTGTTTGAAGATTAGTTGATCTTAAGAATCAAGCTGAACTGGAAATCCAAAAGGTTAATTTACTTTTTTAAAAGAGCATGCTTTGACATTAAATTCAACTTGACGCCTATTTGGCAGAGTCCAAAAGTTACTTCCGTAGTATTTAAATAACCTATTAGAAAAGTTTTTAATCTTTATAAGAGCTTCATGTTAAAGCCAAAAATTTATTCTAGACAAACAAGAAGACCAAAGGCGTTTATTGTCTTTCAAAGAAATAAAAGAGTGTAACGACAGTAAAAAGGTCCGTATCTCAAACGGCGGGGGGGGAGGGGGGGGGGGGGGGGGGGGGCGGCGGGGCGGGGCGGGGGCGTGTGGTGGTGGGGGTTTGGGGGGGGATGATCTCCTTGACTTGAATCATATAACACAAACACCATATGTCTGAGAATGACAGATCAATTATCTTAAACTTCAAATTAATTAGTTATCACGAAATTTTAGCAAATAGGAGGGGTGAAATTATATATATATATATATATATATTATATAATTTCCTTTGCACTGTTTTTATGAAAAAAAAAAATTGTAATTACTGGTGGGACTTAATGTTGAAATGGGAAGTAGGTGACCGACTCAACCCATTTTCATTAATTTGGGTGAATGTGTTTATTTCTTGAAGGGAATTCCAGTTCATATTGTTTGGATACATCACAACAGTACTAGTTTTTATGCTCTCTTTTAAAACTATTGCCCCAAATTTTCCAACATATTATTAAAACACTATACAAAATAACTTTTGGCCCTGGAAGCGAAAAAATAATTTTTAAGACCATCTCCAATGTATATGTCAATACTAATGTTATATTTCTTATCAAAAAAATATATCAAAATAAAAATAGCATATTTGAGGTGTACCCTGCTCTGATTTAAAATGTCATTTCTAATACTATATATCTGCATTTTGATATCAATATTAAAATTTGAAATTCCTAAAAGTAAACCTTTAATATTTAAGTAATTTAGAAATTACAATATTATAATCAAAAGACACCAACCTATTATAGGATAAAATAAAAATTCTAGTAATTGTCTAATTATCTATTTAGTTTATATTTTGTATTTATTGATATAAAGTAAGGAGTTAGACTTGGATTTAGAGAGACTATGTAATTTAAATAAATATATATATATATATATATATATATATATATAAAGCCCCGTTCATATTGTTCATCACTAGTAAATTCTTCTATATATTCTCAAGCCGTGAACATAAGTATATCTATGTTAAATATTTTTGTACTCTATTATTTTTTTGGTTTTATTCTTTACTTATTTCATTTATATACCCATAGAATTCAAGTGTCAAGGTTGGTATCGAATATTTTTCGTTGGCCGACTTTTTCGATATGACAAGAATAATTAGATGGACTTTAAATTTCCTGGCTAAAACTAACGAGCTATGCATGATTACAAGATCATTAGCATCTTAGAATTGAGCTTTTTTGTTTGAAGATTAATTGATCTTAGGAAACAAGCTGAATTAGAAATCCAAAATGTTAATTTAGTTTTTTAAATGGGCATGCTTTGGCAAAAAATTCAAGTTGATGTCTGTTTGGTAGATTCTTGAAACTGCTTCTGATAGTGTTTGAATAACCTGTCAGAAGAGTTTTTAGTCTTAAAAAAGGCTTCCTACCAAAGCCGGAAATATATCCTTGATGAACAAGAAGCCAAAAGGCATTTATTGTCCTTTAGAGGAATAACGGAGAGTTGTGACAGTAAAAAGGTGCATATCTCAATTTCAAAAGAGTTTTTTAAAATAAACGTGAAGCACGTCAAAGTGAAATTACTCCTCCCAAATAAGGAAAAATTTCAAAACGATCCCCTTGACTTGAATTTATAACACAAACACCATACTATACTTCTGAGAATAACATACCAATTCTCTTAGACTTCAAATTAGTTATAAAATCCTCTCATGGGTCGAAATTTTAGCAAATATGTAATACCTAGTTTTTCAGCGATCATAATTGCTTGTATAGAAATTTAAATTGAACCATAAATGTATTTATGGAAAAAGCCCAGTTAAGGGTTTTTATTATGTTTTGTGAGTTTTTATAACTTTATAAGACCCGAAAATGATTGCTTAGTCAAGCAAACGACCTTTTAGGTGAAAAGGAGTAAAATTGACAAAATTTTTATATTGGTCAAAGTTTGACCAAAAACGTCGACGGTTGACCAAAAAGTCAACTGTTGACCATGGGAGTCAAATCTTGGCAAGAAAGTCAACGGTTGACAAGAAAGTCAATGGTGGACGAGAAAGCCGAAGGTTGACCCCAAAAAGTTAAAGAAAAGACTGTACGATTAAATAATCTGCAGTATAGAAATTATACGGTTTAAAACCGTTTTTACGAATAAAATGATATGTTGAGGATTCAAAACCACCCTAGAAAATCAAGCACATTAAGTAGAATTAAAGGGCAGAAGGACTTTATGAAATAAGAAAAATTTTATACTGTTCATTTTTACACAGATAAATTTTAGACTGCATTATGACATAACAGTATTGTGTATTAGTAAGCACAGTACTAGAAATGTCTGTGTTGGAATTAAGTGGACTGCCTATTAAGGAAAGAAGGCAAACAAGCTTTAGTTAAGCTTACCTCATCTTACTTTATAATTATTACATCATTAAATTAATTAAAGAAATAATTGGAAAGTATTTGGTGGATTGTTAGCCAAGGTTGGCCGGCCACATGCCCCCCCCAAGGTGAATTTCTGATTTTTTTTAGGGACTAGAGTTGCAATTTGAAGAAGTTTCCAACCTCTATAAATAGGGGTTGCCATTATTCAAAAAAATTGGAAAACTTAGCTAAACTTTGCCAATTTTCCTCCTCAAAAATCCGGACTTCCAAGCTAGAGCAAGAACAAGGAAAAAAATTTGGAAACCAAGGGAAACTAGTTCTAGGGTGATCGGATTTCTTGTGGAAGCAAGCAAAAAGAGTTGAAGAATTTTTGGTGTCCAATTGGCCAAGGAGGTCGGCTGCAAGGGAGAAAGGAAAAAGGGAGAGAAAAGCTTGTGGTGGCTAGGGTTTTGAAGCTAGGAGTGGCCGGATATTGAAGCAAGTGGAATTGAAAATTTTAGGAGCCAATTAGCTCAATTGGCCGGCTGTTGGTGAAGAAAGGGGCAAGCCAAGTTCTTGAGCCAAAGTAAGGTAAAATCCCTAAAATCCCTAAGTTTTCATTTGAATTTCATTTGGGAAATTTAAATGTATTTCAAGCAAAGTTTGTATGAGCATAAGCTCACTTTTAATTTCTGCCCTAGTTAGGAAATTTTAAGGCTTGTGCTTGATTGATTAGGGTTTTTGGTTGGTAGTTTCAATGTTGCATGCTAGATGTTTGTTTGAATGGTTAGGGTTTGCATGCTTGTTGAATGTTATCAATTTTGATTTGCATGGTTAAACTTGAACATTAGAAACGTGTTGCATGACTGTCCTAGGCTCCCGCTGTGGTCGGTTGAGTTAGGGTGTACGTAATAGGACGTAAAACAAATTTTAAACCGAAAACTGCCATTTCGGGTAGAAATTGCCCAGTTTCGGGAAAAATAAATTTTGAGGCCTTTAGAGGCCGAAATTGGAAAAACTCAAAACACGAAAGTTGTAGAGTAGGGTTTTTCCTAGGGGACAACGTGGACAGTTTTGTAAAATGAGGCTCCAATGGCCTCGGTTTTTACTGAAACCCGAGTCTGACCGTGCCCAGGACCAACGCACGGCCAGAACTGATTCAACAAGGAATTTGAACGTATTAAAGGCCGAACTGAGTTTTTCTCAAAACACGAAAGTTATAGGGTTTTTCGATATCTAAAACTTTCGTGAAGACAACTTTTTCAAAATCAGCTTTGATTTTTAAATGAAATTGGATTTCAGAAACTGTACAGGAAACAAGGAAAATCCTGTACAGGATTTCTAGAAACAACACAGAAAAAGGATAATTTTGCAGTAACACTGATAATTGACATTGTGGAACTGTTCCAAAGGCAGTTTCCAATAGTCCATAATTTTGCTAAGTCTCATTCTATGATTTCCAGTTTTTAAAGTTAAACAAAAAGAATTTTATACCTAAAATAAGGTTTTCTTTCCAAAGAAAGAAGACTTTGAAACCTAAAACAATCCGATTAGGATAGATTTAAACCCTAGGGTTACTCAATGTAACCAAGTAGAATAACGTAAAATTAAGTAAGGGCATATAACTAAGGTTATATAAGAATGTTGGTTTACTACCAGCATTTCTAACCCTTACTTTTAATTTATCACAGAATATAGTACGCAGCAGTGTTCTGACGGGACTCAACTCGATATCAGACACAACCAACACAAACAAGGTAAGTACAACTCTGCCTACAACATAGGCTTTGTTGTGTATACTTGCCTAAGTATGTTTGTTAAATGTTATGTTTAAATGTTACATGTTATAAATGTTACATGCTATGTGTTATAAAAGGTCTTAGGTTATATATTAGGAAAATGTTATGTTATAGTATGCTAAATGTTATAATATGTTTTGAGTATGCTATGTTATATGCTATGAAATATGAAATGTCAAATGCTATGTTATGTGTTATAGAAACATGTTAAGTTACAATAGGCTAAAGATAAAATCATAAATTAATTGTGTGAAATATCATGATGCATGTTCACCAATTAATAAAAGTAAGATTAAGTATGAGATAATAAAAGTTACGATGGCAAGCAATTGCCTGTGTCGTACCGACCCGCGTTAGGACGGGTTGGACTATGAATTAAGTTGGAAATGAACTGGCCGCCCCAACCAATTCATAGTTGCGCCCCCGGTACGAACACTTACGTTATGGGGCCCATAAGATAAGACAAGATAAGTTAAGATAAGAAAGTTATGAATGAATAAATAAGCATAATGAAGCATAATTGGCTCATGCATATGATAAGATAAGTTATGATATGTTAGGAATTACGTTATGATTAGGTTAAGTATGAAATACTAGGTTCTGTTATTTATAACCATTAAGTTACTTTGTGTCGCGGTATAGAATAGTTGTACTTGCTGAGCGAAAGCTCACTGTCTTACGTCTATGCTGTAGGTAAGCAGCCTAGCAGCAACCCTTGATACAAGATGGAGGGCATGGACTGACGGACTGTGAAATGTGGGAATAAACCGCTACGCGTATTGATATTTGTTTTGTTATTTTATTTAATTATTTTATAAGTTTTATATTACGTCCAAACAACTTTATTAAGTATTCGTTATCCTTAATTATGTATGTAATTATGTGATTACGCTGTAAAAAAAAAAAAAAAAAAAATTTCCGCTGTTTAAGCTAAGTATGTATGTATGGTAACGGCCTGTGCTAGGCGGGTCGTTACAAAATATAGGAATTGTGAAATTATAATGTTTTCTTACAAAATTAACTTGCACTCTGTGTGTGTATGTGTGTGTGTGTGTGTATATATATATAAATACTTGTTATAACTGGTAGGACTTAATGTTGAAATTGTACTCCTCTGTAGGTTTTTGTAGAAGGGAACAATGTGAAGGACTCAACACATTTTTATTAATAATTTGGATGAATGAGTTTATTGCTTGAAGGAATTCCTGTTCATTTTTGGATTACATTACAACAATACTAACTTTTATGATCACTTTTAAAAATATTGCCCCAATTTTTCCAGCAGAATTTGGTCATAGTGGAGGATTTTAAGAAAATTTTGAAATATGAGTATTTGATTTTTTTATTATTTACTTTTTTAAGGTTATGAACTTGGAATAGGAGGGATTCAAACTTTACATTTGTTGTACAACTGTAAAATTATTATTATGTTATGTTACAACCATGTTATAGTAAATATATATTAGATTAAGCACTCTTTATTTGTGAAAAATACACTGTTCGCAACAAATAATTGTGATTAAGTAATCTTTCTAATAATATTTGGTTATTTTTAGTGACTCTATGTAGCAAAAGAAAAATAAAAGAACAAAAGTTTATTATCATAGTGTAAAAAAGAAAAGTAAATGGCCCAATGTTAGAAACTAAATTACGTTTTCATCCAAAATTAAAAAAAAAAAAAAAAAAAAAACTCACTTACGATAATTTTATGATGGGTGGGTATGTTGTCATCTTGAGGAGCCTGCGCACGCCAAGCTCCTCCAGATTCTGTGAGGATCAAAGGTCTATGACTGTGGCGCCACCAGACCACACGAGATCTCCTATGCCACCGACAGCGCCCTATCCTCTGCCGCCGCCCCTTGATATATATATATATATATATTTTGAAGTAGTTTGGCGAGAAAGATATCTTTCTCTCCAGTGGCACAGTAGACTATGATTGGTAGCATGGTAGACTACCAATCCATATAACTATCCGGTGTTACGATAGTCGGCGGAATTTATAGCAATAGGGCAGGATAGCGTCGATATCATGGTAGACTACAGTCACCGGTGGGCTCTTGCCGGTGTTGTGATATGACAGCATTTTTTGTTTTCAAATTTGTGGCAAAAATTAATGCAAGGATATCTTGGCAAATTAGTCGAGGATTGTTTCAATAAAAGAAACATGTGATCCAATGTAATTGCCATAAAAAAAGCTATCAAGTGCTTGCAAATCAATATATACATGGAATTATGGAAACATTGTTTTCATTTATAATGTATATAGTAAACATCACAAATTAGAAATCGCAAAAGACTCAGCGCATCAATATTATTGTACACATTTTCTCAAATCACTCATAATTTTTTTAAAGTATCTACTATTAATTATATCACTCTCTTAGGTATTAATCACAAGGGGTTGCGGTGGGGGATACGCCGTGTACCATGTTTGAATGCCGGACATAGCCATTGCAAGACCCGCAGTCAGCAAAGCCACCACCGTCCAGCGACTACTAAAGTAGTTGCTATGAACTTGAGCTGTCCAAGCCGTGCTTTTAGTAGCTAACCAAATCTTCCATTTATTTCTGTAGCGCTTCCTTATTTCGTATATGACCTTCTTGTATACTTCAGCATTCGGCACCAGGTCTTTGGCTATCTCATTCAAGAGCTGAGCTACGTCATTGTCAGGGCCTAGATGGTTGTGAAGTATGTTAGCTGACCTTAGCTCTTTGACATCATTGGGGTACTCGATGAGCCAGTCCAGGAAGCATATATACGAGGTAACTTCATAATTAGTCCTGAAATTGTCCGGAGACATCTCGTAGGCTATCAGGTTCAAGAACCTAGATCCGGTCGACTCGTCCACAGTCATATATTGGAGGAAGTCTTAGCCTACCTGCAAAGGATAGAGAAGTAAAGGATACGTCTCTCAATGAGCAACTTCTGCTCGGTTTTAGGTCGATCCCCGCTGACTTAAGATCCTGGATGCTGCGAAAGGATTGCAGCCCTTGTTCTTTGCCAGATATGCCTAATTCTTTAATCAAATAGAAATTGTCATATTAATCTGTACAAGTCTTTAGAGCTGACATGTGAGTTTGTGATTATTTAATTAAAAAAAAAAAAGATATGATACAGAGAGTGCTTACTATTAAAAGGAAATGTAGTAATAACTTTATCAAGAGTGCAAGATAGCATTTCTCCGAGGTTGCCACTGCTATATATTGCGGTGCTTTTTTGGTTGCCCAAGGATTGCGACCTGGAGAAGCTCAAGAAGATGAGTTGGCTCTGGATCAGTTCCAATATTGATCTCTGACATTTTCTTGTAAATTATCGGTGCCATGACATTCAAGCATATGAACGTCTCGATCGAATTCTTCAGCACTGCCGCGTCATTACGACACTCCATCAACAGCTTCAGGACTAGAAAAGAGATTTGGTTCTCTAACAAGAACAAATCCCGTTGCGCGTAGCTACTTGGTCGTGTTTTATCGAAAAGTGACAAAAAAGAAAGTTTGGTGGAAAGCTTTTATTTTTGATACGTACACAAATGTGCATAATACAAGCTATATACAAATTCTAGTTGACTTCTCTAGGCTAATAAAAGGAAAGGAAGCAAATGAAAAGCTGTACAATCTCTAGAATTAAGGAAAAATACAAAATAAGGAAAGTGTACAGATTTGAGTCTTCAAATCCGTATTATAGCAGTTCAGTAAATCAAGGGAGGCAATCAAGCAATCAATTACGTTCTCCAACACCCCCCCTTCAAGATGGCAAGTGAAGGTTTTGAACGCTCATCTTGGAAAGAAGTCCATTGAAAGAATCAGTTCCAAGTGATTTGGTAAAAATGTCTGCTAGTTGCTGCTGTGAACGAACAAATTCCGTGCGAACAATGCCCCTTTGAATTTTCTCACGAACTAGGTGACAATCAATTTCAATGTGCTTAGTTCGTTCATGAAAAATAGGATTAGCAGCAATGTGTAAGGCTGCTTTATTGTCACAATAAAGAGAAACAGGTTGAGAGTGATTAATTCCAAAGTCTGTAAGCACGTAGAGCAGCCAACTTATTTCACAGCAGGTTGAAGCCATCGCTCGATATTCGGCCTCCGCAGAGGATCGAGACACAGTAGATTGTTTCTTGGATTTCCATGAAATGGGAGAATCACCAAGTAGAATACAAAAACCTGTTACAGAGCGCCTGGAATCTGGGCAACTCGCCCAATCTGAGTCGCAATAGGCGTGTAGTTGAAGTGAACTGGAGGAGGATAGTAGTATGCCTTGTCCTGCACTCCCTTTGAGATATCGCAAAATCCGTGTGGCAGCAAGATAATGTGGTTGACGTGGTTGAGCAAGGAACTGACTTAGTATTTGAACACAATAAGCAATGTCTGGTCTAGTAACTGTAAGATAGAGCAACCGCCCAATTAATCGTCGGTAGGATGAAGGATCCGAGACTAGTTCCCCTTCTGATTTAGAGAGCCTTAAATTTTGTTCCATTGGTGTTTTGGAGGGGCGTGAGCCAAGAGCACCAAATTCCTCTAGTAGTTCAAGAACATATTTTCGTTGACTCAAATAAATCCCGTCTTTTGAGCGGGCAACCTCAATGCCAAGGAAAAACTTCAAGTCGCCAAGATCTCTTACTTTGAAACTGCTTCGTAATCTTTCCTTGATCATTTGAATTTCAGTCAAGTCATCGCCTGCAATGATGATGTCATCTACATACACAAGAACGACAGTCAGAGTATTTTTCACCACTTTAGTAAATAGCGAATAATCTGCCTTTGATTGCTTATAACCAGAGCTCATCAGCTTGTTTGAGAGTTTTGCAAACCACTGACGGGAGGCTTGTTTAAGACCATAGAGAGACTTTTGAAGCTTGCATACTACATCTCGACTTGTTGTTTCTTTGTAACCTGGTGGAAGATCCATATAAACTTCTGCATCTAAATCCCCATGAAGAAAAGCATTACTAATGTCAAGTTGGTGAAGGCTCCAATTTTTCACTGCTGCAATGGCTAGTAAGCAACGCATGGTAGTAAGCTTTGCTACAGGTGCAAATGTTTCTTGGTAGTCGAGCCCCTCTTGTTGATCGTAACCTTTGGCGACGAGTCGAGCTTTGTAGCGCTCAATAGTACCATCTGCTTTGTACTTGATTTTATAAACCCATTTGCATCCTATTGCCCGTTTATTTTGGGGCAATGATGTGAGTGTCCAAGTCTGATTATCTTCAAGAGCTTTTATTTCTTCTGACATTGCATTCCTCCAGTTTGCATCAAGCATTGCCTGTTTGAAACTCCTTGGTTCTGAGGTAGATGAAATGGATGCTTGGAAGGAACGATGAGAAAGGGAAAATTTATCATAGGAAAGATATTGATGCAAAGGATGAGAAGTACTTACAGGACTTGAAGAAGACTCTGGAGAGGATAAATTACAGGTGACCAACTTGCAGTGATAATCTTGAAGATAAGATGGAGTACGAGTTTCACGAGTGGATCTTCTAACCGGTGGTGATGTAGGAGGATGGTCATCAATTGTTTGGTTATTTTCATGACTCAATTCTTCATCAATAGGCATGGTAGGCTGAGGATTATTGTGACTATGTTCAATGAGAGAGTGTGGCAGAACAAGGTTATCGGAGGGTGGAGTTGTCTGTTGAATGAAAGGAAAAATATTTTCATGAAATTGGACGTCTCTAGATATGAAAATTCTTTTTGTGTGCAAGTCATAGAGTTTATAACCCTTTTGGGCATAAGGATAACCAAGAAAGACACAACGAGTTGCTCTAGCATCAAATTTTGTTTTTGAAGCACTTGTATTTGTAGCATAACACAAACACCCAAAAACTTTCAAATGAGAATAGGAAGGAATGGAATCAAAAAGCATTTCATAAGGTGTCTTATCAGAAAGAAGAGCAGTGGGTGTGCGGTTAATAAGGTAAACAGCAGTCAAAATACATTCTCCCCAAAATTGTAAAGGTAAGCCCGATTGGAAACGCAAAGCACGAGCTACATTTAACAAATGACCATGTTTTCTTTCAACAATCCCATTTTGTTGGGGAGTGTCAACACAACTCTTTTCATGAATAATTCCCTTCATTCGATAAAAATCTGTCATTTCAAATTCCCACCCATTATCAGATCGAAGAACTTTGATTTTCTTATTAAATTGAGTCTCAACATAAGTGTGAAAAGATTGTAGAAGTGTGCGTGTCTCACTCTTACATCGCATAAGAAAAACCCAAGTACATCTTGTATAGTCATCAACAATGGTGAGAAAGTAATGGGCACCAGATAAAGAAGCCACATGATATTTTCCCCAAATGTCACAATGGATTGTTTCAAATGGTTGAAAGGAATTTTTATTACTTAGAGAAAAAGGAAGGCGAGTTTGTTTAGCAAGCGGACAGACTTCACAAACTTCATTTTGAACATAAAATTTTAGATCAGAAACATAATTGGAAATCAACTTGAGACGTTTATGACTTGGATGTCCTAGACGTTGGTGCCAAAGGTTTGAAGAAGACACAACTTGTAGACATTTTGGATGAATAATTGACGGTGATTGAAATAGAAATAGGCCACCATGTAATTTACCCACTCCAATCATCTTCTTCGAGGACTGGTCCTGTATGAGGCAGGAATTAGAAAGGAATGTTACAAGACAATTTGCATCATGAATAAGCTTTCCAACTGAAATCAAATTGAATTGGAAGCTAGGCACACAAAGAACATTATTCAAGACAATATCTGGAGTCAACTGGACTCTACCAATGTGGGTAATTTCAACATCTACCCCATTAGGCAGTTTGACAGTTCTTGAACATGTAGATGTGACATGAGTAAGAATTGAAGAAGAACTAACCATATGGTCAGTTGCTCCGGAATCAATAATCGAAGAATTTGAATGTGGTAAGTGGACAGCATTAAGGGCAATACCTGACAAATTGCTCTGTGAAGCATCATTACCTACTAGATTTGATCTTGGCTGACTGTTAAGTAAAGCCAAGATCTGTTGGCATTGTTCCGGTGTGAAAGGGAAGGCTTGTGATTCTCCTAGATTGAACGAACATTGGTTGGCTGATGCTTGGCCAGGTGCCGATTGGTTTGGACCCTTGTAAAACTTGTGACCAGGAGGATAGCCATGCAACTTGTAACACTTTTCTTTGATGTGTCCTACCTTTCCACAATAATCACAGTTTGGTTTAGGACCACTGGGAGTGTTTTGCCTTGGAAATTTTCCTGGCCAATTATTTCCTTTTGCTGCTAAGGCAGTAGAGTCGGACATTGTTGTAGGTCTCGTATTAATAATACCGCGTTGTCTCTCCTCTTGAAGAATCAACGAGAAAACTTTTCCCACGGCTGGAATTGGATTCATCAATAAAATTTGGCCTCGCACAGTCGTATAAGTTTCGTTTAAACCCATAAGGAACTGCATAGTACGGTCTCTATCTCTGTAAGCCTCAAAAGTCTTGTTTGAATCACACGAACAAGGGGGTGCAGGAGAGTAAATATTTAGTTCATCCCATAAACTTTTCAACTTTGAATAATAAACGGTAATAGAGTCGTGACCTTGGGATATAGAAGTGATCTTTCGTTGCAGTTCAAAGATCCGCGGCCCGTTGATCTGTGAAAATCTTTCTTCTAGGTCAGCCCATAAGTCTCTTGCTGTCTCTGCATAAATAGCATCTCCTGCAATCTCTGGAGTCACAGCATTCACGATCCAAGAGGCAACCATGTCATCACACTGTTTCCACAATCCGAAACTTGCGTCTGAAGCGGATGGCTTTGCAATTGTTCCATTGACAAAACCAGACTTATTCTTTGCACTAAGAGCCTTGATCATGGCTCTACTCCACATGGTATAATTTTCTCCATTTAAAAGAGAAGTAACCAAAATGGCTCCGGGGTTGTCTGAAGGGTGTAAACCAAAAACGGGATTTTTGCTAACTACGTCTTTTGTGGTAGACATAGTAACAAGTATTTAAAAAAATGGAAGGAATTGAAAAGAAGAGTATGACAGGGTAACGATGAAATTAAACAGAACACAAGAGCATTAGCCTTAGCTCTGATACCATGACAAAAAAGAAAGTTTGGTGGAAAGCTTTTATTTTTGATACGTACACAAATGTGCATAATACAAGCTATATACAAATTCTAGTTGACTTCTCTAGGCTAATAAAAGGAAAGGAAGCAAATGAAAAGCTGTACAATCTCTAGAATTAAGGAAAAATACAAAATAAGGAAAGTGTACAGATTTGAGTCTTCAAATCCGTATTATAGCAGTTCAGTAAATCAAGGGAGGCAATCAAGCAATCAATTACGTTCTCCAACAAAAAGAGTTCCAACTCATCCTTAACATAGCTGCTTATGAACTGCAGTGTTGAACAACCATCAAAGAACAAAATCCAGCTAAGTGTGTCGTCGTCGTAATCCTTAATAACATCTTCAACAAAACACTCCTTCAGCTCCGCAATTCTGTCCTTGATTATCTTGTAGAGAGATTCGATTCCCGAACCGCTGTCGTTGATGGATTTCACTACCAATTCGGGCTTGTACTTCTTCTCCGCCAGCATTAGCTTCGGTTTCCCATGATGGATAGGACCGATTGAAATCCACAGCGGCTCATAATACTGCTCGAACTTCGTCTCACCAATCGACTGCGGTTCAGAGTGCTTCCCGAACTTGTTATGCTCTTTAATTAGGACGTCCGGAACCCTTTGTATCTTCGGCTTTTCCTTCGCACGTTCAATGTGAACATCTTCCACGCTTTTCTTCGCCTCCATCAATTTTTTCAGACTTTCATAAAGCGGAGCGACTGTCTCGTTCGCCTTAAATGTGTCGATGATAATTTGATCCGCAGCCTCCTTCTCAGGCTGGCCTTCAATGAGAATGGCATGTTCACGGCTTTTACTCATTCTTTTTTTTTTTTTTAATCAACGAAAAATCTATATTGCTATATTAGCTAGCGTATAGCGTTTTAATCTCTCCGCTACAATATCTGTGAGTGGGGTTGATTAAATATGCACAAAAAAGGGATGACTTTATTCACTAAGGAAGTTTGGAACATGTCAGTGTACGAGTTTAATATTTGTAGGAGAATTAAGTTCTTCGTATCTTTACAAGTATCGCATATAATAATAATAATAATAATATAATAATAATAATATATGAAGTTCAGGAACCCGACCCATACGGCACTTAGTTCCTCACTCTCTTTGTTAGAAAAAGAAAAAAAAATAATAATAATGCGATGTTCAGGAAAAAATAAAAAGTAAAGAGAACCAAAAAAAAAAAAAAAAAATAAAGCTAGAATACAATCCAGAGTGACTGAAAAAAAGGGATTAAAGTGGGGAAATTGGCATCTGTCTTATACATTAGTTAGATTAATGTATCATTTGAATGCCCTGCTCACGTCAGTAATATTCTTTAGCATTCGACTTATTTCTAAAGAGAGAACATGTGAAAAATAAGATTCTTAAAATGGCTTTATTTAGATAAATCATATGACTTAAACTACTGTGTGTTTGGATTGACGTCAAAAAATATATGACGTAAAGGCTTTATTGCGATTAAAATAAACTAAGTAATTTATTTCATGCATGTATATTTTGATATTTATAAAATTTCATGATTATTTACGTGACCTTAAATATTGTATATAAGAGTGATATGAAAGAGGATAATATTTAAGGATAATAATTTCAAGTTGTCCGTAATAAATAATTAAAGTTGTGATATCTGTTTAATTAATTATTATTAACACAGTTCATCTTCATTTTGAATGAGACATTAATCTTATCCAGACTATCGTTGAGGTATTATCGGGATAAATGTGCTTTATATAAGATGATTATATAGGACAAGAACAAGATATTTGAACATATGATAATCTCCGTTAGTATATAGAGTATTCAAGATTAATCAACGATAGTCATAGGAAGAATCTTAATTTTTAATCGTTAACAAATTGCTCAATCATCTGATTCTTGCAGTGAAATTTGATCATTTGTAAAAGGCTAGAAGTTATGATTAAGGAAAAAAAAAAAATATTTGCACTCTTGATTTTAATCGAAGTAGAAACGAATTTAAGTTGCCCAAATAGTTAAGTGGACATGGTGGCTTTCTTTGTCACACGTCTAGTTGTTGCTTCTAGGAGATTATGTCTCTATTTTTTTATTGGATTTTTTCAATGGGTTTTGTCACATCTTTAGTTGTTGCATTAACGAGATCATGTCTCTATTAATCTCATTTAAGCATTAAATGAGGCATCTTCCGCCTGTTTTTAGAGGAAGAGTGGATTTTTTACAGTTCGTTTAGATCATCTGTTGTAACGCCCCAAAATCCACATAGGGCCGACTACGTAGACGTGGGCCGTTACTTTACTTACTTAACTTACTGAAAATTCTAGAGTAAAAAATTATTATTATTATTATTATTTTTTTTTTCATACATAATATCGTTCGAGTAATGCAGTGAAAGGTATCCTTATATCAACTAGCCACTTGTTAGCTAGTAGAAACTTCTCTTGTGCCTTTAGCATTTCCTTTATAGCAAAAAGGCATAATCATAATTCTTAAGGATATCTAAAACTTCCCATTATTGCATAATTTCCATTACTTAAAAGATTGTATCTAGTCGACATTAATCAAACCATTATATGTCGACTCTAAGGTTGCTATCAGTCTCAACCTTATTAACATCATCATCAGACTCATAGTCATCATCATGGTCTACTAAATTACTGTTGGTAATATCCAACTCATATTGGCGCATTGCCTAGTTGCTAACCCCAAGCTAAGGCATCACCAAACTTTTCCCCATATCTAATATTACTCTTCTGGGGCAAAAGTTTCACAACCAGGAAACTTAACTTCCATGGTCTCAATCCAATTCCTTAAAATGAAAAGTTCCTAATTATCACCATACTAAGGTAGGGTGATAGGCTATCTGATCTCGAAGCCTATTCATTTCTTATTGCTACTTTAGCAATTATCATTGCAACTTAGCCATTACAGTTGCAAGATTAGACTCTTACGGAATTTGGCGAACCATCTTCTAATTCTAGTTCTTAATTCCTCTTATTTCTAATACCCATTCTTCCATTCATATCTTATCATGTCCTATCATGGAAACATCATTACTTATCATATCACGCTAGGGATTCGTCATGTTCTCTTCATATCATACCATAAGCTTATCCATCACATACACATCATGGTAAATTTTAGGATTGCGGTAATGCATCCCACAAAATCCAAAGTATCACGGGTATCATCCTTCGTGCAACCATTGATAAGATATGCTTATCACGTAACCAATATCTTAACTAATTCTAACTAAAAAATTTTTTTTAACTTACTTGGGCACTTGCAGAAACGATGTGAAGCGAAGTGAAGTAGGCTGGCAGGATACCGCTCTGATACCAACTTTGTAACGCCCCAAAATCCACGTAGGGCCGACTACGTAGACGTGGGCCGTTACTTTACTTACTTAACTTACTGAAAATTCTAGAGTAAAAAATTATTTTTTATTTTTTTTTCTCACATAACAACTTGAAACATCATATAAATAAAATAAACTTGTCCATATGGGTAAACTTCATCATGCCTACCCATTACTTGTTATGCCGATTATAAGGTCACCATAACCTTTTAAACCGGACCTTGGAAACATAACATGGTAAATATTCTTAATCATACATATACAACTTCATACTTAAAATATTTGCGGAAAATCTTGCGTAGTGGTATCCCATACCACCCTTCACTCGCCCCATCGTCTCTATGGCCCACCAAGTAAAGTTGCAGGCATCTTACTTTTACCTACAGTATGGAATATCTGATGAGCTTTCGCCCAGCAAGTACAAACATAATCTCACAAAACATTTTAAACCTCTTAAAAAAAAAAACATGGCAATCATCATGTAATTTATGCATGATCCATTTATGATTCATTTGTATGTCTTATGCTTCATTATGGACTTAATCTTGAACTTATTATCTTGTCTTAACATGTGGGCCCATAGTGTACGTACCAAAAGCGCGCAGCCTCCAGACAAAGTTAGGGTTTGCAAGGCCCTAACAGTTCTGGGAATCATAAACTTGACCCTCACGCATCAACGAGAGGTTAATAATCATAACTTGTCTTGAACATGTATCCTCCTCGATCACGGGAGGGTGGTACGACACCTTGTTTGTATTTTCTTACCATGTGATTTAACATTAGTGAACATGCTTCATGATGTCACTATGTCATATCATACTTAATACTTGCCATAACAACTAACATAGCATTCTTGAAAACATGGCATTTTTAAAACCATGACATTCCTATACATGGCATAACATGTCATAGCAAATCTTACATATTATCGCATGGCATCACATATCATAACATGACTTAGCATAACATAGCATGGCATAACATAGCATAGCATGACATATCCTAACATAACATAACACACATGAAACATATCATATATTGGAAAATAGTTTACTATTTTCCATACTGTAGGTGAGGTTTGTACTTACCTCGTGTACTAAATCTTGGGTTTCGTTGCTCCGGCTCAGGTTGCAACTGCAGGTTACTTCCTGCTATTAAAAGAAGAATATAGGATAAGGATCCTATAAAATATTGGTGACCTATCTAACATTCTAGTTATATGTCCCTTATAAAATATCTTATTTGGTTATAATAAGTAACCTTTGGTGTGATAACCTTGATCAAACTTGGTCAACCAAAGTCAACATTTTGGTCAACTATGGTCAACCCTCTATGGGTCAAACTTGGGCTTTGGGCTTGGCCCAGTAACTCGGGTATCCTTCCCGGTTACCACCCGTTGTCGTTATATTACTAAATTTTGGCTTAAAAATCCCTTTTTCCTTATCTTGGAAAAATTTGGTGAATTAAGCTTAAAACCTTATAAAAATTCAGGGTTCTTAAGATAAAGCCTCATAAAAATCATTGAATACTGAAAACTGTCATTGGAACAGTCTCCACAGTCCAAACATTGGTGTTGTACGAAAATGCAGTTTTTCTGCATTGTTTTAGAAAATCCTGTGCAGGAATTTCCTGTTTCCTGCATAGTTTTTAGAAATCTGTGTCAGTTTAAAAATATGAATTGAATTTGAAAAAGTTGTCTTCACGAAAGTTTTAGATCTCAAAAATCCTAAAACTTTCGTGTTTTACAAAAAATCTAGTTCTGCTTGTATTTTTGTCAGTTTTTGTTTGAAACTGGCTGGTCGTGTAAACTAGGTCTGGGCAGACCAGTCTCGGTTTTCTATAAACACAGAGGCCATTGGAGCCTCAATTTGGGGAACGGTCCACGTTGCCCCCTAGGAAAAATCCTTCTGAACAACTTTCATGTTTTGAGAAAAACCCAGTTCTGCATTTAACTTAGTTATTTTCCTTGTTAAAGTCCCCAGACCGAGAGCACAAATCCGACTCGCCCAGGAATTCTTAGTCTCGGGTTTTTATAAAAACGAAGGCCTTTGGAGCCTTATCTTGGAAAAATGTCCACGTTGTCCACTAGGAAAAACCCTTTTGAACAACTTTAATGTTTAAGTTTCCTCTAATTCAACCTCTAAAGGCCTCAAATTTCACTTTTCCCGAAACTGGCCAGTTTGTACCCGAACTGGCAGTTTTCATTCTTAAATTCGTTTTACATCCTATTGTCGCAAATCTAACTCAACCGAACACGCGGGAGCCTAGATAGCATACATGGAGCGTTTTCTAACGTCCCACATGAACAATCATGCTACTCGAACGTGCCCATGCAAATCAAAATTGGCATCATACATCAAACATATAAACCCTAATCAACATATCAAACACTTAACATGCAATAATTAAACTACCAAACCAAAACCCTAATTAATCAAGCACAAACCCTAAAATTTCTAACTAGGGCAGCAATTAAAAGTGAGCTTATGCTCATACAAACCATGCTTGAAATACATTTAAATTTCCCAAATGAAATTTAAATGAAAACTTAGGGGTTTAAGGGATTTATACCTCACTTTAGGTCAAGAATTTGGCTTGGCTTTTCCTTTCTCTTTGCCTCCACCAACAACCGGCCACCTTGGCTAGTTGAGTTCCAAAATTTGCCACCACCCTTGTTCCAACTCCGGCCACCTCTAGCCTCTAAAAATCCGGCCAAAAGCTTGGATTTTTTCTTCCTTTCTTCTTCCTCCCCACAACCGGCCCTTTGGCCTAAAATAGGTATCAAATTTTTTTCCAACTTTTCCTTGTGTTCTAGCTCAAATCAGACCACCCTACACACTCTTGTTACTCTTGGTTTTGCAAAATTTTCTTTCTTTCCTTTCCTTCTCAAGTTCGGTTTTTGAGAGAGAAATTTGGCATAGTTTTGCTAGAATTTCTATTTTTTTTTTGAATTATGGGTTCACCTATATATAGGTGATGGAAATTCCTTAAAATTGTTAAAAAGCCCTTGAAGAAACACAAAATTGCACAATGGGGGGCATAGGTGGCCGGCCATGCACCTTGGAGAACAAGGAAGAAGTTTCTAGAACAAGACACTTGTCTTTAAAGGGTTGGTTCATGGAATTATGATGTCATAAATCCAAATAAGATGATGTCATAAATCAAAAGGTAGGTGATGTCATCCTAAGGCCTCGTTTGGCTACTTTTTGAAAAATCAGTCCAATTTTAAGCTAACACAGATAAGTCCAATACTGTGTTCACTAATACACAGTACAATTTAGTATTGTTTTGCTTGACTGCAGTCCAAAATTTATATGTGTAAAAATGGACTGTAAAAATTTTCCTTCTTATTTCTGAAAGTCATTAGGACTTTGATATCCAACTTAGTGTGCTTGATTTTTCTATGGTGGTTTTAACTCTTATTCTTATCATCTTGTCCGAAAAGATGATTTTCGCAGTATATTTCCCATACTGCTCACCATAGCACAGTACCGTCTTATATTTGACCTCTTTGGTCAACCTTTGACTTTCTTGGTCAAACTGTGACCAATATAAAATCATGAAATTTTTCTACCCTTTTTCTCAAAAGGTTTCATGCATACCTAAGCAAACTACTATTGAGTCTCGTGTCTAATTACTCGAGAACTCAAACATATACTGATAAAATTATGAATTTCCCATTGATATTCATAATTTTCATAAAACATCACCTAACACATAGTACAGACTTAAATTTCTTTACATGTATAAGTCCGTAAAAATTCCGGGTATTACAATCTATCCTCCTTAAACAATTTTCGTCCTCGAAAATTAGAATAATTCTAGGTGGCTTGTCTTCAAATCCACCATAAATCCATACAATTTGTTCCCTTTTAATAACTTAATGAGATCAGGTCTCTTATATAGAACCATAATCTTCTTTCATATCATTATAATTTCATACCTATCCTCATACTTTCATACTTACATCATGTTTTCATAACTTTCACACATACTTACTGATCATACTGCATACATACTTTCATACTAACTTACATACTTTCATGCTTATCATACTTACTTTCCTTTCATACTGCATACTTTCATCATATTTTCATCCTTTCACACTGCATCACAAAAACTTTTTACATAAAATTTCTTAGCAAGTATATCATATAACTTGCCATATTTGAAAAGCATATTTAACTTTTCCACACTTGAAAAACATATTGTATCTTATATTTAAGATACTTCTCTTTAACTTAAATTGAGGGCTCAGCGAATATATCATATTGAAAATATTTTTCTTTCAATTTAGCTGAAGCTGAGGACCCTCTGGTACAATGTTAATCTTGTGCTATTAGAACCCTTGACTTTTCATGGTGGCCCCTTTCTTGGAACTTTGTTCCTCAAGGTTTTCTGGCCTTTTACATAACATGATGGCCCCTTTTTTGGAACTTTATTCCTCAAGGTTTTCTAGCCCTTTCATAACATAACAAGGATTGGTTCTAATAAGCATAAGATCAAGCACCATACATAAAAATAACTTCTTTGAATCGTTTCCAAATTAATCATGGAAAACAATAATAAATAGTATTATTGAAAACATTTTTTTTTTCCATACATAATGAATTTTTACGGACTTACATCTGTTGTATTTGATATTTGATTCAAATGCAATGTATATGTATTACACAGTACGTTTAAATGTCACATTTTTATATTTAGATATATTTATTATATTGAAATATTTATTTAGATGTTAACGTTTCAATATATTTGAATGCATGTAAAATTAAATGTGTATATTCAATTGATAAATAATATCTGTATTGTAGTTTGTTCGAAAAGGTATATATATATATATATATATATATTCAAATACAAAATACCGACAACCAAATAAATACTATATTGTAATATAAAAATATTTTAATTAAATAGGTGATCCAAATACCCTATTAGTATAGAAACTTCAACCAGTTTATGCATTCACATTATTTTATTTTTGTCGTCCTTTGGGATATTTCACTTTTCACATTTTTTTTTAATTCTTACATTTTCTCTTTTACTTTAATGTAAATTGAGTGAGTGGGGCTGAGCCCATTAATTTATCTTTCTTTTGCTCAGCAAAAAGAATAAAAACACATGTAAATATGGTCTCTCTCACTACAACAATAATAGGCTTTTATAACATGAGATGATAGCGTTTTTAAATTAACGTTGTAATAGGCCCTTAAAAAAAGCTCATTCATTGAGCGGGAAGCAAAGTCCACGAGGGAAGATCTTCACAAACCAAAAAAAATATGAAAAAACAAAAAAACAAAAATCAATTTTTTTCAAAATAACAGCAAATGCCCCCATGTTCTTAGTGGGCCCCGTTTCTTTATTTCCACTTTCGTTCTATCTCTCTCTCACTCTTTCTCTCTCTCTCTGCTCTTTTTTTTTTTTTTTTTTTTTTTTTTTTTTGTGCAATCACAAGAATTTAACAGCACCAACCACAATTTCCATTTTTCGCCCACTGCGTTTGAATCGACAATCAAATCCCGGTGAGTTGGTTAGTAAATCTTATCACCAAAATGATTTTCTTTTTTCAACTTTTCCATTACATTCTAGAAGTATTTGACAACCTCAACCCTAATTTTATTGCGTCGGGTTTCAATCCACAACCGATTCTAAGAAATTTCTTATATATTTGCAATTTTGTTCTCTAAATTTGTTTTTTTGTCATTTTGATTTAGAAATGGGTCGTTGAGGTATTTTCTTGTTTGAATTTTCATCTTTTTTTTTTTTTTTGATTTAGGGATCAACCCTCTCGCAAGAATGGTAAAGAGGTATGAGTGCTTACCCAATTTCTTTTTCCATTAGGTTTCTTATTTCAGGCTTCAAATCTTATAATTATGTTTCATCTATTATTATTATTGTTATTCTTCCTCTTCTTTTGATTATTATTGAGTTGAGTTTTTCATTTGAGTCATTAGCAGATTTTAAAACAGGGCAATCTATGAACGCTTTTCGGTTAAGTAGCTTTAAAATTTGATCTCTATACCTTTTCTCTTTTCTCTTTTCTCTTTTCTCTCTCTCTCTTTTTTTTTTTTTTTTTTTCGAGAGAGATTTTTCTTTTCTCCTTTATTATAACTTTTATATTACTTGATTTTTGAATCAGTGGATATTGGTGGTGAAGAATCTGTAATTTTTAGCAGATATTCGTGTACTCGAATTTCAAGTATCAGGGGATGTGGGTATTAGGTAAGTTTTATTTAATAGAGCAAATACACTATTTCTTAAGCATCATGGTATCTGTTATCCTTTTCTTCTCAAAATTATGAGCAGCTATTGTCCATTTATGTGAAATGACCAAAAGGTTTTGGATTTTCATGACTGAAAATACAAAAAATGGTCACTCGCAAAATAAAGTTGATCCTAGTTAGAGTTTGAAGTGAAATGAGCAAAGTAGTACTGTGGAAAGTGATAGAATTGAATAAAGCTAAGTCAGTAAGTATAAAATTTTTCATTCAAGATTTCTTTTACCTGATCATTTTATTTTGTTATTTTTTATTGTTGCTCATTTTCAATTAGATTTATTGTTTGCTTATTACACTGTTGCATTGTTTCTGCTACTAGTGAAGAAAATTCCATCTAATGGGTAATTGTTTGTCTTTGTTCCACTATTTATTTAATTTTTGGATTCTCATTTGATTGTGTGTTTAATATCAATTTACTAACATTTATCTTTATTTTCACATGTCTTAAAGTTTCAGTTCAATGTCCAAATGACCAAGCTGTAAGAAATTCAGAGGTCTGAAATTTTCAGGTCTGCTTCCACTTTCTATTGCGTAGGTTTACATGTTTCCTCTGTATATATTTGTTTTTTGATTGTGGTGAACTAATGCCATTTTGATTTTCAAACTTCTTGCTGCCCTGTTGCTGTTGTTTTTTTCTTTGGTATTTTGTCCTTTCTTACTTTTATGTATGATAAGATAGTAGTTAGTAACTATATAAAAAGAGTATACCATGTGAGTGAGTCCAGTTTTGAATCATTGTAATTTACTATAGTGTATTTACCTCTTAACATTAACAATGAACTTCTTTTAATAATTTAACTAAGTTTTCAATACTCACTTTTCGTAGGACTATTTTGTTGCAGCACTATCTGATGTCCTTTTTTATTCTTTTGTGTTTAGTTAAGGTTGAAAGATGCACCAAGGTAATAAAGTTTACAACCTTTGTTCTATTGACACTGGTTGGAAATTATGATAGCCTAGTGGGTACAATACAACTGCTTAGAAAAACCGTGTTTTTCAATATTTTTTATAGGAAAATTAACATAACATGTATAGTTTATTAGTAATACAAATTATTTTGATTGTGTATTTATGTCCTTTGCCATGTCTTATTTCAGGAATTTTTGAGGCTTTACAAGTTGGGGTAAATGTTAAATTTTTGTCTACCCGAACATTGTTCAAGGGTTGTTTTCAGCATTCTTGTAATCCTTCTTTAGCCCAGATTGGATTTAAATCTTAGCTGGTTTTGCTTTTTGAATATAAATTTCCTTGTTGGAAACCAGTATTTATCATTTGTAATTGGTTTTGTTTCTTGCACTTATGAGTCAATGTATTAGATTCTACAACTGTCGATTATATAATAAAATTTCATTTTTGTTTCTGCTTATTTATCTGGAGATGTCAAATTATTATTATTGTATTATATAAACTATACGAGTACTATTATAATTAAATATGTAGTGATGAAAAAAGTTTATTTACCTCATCTCTTAATGATATATGCCTTTTTACAATCAAATTGAATTTCATGAGACCAACATCATGCTATCTAAATTTTCTAATAGCACCGGAAATCTGCAATGGAAAGAGTTGCATATAGCGTCAAGAAAATGCTATGATAGGTCTATACTTTTAAAACAGGGGCTAATAGAGCGTTTAGGAAAACGCTATGGAATTTTTCTATAGCGTTTTTTTGGAGCTATGGAAGGCAGTTTTTGTTGTAGTGTCTATTTTTCTTTTGGTAAATTAATCAAGTGAAAATTTAGACTTTAAAGTGCTTTTCATAAATTTTAATCATTACAGTTCGGCCAACTCAACATATATAGATCACTCGATTTACTTTGAAGAGCACAGCAGCACTTTTGAAACAAATAAAAAAACAGAAACACACACACAGATATATATATATATATATATTTATTTATTGTTATATATATTACTTCACTAATTTCAGATCCTCCTGGATCAACCAATACAAGGAGTCTCCATCACATGGATCCTCTTGAAACATACCACACAATAAATCCTCTAAAAGTTTACGTAGTTGGAGATATGGAGAACAAAGAATTAAAAACATTTGTACACAAACACACACACACACACACACACATATCCATTAACAAACAAACAAACAAACAAACATCCAAATACTATCATAAAAGAAGAAAAAGTGACCGAAACCAGAAAATTATGAGGCCATTGAATTGCAAACGGTGAGCTCTCACCTGTGCCCTAATGGAGAGTTACTTATTACGATTTAATGTTGACAGGAGTGGTTGGGATCGGATGGCTGAAAAACAACGAACCAAGTCTGAATTGCGCTCAGCGCAAGACCGAGCAATGCACCAAAAAAAGCTAGGACCGTCCAGCTGGGGCTACTGAAATGGTCGTGATAGGTTTCAGCTAACTTTATCATCCATTTGCTTTTGTAGTACTTCATTACATCCGATCTGACGTCTTTGTATATTTTAATGTTAGGCACCAAATCAGTTCCTATCTCATTTAACAGAGAAGCTACTTCTTCATCGCTGCCAAGACGGTTGTGGAGTATCTCTGTCGACCGCAGCTCTTTGACATCATTCGCATGATTGATGAGTGAATCCAGGAAACTTATGTAGGAGGTAACCTCGTAACGAGTTCGAAAATTGTCGAGACAATTCTCATAGGCGATCAGGTTTACGAATGTAGTTGCTGTTGACTTGTCCACGACCAGTGGTTTATAAATAGCATTCCGAAAACGCTAATATAAGCTCTCTATAACACTTCTTCAAATGCTTCATCACCATTTTCGTTTACTACTGCAGCAAATTGCAAGTTGCAGGTGTAATTTTACACCTGATTCTAGAGTTCAAACCCCACGCCCAAGTCTCAAAATGCTATTATAACTTACTCTGAACTAAGATTAATTTTTAAAAGTTTTTTATTGCATTTTTATAAATTTCTCGAACTAACCAACTTTTTTAAAAAAATTTTGAGTGATTAGTACTTTTTTTCTGAATTATTTCTATCTATGTTCCCTAAACTTTAGGGTTATTCCCACGAACTTTAAAAACTCTCATTTTATCTCTTGAATTTTGAATTAACGCCACTTTATCCCTTATTTCTGAATTTTAGTAAAAAAAACATATACAAAAATATAAGAAACTAGTCTTACTAATTAAGTCTCATGTTAGGACTTTTGCTAAAAAAAAATGAAAAAAAAAACACATGATTGTACTTCACTCACTTTTTTTCTATCTGTTTTGAATTGAAATTTTGATAGAAAGGATAAAGTGGGGTTAAATTCAAAATTCAAATAGAAAAATGTGAGTTCTTAAAATTTAAAGTGTAAAATAAGAATGACTCTAATATTCAGGGACATAAATAAGAATAATCATTTTCTTTATTATACAATATAATTATAATTATAGTATAATAATATATTATAGTATAAATCTATAGAGCAATCAAATTAGAAATGAAAATTTATCAACACAATCACTCTAATATATATTATTATACTATACCAGGGAAGACAGCTACATGCTTCATCTCAAGATTCTCAACATGTCAATTCTGTCCCAAGTTATTTCACGGGATGATGTACGTGTCTGTCAATAATTTCTCATATAAAAAATGCTCAATAGGAGGCAAAATGGCAAGAGACCGGTGGGCACTTGGGAAGAGATGAAGGCCATCATGCGGAAACGATATGTGCCAAGCCACTACTATCGGGACTTGTACCGAAAGTTGCAAAGATTGGTGCAAGGTAATAAAAGCATGGAAGACTACTACCAAGAGATGGAGGTAGCTATGATTAGAGCCAATGTGGAGGAGAACCGAGAGGCTACCATGTCACGCTTTTTGGCTGGTTTAAACCCCGAAATTGCAAACCAAGTGGAGTTGCGTGAGTATGTAGAGTTGGATAAGATGGTACATATGGCCATCAAAATTGAGCACCAACTAAAGAAGAGGGGTAGCAGCTCACGTGGAGTACAAGGTGGGGGATCCTCTTGTAGGCCAAATTTTGCTAGAAGGGATGAAAAGCATCCAGCCCCGATCAAACCAAAAGTGGATCCAACAAGAAGTAGTCGGCCACCAAACTCAAGGTAAAACCGAACAAACTACTACTCGCAATCATGAAATTAAATGTTTTAGGTGCCAAGGAAGAGGACATATCACAAATCAATGTCCAAACAAGCGAGTAATGGTCATGCGGGAGAATGGCGAAATTAAAACCGAAAGTGAAGATGATATCGAGTCCATACTGCCATTGGAGGATGCTGATGATGAGGAGTACGCAGCCCAAGGTGAATTGTTAGTGGCTAGAAGAGTGTTAAGTGTGCAGGTCAAGGAGGACGAAGATATACAATGGGAAAACATCTTTCACACTAGGTGCCACATGAATAATAAGATATGTAGTGTTATTATTGATGGTGAGAGTTGTACTAATGTTACTAGTACTACTATGGTAGAGAAATTGGGGCTGCCTACACGAAAACATCCTAGGCCTTATAAGTTGCAATGGTTGAACAATAGTGGTGAAATTAAAGTGAGTAAACAGGTGTTGATTGCGTTCCGCATTGGAAAATATGAAGATGAGGTGTTGTGTGATGTGGTTCCGATGCAAGCAAGACATTTGTTACTTGATAGGCCATGGCAATTTGATAGGCATGTGAAACATGATGGATTCACAAACAAATACACATTTGAATTCAAGCAAAGAAATATAACTCTTGTACCTATGACTCCGAGACAAGTTTATGAAGATCAAGTAAGGTTACAACAAGAAAGTTAAGAATGAGAGGAAAAAAAAAGAGAAAAAACGAGAATGAGTGAAAAGGAAAAGCAAAACGAAAAAGAAAGTGAGAACTCGAGTGAAGCGAGAAAAGAAAAGGGGGAAAAGAGCTTGATTACGAGGGCAAATGAGGTGAAGAGGGCCTTGTTTTCAAAACAGCTAATGATTGTACTATTATACAAAGAGGCTTTAAACATTAACACACTTGACACTTCTTTGCCTAGTGCTGTTGTCTCTTTTTTACAGGATTATGAGATGTCTTTCCCGAGGATGTACCACAAGGATTACCACCTATTCGAAGGATTAAATATCAAATTGATTTTGTACTCGGAGCATCCATATCTAACTGACCAGCCTACCGAACCAAGCCCGAGGAGACAAAAGAATTACAAAGGTAGGTTAGTGAGTTGATGGAAAAAGGGTATGTGAGAGAAAACATGAGTCCATGCGCCGTTTCGGTAATTTTAGTTCCTAAGAAGGATGGGACATGGAGGATGTGCGTTGATTGCCGAGCTATCAACAACATAACGGTAAAGTATCGACATCCTATTCCTCGCTTAGATGATATGCTTGATGAGTTGCATGGTTAATGTGTGTTTTCTAATATTGATTTGAAAAGTGGTTATCATCAAATTAGAATGAAAGGAGGTGATGAATGGAAAACTGCTTTTAAAACTAAACATGGTTTATATGAGTGGTTAGTCATGCCTTTTGGTTTAACTAATGCACCTAGTACATTTATGCGCTTAATGAATCATGTTTTGAGACCTTTTATTGGCAGATTTATTGTAGTCTATTTCGATGATATCCTTATTTATAACAAAAGCTTGGAAGAACATGTTATGCATTTACAATCAGTTTTGGATGTGTTTCGAAAAGAAAAATTGTATGCTAATATGAAGAAGTGCACCTTTTGCACCGATAAGCTTGTGTTTCTTGGTTTTGTTGTGAGTGCACAAGGGATTCAGGTTGATGAAGAGAAGATAAAGGCAATTCAAGAGTGGCCAACACCCACAAGTGTAGGGCATGTGCGAAGTTTTCATGGGCTTACTAGCTTTTATAGGAGGTTTGTGAAAGACTTTAGCAGCATTGCCACACCATTGACTGAAGTCATCAAGAAGAGCATCGGATTCAAATGGGGCGAGGAACAAGAAAAGACCTTTCAATTACTTAAAGATAAATTGACTAATGCACCTTTACTTGCTTTGCCCGATTTCACTAAGACATTTGAAATTGAATGTGATGCTTCAGATTTTGGGATAGGAGTAGTCTTGATGCAAGGAGGAAGACCAATTACGTACTTCAATGAAAAACTATATGGGGCAATACTAAATTACCCAACTTATGACAAAGAGATGTATGCATTGGTTCAAGCTTTAGAGACATGGCAGCACTATCTTTGGCCTAAAGAGTTTGTAATTCATACTGATCATGAGTCCTTGAAGCACTTGAAAGGACAACACAAGTTGAGCAAGTGTCATGCACGATGGGTGGAGTTCCTTGAGATATTTCGATATGTCATCCGATACAAACAAAATAAGGAAACCATCATTGTCGATGCGCTCTCTCGAAGGTATGTGTTAATTTCAACTCTTGATGCGAAATTACTTGGTTTTGAGCAGATTAAGGAGTTATATTCTTTAGACCATGACTTTGGAGAAGAGTATAGAATGTGTGAGAAAAATGCTATTGGAAAGTTTTTTAGACATGAAGGGTTTCTTTTCAGGGAAAATAAGTTGTGTGTGCCTAATTGTTCATTGAGAGATTTGGTAGTCAGGGAATCCCATGGTGGAGGGTTAATGGGACATTTTGGAGTCACCAAGACATTGGCTATTTTGCAGGAACATTTTTATTGGTCACACATGAAAAGAGATGTAGAGAGAATCTGTGGCAGATGCGTCACTTGTAGGCAGGCAAAATCTCGAGTGCAACCCCGTGGATTATACATACCACTCTCTATACCTAGTGAGCCTTGGATTGATATTTCTATGGATTTTTTTTTTTGGGGTTTACCTAGGTCTAATCGTGGACGTGATTTTATCTTTGTGGTTGTAGATAGATTCTCTAAGATGGCACATTTTATCCCATGTCATAAAACTGATGATGCTCCACATGTTGTAGATTTATTCTTTAAGGAAATTATGTGGTTACTTGGTATACTTAGGACCATCGTTTCAAATAGGGATATGAAGTTTTTAAGTTACTTTTGGAAAACCTTATGGTGTAAGTTAGGTACTAAGCTTTTGTTTTATACTACTTGTCATCCACAAACTGATGGTCAAACCGAAGTAGTAAATAGGAATTTGTCAACTTTGTTGAGGGCTATCATTAAGAAGAATATTAAGACTTGGGAGGAGTGTTCCCTACATGTTGAGTTTGCTTATAATCGTACTGTTCATTCTGCTACTAAGTTTTCACCTTTTGAAATTATTTATAGTTTTAACCCTTTGACTCCATTGGATTTATCTCCATTATCTTTATCTGATCGTGTTAACTTAGATGGACAAAAGAGAGCTAAATTTGTTAAGCAGATATATGAGAAAGCAAGGTTCAACGTCGAGCGGAGAACGGAGCAATATGTTAATCAAGCCAACAAAGGGCATCGTAAGCTTATTTTTGAGCCTGGTGATTGGGTTTGGTTGCATATACGCAAGGAAAGGTTTCCGAATCAAATGCGCTCAAAGTTGCTTCCACGAAGAGACGGACCGTTTCAAGTTCTTGAGCGCATCAATGACAACGCTTACAAATTGGACTTACCAGGTCAGTATAATGTTAGTGCAAATTTTAACGATCCTGATTTAAGTCCTTTTGATCCAGGTGAAGATTTGAGGGCAAATCCTCTTCAAGAGGAGGGGAATGATAAGGCCAAGGATCTGATTCTAGTTCCTGTTGGTCTAGTTACAAGAGCGCGGGTAAAGAGGTTCAAGGAGGCTTTAAATACTTTAGCGCAACACATTGTGATAGAGGATGGCAAGTCTACATACGTGGAATCAACAAATAGAGCTCAAATAGTCAATTTAATTCAAGTTCAGCCATGTAATTAAAGAAGCCACGTCAGCCATGCAATCCATGCAAATGGACGTGCTTTTTGGAGGATTTAATTAGTTTGAACCAAGCTGTTTGATTCCTTATTTAGTTGTCCCACGTTTTTAGGTTAATTAGTCAAGATTTAGTTAGTTTCCTTTTCCTTATAATGGGTGTAAATGGTTGGAAAATAAAGCCAAACAATTAAGTTAGTTTCTTTTTTTATTTTTAGGCTAAAATTATTAGGTTCTTTTCGTTTTCTTTAGCTTAGCATATTCTAGGAATATTATTGTAATTCTCAGCCTATAAATAGGCCTTATTTTCAGATCAATAAAGAACTTTTTGACATTCTATTCACTCTTGTGATTTATCTCTAAGTTTTTATTGAACTAATCGAACTTATCAAGACTTTGTCTTGTGGCGTTCAAATTTGACTTATCAAACGGTTCTCCACCACCGTTTATGGTGTCTACGACAATACCAAGGTTCTTGTTTGTGGGTTGACATTGGGTCGCTGTCATCAATACCAAGATTCGTATCACGATTTAAGCAATGGGTCGCGGTTTCCATCCAATCGAACCTGTGCATAGAGATGATCTTGGAGACTTCTTAGATTACGGGTTTTGTCTCAAGTTGGCGTGGTTCATATCAATTTATAGATCAGTTTTACATGTAATCTCTAAGCTATATCCTTTGTAAGGTCTCTAGTGGCTTCCATCATGTAATAGATGTTCTTGAGTATGCTCGGGAAGAGAGAAGAGGGAATTAGTGAGATATAGCGAAAATTACCAAGAAAGTAGGGGAAATGAGTGTATTCTTTGTGCGGGGGGGGGGGGGGGGGGGGGGGGGGAAGTGTGTATTTTATACCAAGGATAAAGAGGATTGTCAATGACTTTAGCCTATAGTGTCTCCTTCTAATTCTAGGAGCTGACGGTTGTCCTACATTTCCCGAATTCGTACTTTAGCCTATAGGAAACCACTTTTCGAGTGAAATTCATCTGTAGATGTGATTTCCCCATGACATATATGTTGGATAGGATTTCCTTGCTGGCAAGTCATCCCGTACTCTCTATTAACATGTGTTGATACTTGTAAAATGAGACATAAGATACAAAATCTAGCCTCACTAATAATCTGACCCAAGAGGTTTTCATAGAGGTAAAAAATCTTCTTCAGACAGAAAACTTCCTCGAAGCCTTAATGGAGAAAACAATCACATTAACACATATCATGTGTGTGGGAATTACTCCCCGTCCACACCACCCCCCCCCCCCCCCCCCCCAACCCAACACACAATAATGCTTTAGCTTGTAATATATCGCAAAGTTTTAAATCCAGTACCTGATGGTATCCGACATGTGAGTTTCAGTTATTGTGTGAACTTTAGTTACTAGAAATGTTAATTCTTGTGGGAATTACTCCCCGTCCACACCAACCCGCCCCCCCCCCCCCCCCCCAACCCAACACACAATAATGCTTTAGCTTGTAATATATCGCAAAGTTTTAAATCCAATACCTGATGGTATCCGACATGTGAGTTTCAGTTATTGTGTGAACTTTAGTTACTAGAAATGTTAATTCTTGCAGAATGAAATGTAGCTAAAATGAGCGTGAATTCACTTTATTTTGCATTTCCTTCCACATGAATTTACATTCTTGGTAACTAAAATTCACATTCACAGTAACTGAAGTTCACATTACCGAATACCATTAAGTACTGGATTTAAGACCATTCTTGTAATATATAATTTCACGATCGTAATAATGCAAAATATTAAAATATTGAAAGTTTTCATGTCAATATATTTTTGTCTTTTCTACCTTTATGTGTCTATTCTTCATTACTTACTCGAACTAACCAATTTGAATTTTATTACCTAATCTATATACTAATGTAAGATTAATTATAGCAAATTATTTCCATTAAATGTTTACAGCAATAAAATACATGAAGTTTACGACAAATCAGACGTGTAGAGATGAAATATGTTTCTGTCTTTGCCTCTATAATTAATTCATGCTATTTCACGGGATATGCGTCTCTCAATTGTTTTTTGTACTGGTTTCTAGGACTACAACAAAAAGTGCTTTTCACGACATACAATTTATGACATTTTTGATAAAATGTCGTTAAAAGATCCATTCAATGACATTGAAAAGTAAAATGTCGTTAAAAGATCCATACAACGACATTAAATTTTACAATGTCGTTAAATCCATAATCCAAGACATTGTTTAAAAAAAATGTCAAAATGTTATTTTATTGATAAAAATAGTATCAATTAAAATTGTAATATTTTGACATATCACATCTTCAGTCTAATATTTTTGATACGTTTGTGTATAAAACACCAAAAAGATTATAGAGATTCTCATTTGTGTATAAAACACCAAAAAGATTATAGAGATTCTCATAGGTCTTGATTAGTCCAGAACAAAAATATAAATAGAAAATTAATAATAAATGAATATATGTTCAAAAAAAAATCTAAAAATAAAATGTTCTAAACATTCTCTACGAAAAAAATTTTCAAATGATTATTGAACAACAATACCCTCAATATCCTCTCTCACATAAGTTGTGTATGACCACTTCCTTGATCCTTAAATGATCCTTAAATTTTTGTAGGCAACACAATAAGGAGGCAAAATTTTTTTTTTTCTCTCCTTTTCTTTGGCCGTTTGGCTCATGGTACTCAGTTGGAGATAATAAAAGAATGTGTGTGATTGTGAGGAAGAGAAAGGGAAGGTTGATAGATAAGAGAGTGTTTTGGTGGGGATGGAGGTAAGTGTTTTTAGCGGTTAATGTTTTTACTTTATTTGTTTTTATATTTATTTTCCTAAGAAGTGGTTTGCGTGGTAAATCGGTTGAGAAGTTTTTGGCCAATAAAAGTAAATGGAATAATAATTATAAAAAAAACCTATAAACTATATTTAAAAAAAATATATATATATATATATATATATATATGTGCAACGTGGGAGATCAACTGCAACTTACATGTAGCGTGTTGATTTACCAAAGGTTTTGGCGCCCTTATTTTGGCAGGTACCTAGAAGTGCTGCTTTTGGCGGTTATATAGGTTTTTTTTTTTTTTTTTTTTTTTAACTTAACTAAAGAAGGTAAAACACGTTGTTTAGAGCAAACATGGTTGATATAATAGAATCTGCAAAGATTTTTTTTTTAAAAAAATTTAACTACAAGAAAGTTTTAAAAAACATGGCTGATAGAAGTCAATAGATGATAAGATAGAGGTTTCCATTCTTTTTTTTTTTTTTTTTTGAATTCGTTTGTATTCTTTTCTAAACACATTATATGAATTAGGATTATATCTTTTAAGACTTACTTAGGATTATCTTTATCTCTTAGTGTTATTTTAAATACTAAAAATTACTTTTAGTTTAGGATTTTGAATTCTAATTATTTTAAGATTTATCTCATATAAAGAAGACATTAACATTTAGTGTTATATAATTATTTTTTCTATCTTTACAATAGTTGTAAGTAACCATCAACCAAAACTATTCAAATACATATTTAATTTGAATATACAATTCAATTCAAAATTTGAATGCAAATATTCAGTCTGAATGAATAATCAAATGTAATTTATGATCCAAACAAACACTCCAAACAAACACTATTATTTGTTTAACTCAATTATAATTTCCAATTTCAAAGGAATACTCAAAAAAGAATTGCCAATACAATTTAAAAGTATACTACCTAGGAAATTAGAAAAAAATCTATATAAATATTATAACTACCAGAACCTTGACACTCTTGACTTTTCATCAAATTTCAATGAAAATGCTCATTTTGGTTGGAGCGAACGTTTTGGTTGTTTTTGTTTTTGTTTTTGTTTTTTTTTTTTTTGTTTTGTTTTTGTTTTTGTTTTTGTTGCTTTTGTTGTTTTCTGCCCATGTTTTTTTTTATAATATTTTTGCAATTTTTTCTTTAAAATTTATACTTTTTTTTTTTCTAAAATGTGTTTTTTTTCTTCTTCGGATTGCTTATATCGTTTGTTGCCCAAGTTTTTTTTTTTTTGCCCATGTTTTTTTCCTTTAAAATCTTATATCTTTTAATTTCAAATGTGTGTCGCTATTAAGTAATATTTATATATGATAACTCCTTCCGGAAAAAAAAAATATATATATATATATATATATATATATATCCTGAAGAAAAGGACGGGAATAACTACCTACACACTTTCTCAAAAAAAAAAAAAAAAAAAAAAAAACCCTACACCTGGTTAATAATAAATATCTCTTCATTTATGATATTAAAATTCAACTTAAAATAGTTAAGCTGTGCTAAAAGAAGAGGCGGCAAAGTAAAAATTTGTAGTTGGCGCTAAAAGAGTTTTTGAACAGCAAACAATTGGCGCATTTTTTTTTCAAATAAATTTGCATTATCAGTTAAATATTAATGTTATATCCACGTACAAAACAACTCAGTTCCACTAACATAAAATAACTTTTTTCTTTTTGCTCATCATCCATCTTTTCTCTCTGTTTCATATAGAAATCTCAGGACAACTTGGTGATGAAAGGTAATTTATGTTTTTGTCTTATTTCTTTGCTTTCTATTCATTGTAATTGGTTTCGCAATTCTTTTGACGCAGTTATCCATCGGCTCGAAATCGAACATTAGTTTTTGCCATCCAATTGCTCGACTTAGAGCCTCCGCTACGGTTTCATTTATCAGCTTGAAATCGAACAGACATCTTTGCCATCTAATTGCCCCGAATTAGAGCCTCCACTATGGTTTCGTCCCGCATATGCATCAAATTCTTGTAGTAATTCCCTATAAATGTTTCTCTTTCCTCATGGAGGTCATCCGTTTATTGGCACCTATATTTTTCTAAATCCTTGTACTGGGCACTTAAACAGAGGCTTAATTGCTTTCTATGGACTCTTGATTTGTGCAGGCAGCAAAATGTTTAGAACACAACAAAGGCAAAATCAATGACTTAATTGTGTCGGCTTGGAAGGCTAGAGAGAGAACGGTTGGATGCGTGTTTAGGATAAAAGTACCAGAAGATTATGATCTTGATGATTTCGGTGATGCTCAGTCCTCTCCGATCTGTCCGAGATGCGCCATTTCATATCAAATGGAAGATGATGAACAAAAACAATGATGCTCTCTCTCTCTCTCTTCTTTTTTTTCCCTTTTTTTTAGGTGTGATTTTGTTGTTTTCTTTTCTTCTTTTCTACATCAGTATTATGGGTCCATGGGAGAAGGCCGAAGAGGACGCCAAGACAAGAATTAATTTGTATCTGTATAGCTACATGGAAATAATATTGAAATGTTTCTTCTTTTGAATTTCAATATTTTTTTTTGAATTTTAAATAAGATTAATTTTTTTGTTCTAATATTAAATATTATATTAATTGTATTTAATCCAGATTTTCTTCTGGAAATTAAAATCTGAAAAAAAAACCAAAATAAAATTCAAATTCACGACATTAATTAAATGTTGTGAGAAGATTTACTCACGACATTTTTTGGCCACTGTGGAAGATACGTTTACAAGAAAATGAAAATATTTAAAGACACTAACCAAATGTCATGAAAAGAGATTTAACAACATCCTTTACGACATTTTAGAAAATGTCGTTAAAAATTTTAGACTTTCCACGGCACCCCCATTCAACGACTTTTGTAGAAATGTCGTCGAATCTGATTGACGACATTTTTTAAATGTCATTGAAGACGTTTTTTTGTTGTAGTACTAGGTGTACAAAATATGTGGATTAAGTCAGGGCCTCTTTATTACTCTCATCATTTATCACCTATATATTATTAAATAAAAATTAAATAAAAAATCATATAAAATAACTAAGCTAGAGATAAACAACTTGTAAATATATAGGATATAAAAAAAAAAAATTAATCTGACTAAGATCACGGACGTTAGACTCAAAGAATTGAACCTGAACTTGCATATTATATGCAAGCATCAAATATACCTCCTTAACTAATCAAAATCAAATGGGAAAAAAACTTAAAAGGGGAAAAGAGTACATATTTACGAAGAAGTCGGCTGAGTAAAAAATCTATAAACCTACTATATATCTATATGCTTCTTCGTCGAGGAGAAATCAGGGATAGTGAACAAACAAAGAGTATTGTTTGACCGTATAAGAAGCAATCTTGTCAACCACGTGATTTCATTTCAACATTATGTTAATAATGTTCTGATTTGGTATATGTCAAAGTCGAACATATATAATTCTAAGGATACGATTTAGTTTTTAGCCAAATATATATATATAATTTGGTTATGTCATAAGGCCTAATAATTTTTCCTTAACATATAGAGTGCATAAATAATTAGAGATACTATTTTATTTTATTTTATTTTACTTTTTTTACGGTATGGGACTACCTCAACAGGTGAAAACAGGAGTTATATGGTTTTAGATTAAAATTGATGAAAAAGGTGAAAAATCCTCCACTACGTATATACTTTGGCATGGCTAACATTATATAACAATATTGCTCACGAAACAACATTTTCATTCACATAAAACATTATTGCTCAAAGGTAAATAACTATGGGAACTATGGAAATTGGGATTTTTGCACTTTCCATTGGTGGCAAGAGCTAAACTTGAGTACCTCATTTCTCCTATACCAATATTCCTTTCTGACCACACTTCTCCTCATACTCATTTCCCTACTCTTTCTCATCGTACGCAAAAATAACAAATCATTACCCAACGATACTGTACTAAGCTTGCCACCATCACCGCCAAGGCTACCGGTGATCGGCAACCTTCACCAAGTCGGGCGATTCCCATACCGCTCCTTCCAAGCTCTCTCAAACAAGTACGGTCCACTGATGCTCCTACACTAGGGCCATAGACCAACTCTTGTGGTGTCCTCTCCAGACTTGGTAAAAGAAATCACAAAAAACCATGATATTATTTTCTCGAATCGACCTAAAGCCACGGCTTCAGATGTCGTGTTCTATGAAGGAAAAGACATGGTCTTTTCTCCATATGGCGAGTATTGGAAACAAGCACGGAGACTATGTGCTCTTCACCTCCAGAGCCTCAAGCGAGTGCAATAGTTTCAATCGATTCGAGAACAAGAAGTTGCCGCGATGCTTGATAAGGTAAGGAAAGCTTCCCTTTGTAGGGTTTCTATAAACCTTAGCGAGATGCTGATCTTAACTTCGAAGAACATAGTCTCTAGATGTGTTCTTGGACAAAGTTATGATGAGGAGGAAGGTGGGGGAAGCAAGCTTGGAGAATTCGCGAAAACGGTGACAACTCAAGTTGTAGCCTCAAGTGTGGGAGACTATTTCCCTTGTGAAAGATGGATTGACGTCGTTCGAGGATTTATCGGTAGATTGAAGAAGACGGCAAGAGCATTGGATGCTTTTATGATCGAGTGTTTGAAGAACATATGACAAGTGAAGGTGGAATGTCTAATCCAAAAGACTATGTGGATATTCTTCTCCAACTTCAAAAGGATCGTAGCATGACTGACTTTGAGCCCACTCATGACCATGCGAAAGCGATCCTTCAGGTCTCTCTTTCTTTCTCTCATGCATATATCTCCAAAAATTTTTTGTTTTTTGTTTTTTGTTTTTGTTTTTTTTTGTTTTTAAATTTTGTGGGGCATTAGGTAAAACAAAATTTTTAACTAAAAGTACAATTATTTTATATGGATGAGAATAAGTTAAATATCGCTTAACCATTAACTGTTCTCCCTCAAACCCTTGCAATATTTCTAGAAATTGTTGGAGGTAAATTCTTTACAGTTTATTTTGAACATTAGAGCAATTTTGGTACAAATGCCAAGTTATTGTGCTTATGCTTGATTTTGTATTAGAGTACGAAAATTGCTTCTTAATAAAATACTGTTTTAAGTTGCTTATCAATTTAGCCTGTGTCCTATTTGGTATCAAATTTATAACGAAGCATACTATATTCTAAATTTTGGCATGCATTTGGTTTCTACTCGTTAATATGTTGACACTTTATTTAGTAATCACAACATTGTCATTTTCAAATTATTTTGAATTAAAAGTTTACTTCTACAAGTTACGAAGCTCAAAATTTTTGACAAAAAATAAGCATTTAAATTAGCATATGCATTGAAGCAAAAAACAAAATTAGATATCGAATATGTCATTTTCATATTCTCAGCGAAATGGAGAATTTACCATAGCATCTATATTGAAGATAGTCTCAGAATTAATAATATCTAAGGTCCCTTACAGTGTCTCTAAAAATTGTTTTTTACTCTTGGTACGAGCAATTTTTTAGTCTTATAAGGAAATGAAAATATCAAAACTAATTTCTCAAGAAAGATTAATAAAGTTTACAGATCCTTAATCATCACAAATGTGTGTTAAAAACTGTACTTGATGTCAAGCATCTAAAAGTTTACTCAATAAACATAATTTTATACTTCGATGTACTATAATTGCTTATTTATTGAAGCTAAGAAATCTTTAAGAAATTTCAATAGGTTGCTAGAACTAATAGGCCAAAAAATGGTGATCTTATCTAGGAGTTTGAGATAGATAGATGAGTTAAATAACCTAAATGTTACAAGGTAGATTCCGCAAAAAAGATTGTTTGAGAAGTGAAATTTTAAGAAATAATACTGGAGGAAAAAAAAAAATTTATTGTGATATATTAAAAAGGTAAAAAAAGAAAATAGAAAATTAAGTGGGACACCTGCCCCTAATGCCCTACGTGTGGAATCTCATTTATGTTATTATTATTTTTTTAATAAACAAGTTGTATGCTCGTGTGTGTGATATAGACAAGAAAAGTAAAAAAATAAAAATAAAAATAAAAATCTACACAGCAATGATGTGATCATCACGTGACAAGTAAGGAAGGTATGACCGAAAGAGTCAATGACTCTTTTATATATACTAGTTGAACACATGCTTCGCGCGTATAAATAATATACTACGTAAAAGATATAAAAATTTAAAGAGAAAATAAAAATAAATAAATAAGGAAAAGAAAAGGTACATAAGATCAAAACTAGAAAGAGAAAAAAAAAAATTGAAACTCCATACGAAATTTAAAAAACAAAAACCAAAACTTCTTAACAAAATTTCAAAACTTTTCAACTAAATTAATTAAAAAATATATCAGAATTTAAACAGAAAATTTAAAAAAGAAAAGAAAAATTTCAAAACAACAAAACAAGAAAAAGAAACAAAAATACAAAACTCGTTACGAAACTCCAAAGGAATCTTACATGGAAGCATTTTTAACACATTTAAAAAAAAATCTAAAGAAACCTATTCTCACTTTTATTATTGATGATAGAAATAGAATTGTTATTGAATAGATAAATAGAGGATTATATATATGTGATGAGAAACGAAAAAGATAAAAGCATGAAAAAGATAAAAGCATAAAAAAAAATAAATGAGAGAAAAAAATAAAGATAAAGATAAAAAAGATAAAAAGAAAAAAAGCAAAAGAGAGCAGTAAAGGAAAAAAAAAAAAAAAACAATGGATAGACATATGATTAGAGGAGGGAAATGCATTATTGACTCTTTCATACATGTAAAGATGTAGAAATATGTAAAGAATATATATATATATATATATATATATGTGTGTGTGTGTGTGTGTGTATATGTAAGAGATTAGTAAATTGCATCAAGCTTAAAAGCCAAAAGAGGCACTACTCCAACCACTATGCGGGCACCACTCTTACGCAAAGTCATTTTCCACCAACTTGATTTTATTAAATGAGCACTTGTCTTTTACTTGATGGTTTATGTCCGTTTGGAGACGGTGTTTTGGAAGTCAGAGATAGTTTGAGTTTTGAAAATGTACGTTTGGTGAAAATAAATTATTTAGAGTGAAAAATATAAAAATTTAAAATGTGTTAGAAAAAAAATTAGCAATATGAATCTTATTTCGTTGATCTAAAAATTAAATACAATTTGAAAAAAAAAAAAACATTTCATTTCGATTTAAAATGATAAAATTATGGACTTTTAAAGTTTGAGTTTTTTGAAAATATTTATAAATTACTTCTGGAAACATGTCCCCAAACAAACCTCACATTTCATGCATATATCAAAAACAAACCTCACATGGCCACCCCCGCCTAATGTCGCGCCCCTCGGCCTCCCCACTCCTCTATCGCCGTCGGAAACTCGCCCCCCTCCGTGCCCCTCTCACAAGTTCCTTGTCCCCTTCCGTCGTCGTCATCTTGCTGGCGTTCTCCCACCCCTCCTTCCTGCTGCCGCAGAGACTTGCCCGCTCAAACTCCGCCGCCGTCGTGAGTTCCTTCTCCCACCAGCTTGACGAATCTCATGGATGGAAAGCCTTTTGTCCTTTTTTTTTTCATTTTGTAGGATCTCGCCGGCTTTCTCCCTCCCACCGCTGTGGAGACCTGCGGCTCGAACCTCCGCCGGCGCAAATTCCTCCTTCCCACTTTGACGAATCTGTAAATTTTTTTTTTTAAAGTCTGGTAGAGAGGGCTTTATTTCTACATGGCAGTCCAACTTTAAGTAGTTAGTCCTTAACTCTTTTTAACTCTTGGATTTAAATCAGAGGATGGAAAAATTTTTACTTCATCCATGGGGTAAAATAGGCTTACCCGTGTTAGAAGTCCTAATAAAACAAAAAAACAAAAAACAAAACAAAAATTGGGACCCATAAAAAATTTAATATTATTGTACTCTCTGATATAGGGGGTAACTACTTCGCATATGTCCTCTCCATACCTTGTTGTAGCTTAGTACCTAGTGGCCGGTTTCCCACTGCTAGACTTTATGTTTGGTATGATAAAAAAGATGAAGGAATGAAATGGAAGGAGAGATTATTTGATGAAAATAAACATAATAGCTTGTTTGATAAGAATGAAAAGATGAAAAATAAAAATAAAAATAGGAGGGATAAAATTTATAGTAAGAACCACTAATTTTAATCTTCAAATATAGGGAGGAAACTAAAATCTACCAAATAGTAATCAAAATTACATTTTTGTCCTTGTGTTTAAAGTAAAATAATTCAGATATATGAATAACATGATACTTTTACAACTTTTTAGAAGTACGTATGGAGAAAGTTGTCTTTATGCCAAGGAAAAAATTGGCGAAGTTTGATAGTACATAAGATTGTGACTACTTATCCTTTAAAAAACAAGAAGAAGAAGAAGAAGTGGTGTAAATTTCAATAAAAAAAAAATCACATTTTACAGAACGATCCGCGTGTAATCATAACATTAGACTGAAGTTCTTGGATATCATGTGCCACCTTCAGTAATATAAAAAGAGGATTCTATGACTGTTTTCATGGAATCCAAGTTGTCTGCGATGGTTTCCTTATAATTTCATGACAATTTTCAAAAATTAAACTCCGTGCCATGTTTTTGAGTTACTTTAGACAATGGTTTTCAAAAATCATTATGTAATCTCCATCGCTTATTTCAATTTTTGTAGTAGTACTACTTTCAAGGAGATTAGTCGACAAGGATTAATTTTATCAAGACTTGTGATAAAAATATGTCGTTTAATCTACTTTTTATAGTAGTGTTTTTATCTATGAAGATTCTAAAAGCGTTCAAGAAAAGAAAGTTTGGAATTAAAAAAAGACTTGAACATCATGAGGAAAAAGAAAATAGTGAATTGGCATGTTGTGGTATAGATACTGAATAAAAACAATAGTTACAACATAGGGATTAACTCACTACTCCACACAATGTCAAAAAATGAGAATATTTATTAGGTATTTTAATTTTTTTCCCCTAGAAATTGACAGACTTTCTTACTTACATGACTTGAATTTAAGACGAAAATAAAAGGAGCATGGGAACACAATTTCTGATCAGGTCTGTTTATCAAATAGTGATGCAGCCATATAGTTTAAATTATAGAGTTTTTCTTTTATTGTTCGAAATTAGGCCTTACCTTTAGGATGTTTTTAAGCTTTCTTAGGATAATCATGATTAATTATTTTTTTGTTGGGATTATATGGGGATTATTCAGATAATCAAATAGTTTGTTGATTATGTTCTGAATTTGGTGTGGATCATCTCGTGCAAGCGAGAGACCTTATCTAAGGGATTCGTTTGATTTTCTTTTCAAAAAAAAAAAAAAAAAAGGAAGTTATTTTTCTTTCTTCTAATTTTCTTTTCCTTTTGGTGTTTCCTGTTGTTAAAACGTCACCAGTTGTGGTTTCGTTTTGCACCTTTTTTTTCTTTTTTCTTTTCTTTGGCTGCCTTCCAAAAAATTCGTATATCCATAATTAAAATATTTTACTTCTCTTTTCTCTGTTTTTTTCTTTCTTTTTCTTTTTTATCACTTCTATTTTCTTATTTACACCTATTGAGATATATTTTAATCCCTTGTTTGGTGCAAGGTTTGAACCCTAAAATTACAATCCAATTTTTATCTTTATCTCTCGGTTTCACTATTCACAATAGTTATTTTTCACAGTTTTCTAACTCAAATTTTAAATGTCCAAGACTTTTATATACAAATCCAAATAACATGATTTTTTTTTTTAAAAAGAACGTAGAATTTTGAGATGAATAAAATAAGCTCCATATTAGTAGTTTTTTTTCCTAACACATTTCAAGTTTTTACACTTTTTAACTCCAGCAATTCAAACGCCACACCAAACGTACAATTCAATTCAAACCCAAATTCTTGTTAATTACTTATATAGTTTTACTAAACTCTTAAGAAAATAACAAATTTATAAATAATAATAATAATAATAATAATAACTAATTAAGCATTTATATAAAAAAAAAATTTCAACAAACTAAAATTCAAAAGAAGAGTGACGCTAGCAAGAGAGAAAATAAAATATTTGATGAGAACCAAAGAAAATACTAAAGTTTAATTTGTTCATTTAGTCACCGAATTATGAGCATTCTATCACTTTAGTCTCTGAACTTTTGATTTTAGTAAATTAGTCCCTGAACTTTTGATTTTTGACAATTTTGATCCCTCACACTAAAATTGACGGATGATCTTTGAAATTTATCAAAGATCATTGTATTCCTATAGCATAATAACTAAAAGTTTTAAGAAATTATTACATTAAGTTCAATAGATTTTAGTTTTTAAGTGTTTTAAGAAGAATAAGGAGGAATTTTTTTTACTTAGATGAATTATTTTAATAAAATTTCAAGTTAATAGAGAATTAGAACATGATTATTCTAAATTTAAAAAAAAAAAATCAATTTCACTGTCAGGGACTAAAATGAACAAAAATCAATAGTTCAAGGATCAAAGTAACAAGAATTCATAGTTAAGGGATTAAACAGATAAATTACCTAATACTAAAAGTAATATGTCTATTATCTATATTTATAGAGAGAGAGAGTAGTTAAAAAACACCACATTGTACTCAATTCATCATATATCATAATAGAGCACACATTAACAAGCTCTACACAGAGAGCTCATTTTAAACATAACAAACATACCACAAGTCATGCCTAGTGTATATCATATTGGTAGTACTTTAGTCAGTACAGAAACCAACAAACATTACCATTAGATATACATATGGCTTGACTTCAATTTATTCTGTTACAAGCTAAGACATCGATCTTCAAAGATAGACATCATGATTTTATTTAGTAATATTATTCTTTTGATGAGATCACACGATCTTAAAGTGCCAAGTGGAACCCAATCGCATCGAGGAGTTCACCGCTACTACCTTTAAATCCGACAATCAAGCCATTCTTAATTGGGAAGTTGAATGGAGTGCCTTCTTCTTTTCCATATGGTCCGAAGGTTCTCTTGTTGGTCTTAAATGTAAGCGAACGTACAACTGGAGTCTTTGTAGCCAGCCAAGACAGAGGAGAAGTGTATCCAATCACACTCTCTACGAACTCTTGAGGGAAATCTAGTGCAATCTAAGGCCATGCAAAAATTAGCCATGTATTAGCATTTTTTATGACCTTTTTTTTTTTTTTAATGTGTATTTAGCTAATTAAAAATGAAGATTATTTATAAGAAACTAACCTTCACAGTCGGGAATGAATGTTTGCTTGGATGTTTAGGCCCATCAAAAGGCTGACCGTTGAGATCATAGACCACACTGAAGGAGCCGATGGTATCCCTATGTGAAAGCTCGATTTGTCGAACTCCGGTGTACGACCCGTCGTCCCACCCGCTACCACCAGACCCTCCCCATGGTCCTACTACTATGTCCTTGCTCGCCTACAAAATATTTTTCAACAGACAAACGTATAAGTCTTCAAAAATAAATAAATATGTGTATAAGAGATTCTACAACGAGCTCAGGTGCCTACCAGAAAAACAATAGATATCAGCGATACAATTTAAAGCGGACGATACCAATGAAGTAGGTGTAATAATATTATATAAGAATTATTTCAACATATCTAAACTCATATAATATACATTGTTAGATTTAAATTTTATGATTATAATCAGTTGACTCTAATAACGTGCATATGGGACTCCCCTGTGTGTATATACATAAATAAATATATAAATATATATATATATATATATATAACTCTCTAGAGGACCTCACCATGCTAGATATGCGCCTTGGATCAGATGTTGAGAGACTGGACACTGTAGAAGAGTGAGGTTTTGGAAATAAAGAAGTGTGTGGGTTTACTTGGCTGCCTAACTCTATATATAGTTAAGTTGATTGGAATTTAGTGCTTTTTGTTTTTTGTTTTTTGTTTGGTAGGAAAGGCCCGAATTTAATGCTTTGTTTAATGCTTGTTAAATACTAATATAGATTGACAGATAAGCAGACAAAAATCTTGTTCAGCTTTCTTTGACTGTGCATACTACAAGTAAAAAATGTTTTATTGTTTGTACCTAGACTTGAAAATGGGCAAAGTAATTAGAATATGAAGTTGCCTGACTGATTTCACTCTCAATGACATTATTTGAAGGGTTAAAAAAAAATCCTCAAAATATTCGAGTGTCGAATTATTTTAATATTTTATTATCATTTTACTTCCTATTCTGCCTCTGATTAATATTGTTTTTTCAACATAACTAATTATTTATGTCAGATACAAGTTTATATTATCTTACCAAACAACTCGCGGCAGGAGGGCAATGTGTTGGAATTTGGACTTATTTGTGATTAGGGTACTTCAAAGTTGTAACAAATATATTTTTAAAAGATGATTTGCACAAAAAAAATATATAATTTTTTTTTAAAGAAGAAACAAAGTAAAGTAAAAATATATAAATATATATATTTATATGTATATCAATTTAGGAATGAGAGGGACGTGTTGTGTACCAATTGGAAGTTTGTTTGTTTTTTTTTTTTTTTTCGCTTAGCATTAAGTTGAGAGTGAAAGGAATTGGTAGAATAGCAGGCCACGAGAAAAAGGTTGAGATTGTAGAATAGCAGGCCACTTCACTGGCCTTTGTCCTTATCCTAGTTAATAGCAATTAAAAAGAAATTAATAGTATCAACCAAATTATAGTACATGAAAGAAAGCTGTATTTTTATTGCTGTACATTGTTATTATTATTGTTGTTGTTGTTGTTGTTGTGATTAAAAGTGTGAGCATGTTTGGAGTTTTGAGTCTGTGCTCTAGTTTCGTTGGTTCTGGAATTTGGGAAATGGGGTTTTCCTTTTCGTTTTTCGTTTTTGTTTTCTTTTTTATTTATTGTTTAAAATTCAATGGGTGTTTTGGTCTTTTAACTGAAAAAATCATCATGTGAGGTGATTCCGTTAGAAACTTAACGGTTTTGGACGGATGACTATCATGACTTTCATTTTAAGAGTTCAGGGTCTCCTTGGTAGAAAAAATAAATAAAATAATGACAAAACCGTCACCTTTTAAAGAGTTCAGGAACTATTTAGACCAATTACTCTTTAAAAAAAAAAAAAACAACTAACTAAGAAGCATTTTTATGTTAAAAAAAAAACATAATATTCAAAAGAAGAGTGATGCTAGCAAGAGTGAAAAGAAAATATTTGAGATGAGAACAAGAAAAAATTCTAAAAATAATATGTTTATATATAGATGGAGAGAATTAAGAGTTCAAAAACACCGTAGTTTTTAATTCATCGTATACCATATCACAATAGAGCACACGCACTGACAAGCTCTGCATAGAGAGCTCATTTAAAACATCCCAAGCACACCACAAATCATGTACTAAGCTTGAGATATCTTTTAAATCTTGTTAATTAGTTATATATTCTTACTAAACTCTTAAGAGAATAACAAATTAAAAAAATAACTAATTAAGCATTTATATATAAAAAAATTCAACAAACTGAAATTCAAAAAAAGAGTGATGCTAGCAAGAGTGAAAAGAAAATATTTGAAATGAGAATCAGAGAAAATACTAAAGGGTAATTTGTTCATTTAGTCCCCGAATTATGAATATTCTATTACTTTGGTCTTTGAACTTTTGATTTTAGCAAATTAGTCCTTGAACTTTTATTTTTGACAATTTTGGTTCCTCACATTAAAATTGATGGATGATTTCTGAAATTTAACATAGATAATCATATTCCTATTGCATAATAACAAAAAATTTTAAAAAAATTATTACATTAAGTTCAAAAGTGTAACGACCCGCCTAGCACAGGCCGTTACCATACATATATACATACCGTACTTATATACTTAGATTAAACAGCGGAAATTTTTTTTTTTTTTTATAGCGTAATCACATATGCACATACATAAATAAGTATAACGAATACTTAATAAAGTTGTTTGGGCGTAATATGAAACTTATAGAATAATTATATGAAATAACAAAACAATATCAATACACGTAGCGGTTTGTTCCCACGTTTCACAGTCTGCCAGTCCATGCCCTCCATCTTGTATCAAGATTTGCTGTCAGGCTGCTTACCTACAGCATAGACGTAAGACAGTGAGCTTTCGCTCAGCAAGTACAACCATTCTATACCGCGACACAACATAACTTAATGTTTATAAACAACAGAACCTAGTATTTTATACTTAACTTAATCATAAATCCTAACATATCGTAACTTATCTTAGTATATGCATGAGCCAATTATGTTTCATTATGCGTACTTATTCATTCATAACTTTCTTATTTTAACTTATCTTGTCTTATCTTATCTTATGGGCCCCATAACGTAAGTGTTCGTACCGGTCGCGCAACTATGAATTGGTTGGGGCGGCCAGTCCATTTCCAACTCAATCCATAGTCCAACCCGACCTAACGCGGGTCGGTACGACACAGGCAAACTGCTTGCCATCGTAACTTTTATTATCTCATACTTAATCTTACTTTTGTTAATTGGTGAACATGCATCGTGATGTTTCACACAATTAATTTATGATCTTATTTTTAGCATATCGTAACCTTAACATGTTTCTATAATACATAACATACAGCATAGCATTTGACATTTCATAATCCATAGCATACAATCATAACATATAACATGGCATACCCAAAACATATTATAGCACTTAGCATACCATAGCACATAGCATAACATTTTCCTAATATATAATATAAGACCTTTTATAACACTTAGCATGTAACATTTTATAACATACATAGCATTTAACAAACATACTTAGGCAAGTATACACAACAAAGCCTATGCTGTAGGCGAAGTTGTACTTACTTTGTTTGTTTTGGTTGTGTCCGATGTCGAGTTAATTCCCGTCAGGACACTGCTGCGTATAATATTCTGTGATCAAATAAAAGTAAGGGTTAGAAATGTTGGTAGTATAACCAACATTCTTATATAACCTTAGTTATATGCCCTTACTTAATTTTACGTTATCCTACTTGGTTACATTAAGTAACCCTAGGGTTTAAATCTATACTAATCGGATTGTTTTAACTTTAGGTTTCAAAGTCTTATTTCTTTGGAAAAGAAAACCTAATATTTAGGTATAAAAATCCTTTTTGTTTAACTTTAAAAACTGGAAATCATAGAATGAGACTGGCAAAATTATTGACTATTGGAAACTGCCTTTGGAACAGTTTCACAATGCCAATTATCAGTGTAACTGCAAAATTACTCTTTTTCTGTGTTGTTCCTAGAAATCCTGTACAGGATTTTCCCTATTTCCTGAACAGTTTTCGAAATCCAATTTCATTTAAAAATCAAAGCCGATTTTGAAAAAGTTGTCTTCATGAAAGTTTTAGATATCAAACAACCCTACAACTTTCATGTTTTGTGTAAAACCCAGTTCGGCCTTTAACACGTTCAAATTCCTTGTTGAATCAATTCTGGCCGTGCATTGGTCCTGGGCACGGTCAGGCTCGGGTTTCAGTAAAAACCGAGGCCATTGGAGCCTCATTTTGCAAAACCGTCCACGTATCCTCCTAGAAAAAACTCTTCTCTACAACTTTCATGTTTTGATTTTTTCCAAATTCGGCCTCTAAAGGCCTTAAAATCAGCTTTTCCCGAAACTGGCCAATTTCTACCCGAAATGGCAGTTTTCGGTTTTAGATTCATTTTACGTCCTATTACGTACACCCTACCTCAACCGACCGCATCGGGAGCTTAGAACAGTCATGCAACATGTTTCTAATGTTCAACTTTTACCATGCAAATCAAAATTAATATCATACAACAAGCATATAAACCCTAGCCATTCAAACAAACACCTAGCATGCAATTTATAACCACCAACCATAAAAACCCTAATTAATCAAGCACATACCCTTAAATTCCTAACTAGGGCAGAAATTAAAAGTGAGCTTATGCTCATACAAACTTTGCTTGAAATACATTTAAATTTCCCAAATGAAATTTAAATGAAAACTTAAGGATTTAAGGGATTTATATACCTCACTTTAGGTCAAGAATTTTGGCTTGGCCTTCCCTCCCCTTTTTCTTCACCAACAGCCGGCCTTCCTTGGCTAATAGGGTCCAAAATTTTTCAGCCTCTCTTGCCTTGAAGTCCGGTCACCAACTTGCTTAAAATTTCCGGCCACACAAGCTCCCAAAACCCAGTCACCCCTTAGCTTGATTCTTCCTTGTTCTTCCTCCCTTCAACTGGCCTTTTGGCCAAATTTGGGCACCAAAATCCTTGGAGCTCTTGATTGATGCTTAAGGTAGAAAACCCAACACTCAAAACCCTAATCTCCCTTAGTTCTAGAATTTTTTTTCCTTTCTTCCTCCTTGGTTCCCACAACCGGCCTTGGCTAGGGAAATTGGGTACAAAATTTTTTTCACACTTTTTGGCTTGCTCTCCAACAAGAAACCGACCAACACACTCTCTTTTTCACTTGATCTTGGCTTGAATTTCTTCCTTTCCCTCTCCCTCAAGTTCGGTTTTGGTGAGTAGAAAATTTGGCAAAGTTTGGTTTGGATTTTCTAATTAATTTTGATTTTGGAGTCACCTATTTATAGAGGTTTTGAACTTCTTGAAATTGCAACTTTAGTCCTTGAAGAAAATTAGAAATTGCACCTTAGGGGGGGGGGGGGGGGCATGTGGCCGGCCATGCATGGCTAAATCCACTAAATACTTTCCAAAATTTCTTTAATTAACATAATGATGTCATAATCAAAAAGTGATGTGAGGTAAGCCACTTTAAGGCTTGTTTGGCTCTTTTCCTTATTGTACAGTCCATTTTTAAGTTAACACAGGTATTTTCAATACTGGATTCACTTATACACAGTATTGGTTTACTGAACTACAGTCCAAAATTCATCTGTGTAAAAACGAACTGTATAAAAATTTTCTTATAACTTGAAACCACTTGGCCCAAGATATTCTACTTAATGTGCTTGATTTTCTATAGTGGTTTTGAATCTTAATCATACTATCTTATCCGAAAAAAAATGGTTTTACACAGTATAATTTCTATACTACTAATTAATTTACTGTACCGTCTTTTCTTTGACTTTTCGAGTCAACCATTGACTTTCTTGTCAACCATTGACTTTCCCGTCAAGATTTGACTCCCTTGGTCAACAGTTGACTTTTTGGTCAACCGTCGACGTTTTTGGTCAAACTTTGACCAACATAAAAATTTTGGTAATTTTATTCCTTTTTACGTAAAAGGTCATTTGCTTGACTAAGCAATCCTTTTCGAGTCTTATAAAGTCATAAAACTCACAAAACATAATAAAAACCCTTAACTGGGCTTTTTTTTTTTTTATAAATACCTTCATGGTTCAATTTGAATTTCTATACAAGAAATTATAATCGTTGAAAAACTAGGTATTACAAAAAGATTTTAGTTTTTTAGTGTTTTAAGAAGAATAAAGAGGAACTTTTATACTTAGTGTAATTATTTTAGTAAAATTTCATGTAAACAAGGAGTTAGAACATGATTATATACACTAAATAAAAAAAATTCATCAATTTCAATGTCAGGGACTAAAATGGTCAAAAATTAAAAATTGAAGAACTAATTTACAATATCAAAAGTTCAAAGATCAAAGTAATATGAAATTCATCATTAAGGGACTAAACAGACAAATTACCTAATACTAAAAGTAATGTCTATATTCATAGAGAGAGAGAGAGGGAGAGAGTAGCTCAAAAACACCATAATACTTAATTCATCATATATTATATCAGAATAGAGCACACACTAATCAGCTCTACATAGAGAGCTCATTTTAAACATAACGAACACCCTACAATCATATTGGTAGTACCAAGTACATACGTGGCCCGATTTGAATATATTGAACTCTATATTTATTGCTAAGTTGATTGGAATTTAGTGCTTTGTTTTTGTTTTTGTTTTTTTTTTTTTTTTTTATTTATTATTACTAGTATTTTTTGGTAGGAAAGGCCGAATTTAGTGCTTTGTTTAATGCTTGTTAAATACTAATTAAGGTTGACAGATAAGAAGCGCAAGTGAAAAATCTTATTCAGCTTTCTTTTACTGTGCATAATACAAGTCAAAAATGTTTTATTGTTTGTACCTAGAGTTGAAAATGGGCGAAATAATTTTTAAAAAAAATCCTAAAATTATTCGAGTGTCGAACTATTTTAATATCTTATTATCATTTTATTTCCTATACTGACTAGGATTATTATTTTTTTTCGAAATAACTAATTAATTATATCAAATACAAGTTTATATTATCTTATCAAACAACACGAGGCAGAAGGGCAATGTGTTGGAATTTGGAATTATATGTAATTAGGATACTTCAAAGTTGTAACAAATATATTTTTAAAACATTATTTGCACAATATATATATATATATATATATTTTAAAAGAAACAAAGTAAAGGAATATATATATATATATATATATATATATCTGTTTAGGAATGAGAGTGACGTGTTGTGTAACAAGTGGAAGTTATTATTATTATTATTATTTTCCGCTTAGCATTAAGATGAGAGTGAAAGGTTCGTAAACTTCACTGTCCTTTGTCCTTATCCTAGTTAATAGCAATTAAAAAGAAATTAATAGTATCAACCAAATTGTAGTACATGAAAGAAAGCTTCATTTTTATTGCTGTTGTTATTATTGTTGTCGTTGTTGTGATTAAAAGTATCAATTTCCTTCAAAAAAAAATTTGTGAATTTCAAACTTAATATTTTATATCGTCGCAATGAATTGATGTCTTTAGGTAAGTTCAAACTGTCCAAGGAAATAAGTGTAAAGATATATAAGTACGTTGAATATGAGAAAAGGAAAGATGATTTCAAAGAAAATTAGCACAGTTTAAGTAAGTTTTTCTAATGATACATTACCAAGTTATTATTGAAAAGTGAAAAATAAAATTTTAAAATAAATAAAAAACACATAGATGTCGAGAGACTCGACACTGAAGAAGAATGAAGTTTTTGATATGGAGAAGTGTGTGGGTTACTTGGGTGGCTTTGCTCTTTATATAATATATATATATATATATATAGCTAAATTGTTTAGAATAGTGCTTTTGTTTAATGAATTAAGGTAGATAGATATGCACGAGAAAAATCATGTTCAGCTTCATTTTACTGTGCATATTAACACATGTCAAAAATGTTTTACTGTTTGTATATTGACTCTAATTTGTTTCTTTTTCTTTTTCTTTTTTTTTCTTTTTTTTTTCCTTTACTGAAATGTGTGTACGTAGACTTGAAAATGGTCAAAGTTCGAATATGATTTGTAGTGATTGATTTCACTAACTGTCATTATTTGAAGATTGGTTTAAAAATATCCTCCAAATACTCTTTTATTGAATTATTTTAATTTATTATTTTAAAACTTTTTCTAGTCTACCTATTATTATTATTATTATGATTCACTAATCAAATCCAATATCACCTTATTACCGGACAACAAGGGCAGAAGGGGCAATCTGTGGGACTTTGGAATGTGCGATTAGGTTTTTTTTTTTTCTTTTCCTTTATAATTTGGGGTGGGGGATTCGAACTTTACATCTTTAAATGAAGTCAGATGTACTATTACTACTATGTCATGTTTGCAACTAGATGTGATTAGGTACTTGAAAGTTGAAAAAAAAATTATTTTTAAAATATCATTATTGATTAGCAATACAAATCATAATTTTTTAAAAACGAAAGCAAAACAAAGCCAAAAATAAAAATAAAAATAAAAACATTGTTGGGATGAGAATGATGTGTTATGTAAAACGCATATTTTTTTTATTTTATATATTTTTTTAAGGATTACGTTAAGTGTGAAAGGTAGAATTCCCATTTAAGGTACAGGTGGTTAAGTTGAGCGTGAAAAGTTGGAAGAACAGCAGGCCACGACAAAATGTTGAAAAATGTTGAGTAACATTTTTCAATATAGCATTATTACTGATTCTAACTCAACATTTTTCAATATAGCATTACTACTGATTCTAGAAACACCTCACTAGCCTTTGTTCTTGTCCTAATTAATAGCAATTAAAACGAAAATGTTAATCCTGTAGAAAATTTTCCCCAATAAAAAAGTAGAAATTTTGCTCTCTACACTTAATTACTAGCATTGGCTCGTTTGTGCTTTAGCTTTTCGCTTTTAAATAAGAGAAGAATCTTTTATTGTTGACTGAAAAATAGAGCTTATGAAGTAAAAAAGGTTTTGAGGAATGTAAACAAATTAGGGAACTTCAATTAAAACATATTACATATTTTACCATGATTTTTTTTAACATTCGAGTCAAATATATTATTAAAAGTAAAAATAAATAATAATTTAGAGGAGTCCAAATCAGCTGTCTTATTTTATTTCATATCTCAATGATTGTCTCTTTAATAGTATTTTGACAACTCATCAATTTATTCAAGAATTTTTAGTCTTAATTTAACTTTTTTTATGTGGCTTAATTTTTAAATTCAGATGACATGTTATAACACTATTGGGCAGCAGCCAATTAGACATGAAATTCGGGACAATAATTCAGAGAGCCTATTCTACATAACAACACAATAACTATTTAAGAAAGGGATTACAGGCATCAATGCCTAATCTAAATGTTTAAATGTAATTAATGAAGGCATTATTAACTATTAAATGTTAAAGATTAAATTTTTAGACAATATATTTTGTCTTTCTTTTGGAGTGCTAGGAAGTAAAATACATGTTGATTTCTTTAAATTTTATTTTGTGGTGGTAATGTTTCTATATACTTTTTTTTTTTAATTGATAACAAGTCTAATAAGTCTATATATGGTTATCATAATTAGAATTCTGATAGAAGCGGTGCCGGAGCCATTATTTTTACGGGAACGTGAATTGAACCAAAAATTTATATTAAAATTATAATGCTAAAATATTGTGCTTTACTTTACTAAAAATCACAAAATTATTTGTAACTCTTTTTCTCAGTCTCTTATACATATATAGTAATTCTCTTTTCTCTGATATTCGAATAGGTTCAATAGTTATAACTTTCTATTTAAAATCATGTATGTAACAATTAGTTGATTTACTTATAGTTTTATGTAAAATGATCTACATCATAGTATCATTTAAAATTATCAATCTAATGAACATGTATTACTGAAAAATATTACATATTTAAATCAACTGATTATTATATTACTATTCAAAAAAGTTATGAATTCTGTTTCATTAATAAATTGAGTTTGAAATTATGTATTCGGACGTATGTATGTTCAGTAAGTAAATCGGTACGTAAATCCTACAATTTTGTTTTGATCAAAATACTATTATGTTAGTTACTGTTGTTGATAATTAAACAATTTATTGCACGCTCATTGATTAAAAAATATGTGTGAGCTAGTACTATATATATAATGGATAAAAAAGTACTACATCTAGCATTATTCTTGTATTATCTTGTGCTAATAATTATGTTAGAAAAATCAACCGAAAAAACATTAATTTGTTAAACGTTATCATAGTTTTTCTCTTTTAAAATTGATAGGTACTATAAGAAAATTCTATTAGAGACACAGTATAAACAATAATTAACCTTTTTTCTTGCAGAATCATTTTTACTGTATAACTTCACGATTTTCTAAACTTTAAAATTAAATTACATAATATTATAAACTCAGTTCATTTAGCCAAAAACAAAAATAACAATAGCGATAAAAATATAAAAAAAAAAAGATTTTACCGTTGTATTTTTGTTCAAAATTTTGGTTTAATTCAAGCCCTCTTAAATTTTTTTTTGCCTACTGATTGCACAAAACATTTGTGCTTTTCCAAACACCCACAACAAAAGTAGAGTCGCTCTGGATTGTTTGATTGTCTTAGTACAGTGACATAGCTATCATATGGAGACATTTGTTATTAAAAAACAATAGCTATGTTGACATGTGTTAAGTTTTTTCATAAAATATCTCTTGATCGTTGGTTACATGAGTCGAAGAAAAGAGATAAATTATGAAGTAGAGGTGCATATGCACTAACTCTATATAAAAGATATACTAGGTTATATGTAAAATATTATGATTTTAATTAAGTCTGATCATATTTTAGTGCATCTGTTGATTTCTATCCTCTTTATTAATTAAAAAATAAATAAACATGGTCGTTTTCATATCTTTTTTTATTCAAACTTATAATAGGCATGTCCTCAGTGAATATATATATATATATATATATATTTTATCTTGTAATTGTTGCATCTTCAAACACAGTGATGCAACAATGCATAACTACAACCAATTTAAAATTTTTTTCATTTGAAATAGTTAATATATTTGAATATAGAATAGTCAAAACTCATTAGATAAATAGGAAATGTAAAATATTGATATTCCGTATGAATAAAAACAACTAATTTGCAATATTAAAATTATGATGGTCGAATAAAAAACCACAAATCTTTGGACACATGTGAAATTTATTTCGGTGACGCACGTACGAAAAAAAAAAAAGTATTTACTAGTGCTACATTTGAAAAAAAAAAATTTATTGAATAGCATGAAAAAAAAAAATCTTAAGCAGGGACATATTTGAGAAAATTGAAGGAAAATTACAGAAGAAATTTTAAATAGAAGAAACACTTAAAAATGAAACACTTTTTGTAAAGCAAAAGAAAAAAAAAATAATTAAGCAAACATGCTTTAAGTTGGAGTAAAACAGATCTTCTGTTTTTGTAGAAACACTTAAACAGTAGATGAAAGATTCTTAAAAAAAAAAATTCAAACACATTTCAGAAAAATTATCTCAGTATTTTGAATTATATATCATTTTAAAAAAGTGTTTATTATAAGATCATATATATATATATATATATATATTTAAAAAAATATATATTATTTCAGACCATTGCTGAAAAACGGTTAATTTAGAACATACGAGTTTAATACCCATGCATTGCACGGGGAAATAAGAAAAAAATAAATAAAAAAACTGAGTATTATATGATAAAAACAGTTGGTTAAGATAATATTATAATTATAATAAGTATAATTTTTCTCAAAATCTCTCCCAATAGTAAAGATGCAAAATCAAAATGACAATGTACTAACAATAATAAAAACGAAAACAAAAGCAAAAAAGAAAAAAAATTTCTGTAGTTATACTCATTTAAAGAAAAAAATTAAAACAAAAATAAAGCAAAAAACAAAAAAAAAAAGAACAAAAATCTTTAAACTCAAAAGAACCGGAAATAACTAACCCTAACAAAAACATTATAACAAAATAAAATATATATCTCATTTTCTCCTTTTTTTTAATGTTTAAAAAAATAAAAAAAATTATCAGGTTATATACATGAAAAAACTAAAAAAAATGATTTTTAAAATATAAAACAAAACAAACAAAAAAGAAAAAAAAATTACATGCAGAATCCATTAAAAAAAAGGGTCTTTAAAAAATAAAACAAAAGAAACAAAAAAGACACAAATAAAAAATCCGAAATAAAGATAAAAAATTTAAAGTAAAAAATCGTTTAAAAATCAAAAAAAGACAAAGTGAGTAAAAACACAATATAACAATAGATCAGAATCTAATGTCTAAAATTTAGCGTAAAAAAAATGTAAAAATAATATTAAGAAAAAAAAACAAACTCTAAATAGGGGTAAAATCGGCAACACACTGTAGAAAAAAGAAAAGGAACTAAAAAAGAGGCGTAAAACGGTAATTATACTTTGTGGGCAGTCGGTAATTTTTACATAATAAGGGTAAAAATGTCAACCCACTGTAGATGAAGGAAAACCAACTAAATCAGAGGGGCAAAAAAGTCTCTGCACTGTAGACAAACCAGTAAAATATGTGAGGACAAAACCGTCCTTTCACTGTAGATAAGCTAAAATCAACACATAGAATAGAGGTAAAATCGACAGTTTAATGTGGAAAAAGCAACTACTGTGTATTACTGTAGGGAAAAAAAACTGTACAGCAAAAGCAACAAAAATAAAAAAAAAAAATGAAAATCACTGTTTATTAAACAATGAAATATTGCATCTTTTTACTGTAGCAAAGTAGCAAAAATAAAAAAAAAAAAATACAAAACAAAACAAAAACTGTAACAAAGTAGTAAAAGTTTTTGAAAAAAATACTATTTACTGAACAGTAAAGCAAAAACAACAAAAGTAAATTAAAAAAAAAACTTACCATAGAAAAAAAAAACACTATTCACTGAAAGTAAAAGGAATAGTAAAAGTTTTGGAAAAAAACACTATTCAATGAATATTAAAACAAAGCAGAAAAAGTATTAAAAAAAAAACGTAGCAAAGCAAAAAAAAAGGAAAAAAACACTATTCACTGAACAGTGAAAGCAGATGTTAATATAATAACACAGAAAGGGTAGAATCGGTATTTTACTGTGCAACCGGGCTGGCAAAGCTATTCTAGAAGGGTAAAAACGTAATTTTACTGTACACTAAACACTATTTCACCTCAGTCCATCCTTTTAGTATAGTTATAATTTGAGGAGAAAAATATTAGAAAGGAAGCATAATATTGTACGAGAAACATTTCAAAAAAGAATTTAAAAAAAAAAAAAACCAAGAAAGAATTCAAACAAGCAAATTATGTATGTAGTGCATCAATAACAAAAAGAAAATGCAAAATCGATTCTCCCTTGTATGCAAGTTATAGATATAGAAATGCAAACTGAAGAGAACAACATCTTTTGGTTGTTTAGCTTAGTAATTGCTCTTAGATCAATCTTCAATAAATTGCTATAATTAAGTACGTACATCGATATCAAATTTTAACATTGAGTAAGAAAATCATTATTCTACAATATCTGTATACAAATTTTAATATGAACTATACATAAAGTCATAGCTAGTCTGTTAACTTTCTCTCTGATTCTTGTGCTATCCAGGACCGTTCACAGGCCAAAATGATAGGGATGGGTAGGAGACATGGCAATCTTTATATCTTGGACACCACCAATTCTAGTTCTCAGTTTTCTGATATTGGGCAAATACTGAACTTTTGGCACCCCTTCTTATGTAAAATTTCAAACTTTGCGTAATGAGTTAAATATTTCTCAAGGTTCTACCAATCCTGATCCTTGTTCAATTTGTCACTTGGCTAAGCAACGACGCTTGCCTTTTCTTTCTTCTAATTCTCTGTCTAGCTTACCATTCCAATTAGTTCACTGTGATAAATAGGGTCCGTTTACACCTATGACTACAGAAGGATATCATTATTTTTTTACCATTGTTGATGATTGCACTCGATTCACTTGGGTTTATCTTTTGCGTGCTAAATCTAATGTCACAAGCATTTTTCCTGATTTTTTTTCGTTGATTGAAACTTAATTTAGAACTAAGATTAAGGCTGTTCGTTCTGATATTCTCTGAATTTTTTCGTGCCAAGGGAATTTTTCCATTTCACTCTTGTATTGATAGCCCTCAACAAAATCCAGTGGTGGAACGAAAGCATCAGCACATTCTAAATGTTGCTCGTGCTCTCCATTTCCAATCAAATATTCCTCTGATTTATTGGGGAGAATGCATTCTTACTTCGGTCTATCTCATAAATCGGACTCCTTCCCCACTTCTATCTCACAAGACTCCTTTTGAGCTTCTTTGTAATAAAAAACTGTCATACTCTCACCTGCACGCTTTTGGCTGTCTATGCTATGCCTCCACTCTAACTCATAATCGTTCAAAATTCTCTCCTCGGGCTACTCAATCAGTTTTTCTTGGATATCCATCTGGTTTTAAAGGTTATAAACTCCTTGATCTTTCTGCCAATACTATCTTCATCTCCCGAGATGTTGTTTTCCATTAATCTATTTTTCCTTTCCACACCACTCATACACAACCTTCTTCCTTAGACTTCTTTTCTGACCGTGTATTACCTTTTCCTCCTTCTCGTCTCACCCGATCTCCGTCATATTTGCGTGACTATCATTGTTATGCTGCACCAGATATTTCTCCTTCTACATCCAATCTTCGTCTAAGGTTCTCAATTATGATAGATTATCTCCTTCTCAGAAAGCCTTTGTCCATGCTCTTTCTTCCAATGTCGAACCCACATCTTACTCACAGGCTGCTGTTATTCCCGAGTGGCAAGAAGCCATGTCAGAAGAGTTGCACGCTCTTAAGAGTAATGGCACTTGGTCATTGACAACTTTACCTCCTGGTAAATATCCTGTGGGCTGCAAATGGGTTTATCGAATCGTGTACCGCACTGATGGTTCTTTGGAACGTCACAAAGCCTGGTTAGTGGCAAAGGGCTATACTCAACAAGCAGGTATAGATTATCTAGACACCTTTTCCCCAGTTGCAAAGCTGGTGACCGTTAAAGTTATTCTTGCTTTAGCTGCAATTTATGGTTGGAGTCTCACTCAACTTGATGTTAATAATGCATTTTTGCACAGTGACCTTGAGGAGGAAGTTTACATGTATTTGCCTCCTGGTTTTCACCGTGAGGTGGGATCAAACAAGCTTCTCGACAGTGGTTCTCAAAATTCTCTAGCGTTCTAATAGAGAAAGGCTTCAAGAAATCTGCTGCAGGCAACTCACTTTTTATTAAAATGAGTGGTAATTCCTTCATTGCTCTATTGGTTTATATTGATGATATTGTTATAGCTAGTAATTGTCAAGAGCATGTAGCAGACTTAAAAGTGTTTCTCAGTAGCCATTTCTCTTAGCCAACGTCATTATGCCTTGCAACTACTGTCCGACACAGGTTATCTTGGGTGTAAGAAAAGAAAAACACCTATGGATTCTAATGTCAAACTATCTCAAGAAGAAGGACTTTTACTGGATGATCCATCTTTGTATAGACGGATGATTCGAAAGCTTCTGTACCTTACAATAACTAGGCCAGATTTGTCTTACTCAGTGAATCACCTGAGTCAATTTCTAGCCAAACCAAGAGTTCCTCACTTACAAGCAGCTTATTGTGTGCTTCAGTATGTCAAAACCACAGGTCAGGGAATTTTCTTCTCGTCTTCATCATCAATTGAGTTAAAAGGTTTTGCAGATTCAGATTGGACCTCTTGTCTGGATACATGAAAATCCATTAGTGGATTTTGTGTGTTTATTGGAGACTATCTGGTCTCTAGGAAATCAAAAAAGCAATAAATAGTTTCCAGATCATCTGCTGAAGCTGAGTACAGGTCTATGGCTAATGCAACCTGTGAAATGATGTGGTAGCTTTCTTTGCTCAAGGATTTGCACATAGCTCATCCAAGTCCAGCTTTGTTGCATGCTCTGTGACAATCAAGCAGCTTTGCATATACCTGCTAATCCGGTCTTTCATGAGCGAACAAAACACACAGAAATATACTGCCATCTGGTGCGAGAAATGATACAGAATGGTTGTTTGAAGGCTCTTCATGTTTCTTCTCAACACCAAGTTGTAGACGTGCTAACAAAGCCACTTTTTCCTGCTCAATTTGCTTTCATACTTGGCAAGATGGGAATTCACAACATATATTCTCCATCTTGAGCGGGAGTATTAAGATAACAAGGGTATATTTGTAATAGTGAGAGTTGAATTGTATTTGTTTTTCCTTTCTTTTTGTTTTTATGATATGTTTTTGCTGAGCTGGACTTTGTTACAGCTTTTGTCTCCAGCCAATATATTATCTTCTCTTTCCCTTTTTCCTCTCAGATAATTCAAAATAGAGCGAGAATCAATTTTGCAGACCTTCCTTTTCGTAATACATAATACCATATTTAACACTATTCAATACAAGATATGTTGAATTTTACATTTTATTAACGATGATCAGTGTATTAACGTTTTGATTTTTCATTACTATAGGCGCATTCTCAGTTTTGTATTACAACTAAATGAATAGCTCTAGCGTTTAGATTACAATTAGTTGAAAGTTTCAACGAAAAGTACCGTGTTATTTAATTTTTAATGCAATTATTATTTACTATTTACTATTTTTTTTAATTGACATTCTCTCAATCACTTAGTAAAGTGCCACAGTTGCTGCATGAAACACATGTGCCAATCAAACAATGGCTACGTTAAAGAGACAAAATTTGGTAGAAGAAGAAGAATTCGCACTTTTCATATGAAGAGGATACACTAGTTTATAGATAAAAATATAAATACACATCTAAACGATATACATTTTCGCATTCCGTTTTTGTTTGCGCGTATGCCGACAGAAGAGACAAGTAATTTTTCACATGTTTAGTAACTGTTCTTCTTTTTTTTTTTTTTTTTTTTTATGGAAAGTTTAGTAACTGTACTTAGAACGTATCCAATATAGCTAAGTTGTATGGAATTAGTGCTTTGTTTGATGCTTGTTAAGTACTATTTAACGTAGATAGATAAGGAGCACAAAAGTAAAATCTAGTTAACTTCCTTTTACTGTGCATACTACGTGTCAAAAAACTAATATTCAAAAGAAAAGTGATGCTAGCAAGAGTGAAAATAAAATATTTTAGATAAGAGCAAGAGAAAATTCTAAAAATAATATGTATATATATATAGAGAGGAGTTCAAAAACACCATAATACTTAATTCATCGTATACTATATCACAATAAAGCACACGTACTGACAAGCTCTGCATAGGGAGCTCATTTATAACATCCCTAGCACACCACAAATCACGTACGAAGCTTGAGATATATTTTAAATCTTGTTAATTAGTTATATAGTGTTACTAAACTCTTAAGAGAATAGCAATTAAAAAAAAACTAACTAATTAAGCATTTATACATAAAAGTATTTTATGTCATTTATACTAAAATTCAAAAGAAGAATTATGCTAGCAAGATTGAAAAGAAAATACATGAAATGAGAACCAGAGAAAATACAAAAAGGTAATTTGTTCATTTAGTTCCCGAATTATGAATATTTTGTCACTTTAGTCTTTGAATTTTTGATTTTAGCAAATTAGACCTTCAACTTTTATTTTTGATAATTTTGGTCCCTCACACTAAAATTGATGGATAATTTCTGAAATTTAACATAGATAATCGTAATCCTATCACAAAATAACTAAAAATTTTTAAATAAATTATTACATTAAGTTCAAAATATTTTAGTAATTTTAAGTGTTTTAAGAAGAATAAAGAGGAACTTTTATACTTAGTTTAATTATTTTAGTAAAATTTCATGTTAACAAAGAGTTAGAATATGATTATATACACTAAGTTAAAAAAAAATATTTCATCAATTTCAAAGTCAGGGACTTAAACAGCCAAAAATTAAAAATTCAGAGACTAATTTACCAATATCAAAAATTCAAGCATCAAAGTAACAGGAAATTCATAGCACCACAAATCATGCCTAACGTATATCATATTGGTAATACTTTAGTCAGTACTGAAACCAACAAATATTACCATTGAAGATACGCATGGCATTACTTCAATTTATTTAGTTTCAAGCCAAGCATCGATTTTTAAAGATAGACATCGTCATGATTTTATTTAGTAATATTATTCTTTTGGTGAGATCATACGATCTTAAAGTGACAAGTGGAACCCAATCGCATCGAAGAGTTCACCGGTACGACCTTTAAATCCGACAATCAAGCCATTCTCAATTGGAAAGTTGAATGGAGTGCCTTCTTCTTTTCCATATGGTCCAAAGGTTCTCTTATTGGTCTTAAATATAAGCGAGCGTACAACTGGAGTCGTTGTAGCCAGCCAAGACAGAGGAGAAGTGTATCCACTTACACTAACTAAGAACTCTTCAGGGAAATTTAGTTCAATCTAAGGCCATGCAAAAATTAGCCATGCATTAATATTTTATATGACTTTTTCTTTAATGTGTATTTAGCTAATTAAAAATGAAGATTATTTATAAGAAACTAACCTTCACAGTAGCGAATGAATGTTTGCTTGGATTTTTGGGCCCATCAAAAGGCTGACCGTTGAGATCATAGACCACACTGAAGGAGCCGATGGTATCCCTATGTGAAAGCTCGATTTGTCGAACTCCGGTGTACGACCCATCGTCCCACCCGTTACCACCAGACCCTCCCCATGATCCTACTACTATGTCCTTGCTTGCCAACAAAATTTATTTTCAACAGACAATGTAAAAATATATAACTACGAATATAAATATAAATCAGATTCTATAACGAGGTGCCCTGCCATAAAAAGAACAAATATCAGTTTTACGAATCAAATTAGATAGTACTTATAAAGTAGGTGCAATAATATTGTATAAAAGTTCTTTCAAATGTGTAGCATCCCTATGTGTACGTACGTGTATATATACAGAAATATCTAACTATAGAGGACCTCACCATGCTGTATATATGAGCCTTTTGGGATCAGATGTTAGAGAGACTCGACGCTGAAGAAGAATGAGGTTTTGGATATGGAGAAGTGTGTGGGTTACTTGGCTGGCTTTGCTCTATATATATAGCTAAGTTGTTTGGAATTTAGTGCTTCGTTTAATGAATTAATGTAGATAGATAAGCAGCGCACGAGAAAAATCTTGCTCTGCTTCATTTTACTGTTCATATTAACAGACGTCAAAAATGTTTTTTTGTTTGTTTGTTGACTCTAATTTGTTTCGTTTTCTCGCTGCTGAAATGCTTGTACGTAGACTTGAAAATGGGCAAAGTTCGAATGTGATTTAGACCAATAGGTTTCACTTACAGTCATTGTTTGAAGATTGGTTTAAAAATATCCTCAAAATACTCTCGTATTGAATTATTTTAATTTATTGTTTTAAAACTTTTTCTAGTCTACCTATTATATTGTTGAGAGCATATGTGATAGAGTCTCGAAGGGACACTATCTGTAGTGCTTAATTTTAAGACCGTTTAGATGAAGACATAGGGTCTCGGAGATGTATACAATATATAGTAAAGTATTTTAATTTTTTCAGAAAAAGTAAAAAAGCTACCTCACTCCTATAGAGAGAGAGAGAGAGAGAGAGAGAGGCAACTGTATTTAGTTGAAGAAATTGAAGAAAGTAAAAGAGATGGTGGTGTGAGAGAGAGAGAGAGAAAGAGAGAGAGCCTACAACTGTATTTGATTGAAGAAATTGAAGAAAGTAAAAGAGATGGTGGTGAGAGAGAGAGAAAGAGAGAGAGAGTTTCACGGGCTAACTACTTTTTTTTTAGGTCTTCCGTTTTCTTGTTTTCTCTACTTTGCTTTTCGTTAGTCATGTCAATTGTCATGCATGAATCATGTTTATTCATTTATTTTATTATTTTGATCTTTTAATACGTCTTTGTCATCTGTTTTCTTGTTTTCTCTACTTTCTTTTTTTTCCTTAGTCATATCAATTATCATTCATGAATCAAGTTTATTTAATTTTTTTTAATAAATATTTTGCTCTTTTGATGTCTCTTTTGAGTTATTTGGCTAGTTTTTATCGTATCGACTCATTTGGTAATATTTGTGCTTATATTTATAGGCAAAAAAGAAGAGAAATAAATATATAATTATTTAATTATTATTTCGAAGTTTTTTTTTTTCAAGTACTTCAAATAATATCATATTATGTTAATTAAAATGTCACATTAATTAAAAATCTTTTTTCACATAAACTAAAAGGCCGGGTTATAATTTTTTTAATTGACGTTGCATAAAGAAGGGAAACGGGTGCCGTATCCATGATTATTTGCTTTTGTATTTTTGAACTACGTACCAGTTCCCACTGTGTCAATTTCTGTGGTTATTTCAATTTCTATGTGAAATTCTTTTTTATTTTTTAAACTGTTAAGGTACGTCATAGCGACCTTTCTAGCTATCAAATATTGGAAAAATACCCAGACCTGCTATGTGTTTTGTCATAATATCACTTTTGCACATTTCCTATAGTAGGAAAATTCTCAAAACACTACCTGTATTTGTTATTAAGGACAGTCTTAGTATTTTAAAAACTTTTATCATTTCGGTGGCTTTTTGTGGTTGATTCTATAAACACAGAGGACATTTTAGAACTTTGGATAATAAGAATGAAAATATTAGTATTTAGGCTAAATGCGAAGGGTGTTTTTAGTATTTTCCCTTAAATATTTTAAGAGAAACCTAAGTTTTGAACATGAGACTTAAACCGTAAAATTCCTTTCTTTTTCGTTGAGCTAGCACTAACAGTCTGTTTTTAATTATCGTTTATTTATGTACTAAAATCATCTAAATATTCTTTCTCATTTCTATTTTTTAACATTAAAAGGGACACCAAAATACTTGAGTAACAGTGTAATAAACGCACCACACTCTCTGTGTGCAACATAAAATGTCACACATTCAGGTGTGGGTCCGCATTATGCCCAGGTATTAGTTGATGTAGATCTTGCTGGAGAACTTGAAGATGATCTCAAAGAAACTTAGCACATCTTAAATAAAGTGTCATCTAATGGGTTTTGGTCCTTGACATTTATGTAAATTTTTTTAAATTTTTTATTAATAATATGAGTGGAGTGCTAAGCATGGGATATGGGGCTATTAGTGGATGCCAACTTAATTAGAATGTGCTAGTTTCCTCGTTAGTTGATCTCTCTTACCATTTATATATAAAAAAAAATAATAACAATAAAATCAGTTGTCACCAACTAATTTTCTAATGGTTCTTCAAATTCCTTACCAAGATATTATTACAAAGTGAAAAATAAAATTTTAACATTAAATCCAAAAACACTTATCCAAAGGAGTACCAAAAAGTCAAGCAAGATATAAAATTCTAAACCATAACAAAAGCATAAAAAACTCATATAGGAATGAGAGTGATGTGTTATGTAACACACGTAGAATTTTTTTTTCTTTTTCTTTTTTTCTAGTTGTTTAGGATATTTAAGTTGAGTGTGAAAGGTTGGCAGAATAGCAGGCCACGAGACAAGATTGTTAATAGAATAACATTTTTTAACATCAGCAATACTGATTATAGGAGCATTTCACTGGCCTCGATTATTATCCTAATTAATAGCAATTATAAAACGAAATTAATTAATAGGATGCATTAGAAAGTGATAAAGTTAGTCAATCAAATTAGAACACACACCCGTGAAAAAAAGCCTCATTTTCTTCTTTCTCTTGGACTTCGTAAAAGAAAATGTTAATCGTGTAGAAAATTTTTCCTAATAAAAGAAGTAGAAATTTGCTCTCTTCATGCTTACTAGTATTGGCTCGTGCCAGCGGCACATTTGTGCTTTTTTATAAATGATAACATTTCTCAATATGAAATAATAAATCTTCCGAATAATAAACAAGTTATCCATTATAATTAAAGTGTATCATGTGACAAATCTGTATTAAATATTTATTTATTTATTTATTTTAGTACAGCTACCAAGATATACTAACCATCAGATCAAAATCAAGTAATTCAAATTATTACACCAATTGATAAGTAAAAAACTCGATACCTACTGTTAAAAGACACAGTCACAGACACACACACATTAATATGTATTTATTCCTCTATATAAGGCTTAAATAGCATTACTAATTTATTTGATATTTATCATTTAAACGGGAAAGTTAAACAACACACCTCCAACAAGTAGGAGGAGTTCAACTTTTGAACATTTACTGTTGATGAGTCGATCTTTACCATGTATGGGAAAGAGAGCAGCTGAGTTAGTGAACCAAATTCAACATATAGTAGCCCATTTATTGCTACACATCGAGGAGGTCAGAACCTAATGAAACAAAATATATAACCAATTTATAATTTTTAACCATTATTAGTTCAATTATGTATTTTTTAACACTCTATTTGGTGTAATAAGAGCATTTTCAACACGATGCTAAATTAATATGTCAATGATATTGGTATTTGGATTAAAAAAGTGCTGTCTAATATAGTGTTATCTTTCATGCCACATTTATCGTATGCCAAATCTATTTTAGATGAGGGATTTTGAGATTCCGTTTTATAATCTCCGATATTTATTCCAATGTTTATAATAGTGCTCTTTCAAGGAGATTAGATAAAGATTAATTTCATCAAAACATGTGATAAAAATGTTTCGTATAATCTACTTTAGTAGTGTTTTTAGCCACGGAGATTCTAAAAGCGTCCAAGAAAAGAAAGTTTGGACAGTAAGAAAATGACTTGAACATCACGAGGAAAAAGGAAAAAAAAAAAAAAAAAAAGAATTGGCATGTTGTGGTATGTATGAACGTATTTTGGTCTTGTAATTATCGGTCATGTCATTTTCAATCGATGACCAAAATTCATCCTTGAACTTTATTATTTGACAATTTTGATCCCTCACACTAAAATTGATAGATGATTTCTGAAATTTAATATAGATAATCGTATTCCTATCGCATAATAACTAAAAAATTTAAAGAAATTATTACATTAAGTTCAAAAGATTTTAGTTTTTAAATGTTTTAAGAAGAATAAAGAGGAATTAACTTCTGTACTTAGTGTAATTATTTCAGCATGTTAATAAGGAGTTAGAACATGATTATATATACTAAATTTAAAAAAATTTCATCAATTTCAATATCAGGGACTAAAACGGCCAAAAATTAAAAATTCAACGACTAATTTACAAACATCAAAAGTTCAAGGATCAAAGTAACAAAAAATTCATAGTTAAGGGACTAAATAAACAAATTACCCAATACTAAAAGTAATATGTCTATATTTATAGAGAGAGATTAGAGGGAGAGAGTAGTTCATGAACACCATAGTGCTTAATTCATCATTTATTATATCATAATAGAGCACACACTAAGAAGCTCTACATACAGAGCTCATTTGAAACATAACAAATACGCCACAAATCATGCCTAGCGTATATCATATTGGTAATACTTTAGTCAGTACTGAAACCAACAAATATTACCATTGAAGATACGCATGGTATTACTTCAATTTATTTAGTTGCTAGCCAAGCATCGATTTTTAAATATAGACATCGTCATGATTTTATTTAGTGATATTATTCTTTTGGTGAGATCATACGATCTTAAAGTGACAAGTGGAACCCAATCGCATCGAGGAGTTCACCGGTACGTCCTTTAAATCCGACAATCAAGCCATTCTCAATTGGGAAGTTGAATGGAGTGCCTTCTTCTTTTCCATATGGTCCGAAGGTTCTCTTGTTGGTCTTAAATGTAAGCGAGCGTACAACTGGAGTCCTTGTAGCCAGCCAAGACAGAGGAGATGCGTATCCACTCACACTCACTAAGTACTCATTAGGGAAATCCAGTTCAATCTACGGCCATGCAAAAATTAGCAATGCATTAGGATTTTTATGACTTTTTTTTTTATGTGTAGATAGCTAATTAAAAATGAAGACTATTATTTATAAGAAACTAACCTTCACAATCGGGAATGAATGCTTGCTTGGATGTTTAGGCCCATCAAAAGGCTGGCCGTTGAGATCATAGACCACACTGAACGAGCCGATGGTATCCCTATGTGAAAGCTCGATTTGTCGAACTCCGGTGTACGACCCGTCGTCCCACCCGTTACCACCAGACCCTCCCCATGGTCCTACTACTATGTCCTTGCTCGCCTACAAAATATTTTTTCAACAGACAATGTAAAAATATATAAATATGAATATAAATATAAATCAGATTCTATAATGCTCTCGCATTAAAACAATAAATATCAGTTATACGAACCAAATCAGATAGTACCTATAAAGCAGGTACAACAATATTGTATAAAATTTCTTTCAACATAACCAAACTCATACAATATGCACTGTAAAATATAAATCTTACGATTATGTAGTATCCCTAAGTGTGTATGTGTATATATACACAAATATCTAACTATAGAGGACCTCACCATGCTGTATATTTGAGCCTTTTGGGATCAGATGTTATAGAGACTCGACGCTGAAGAAGAATGAGGTTTTGGATATGGAGAAGTGTGTGGGTTACTTGGCTGGCTTTGCTCTATATATATAGCTAAGTTGTTTGGAATTTAGTGCTTTGTTTAATGAATTATGGTAGATAGATAAGCACGAGAAAAATCTTGTTCCGCTTCATTTTACTGTTCATATTAACACACGTCAAAAATTTTTTGTTGTTTGTTTGTTGATTCTAATTTGTTTCGTTTTCTCTCTGCTGAAATGTTTGTGCGTAGACTTGAAAATGGGCAAAGTTCGGGTGTGATTTGGACCGATTGGTTTCACTTACTGTCATTGTTTGAAGATTGGTTTCAAAATATCCTCAAAATACTCTTGTATTGAATTATTTTAATTTATTTTTTAAAAACTTTTTCTAGTCTACCTATTATTATTGTTGAGAGCATCTGTGGTAGAGTTTCTCATAAAGACACCTATAATGCTCAATTTTAAGACCGTTTAGATAAAAATATAGGTTTTATAATGGAGGAGATTTATGATAAGAAAGATAGATACAACTATAGTAAAGTATTTTTACTTTTTCAGAAAAAGTAAAAAGTTACCTCTCCCCTAGAAACATGACCTAGAGAGAGAGAGAGATGGTGGTGAAAGCAAAGCAAAAAAACAATTATATATATTGGTAGAGTATATAATGGCAGGCCACGAGAAAAAAATGTCAAGATTGGTAGAGTAACTTTTTTCAACATTGCGTTGCTGATTCTAGAAGCACTTCACTGGCCTTTGTTGTTGTCCTAATTAATAGCAATTAAAAGGAGATTAATTTTTTGGATGGATTGAAAGGTGATAAAGTTAATCAATCAAATTGTAATTTTCTTCTTTCTCTTGGACTTCGTAAAAGAAAATGTTAATCGTGTCCAAAATTTTCCCCAATAGAGAAGTAGAAATTTTGCTCTCTCAATGCTCACTAGTTTTTCGCTTTTAAATAAGAAAAGAATCTTTTATTGTTGAGTGAAAAATAGATCTCATAAAGTAAGAAAGGATTTGAAGGAAAATGAACAAATTAGGGAACTTCAAGTAAAACATATTACACATTTTACCATGATCTTTTTTTTTTTTTTTAATAAAACATTTTAGTCAAATATACTATTAAAAACAATAATAAATAATAAATCAGGGAGCCTATTCTGCGTAACAACACAATAACTATTTAAGAAAGGGAATGCATACACCAATGCCTAATCTAGGTGTCTAATTAGATAAAGGCAATATCTATTAGATGTTAAAGATTAATTTTTTAGACAATATATTTCGTTTTGCTTTTGGATTGCTAGGAAGTAAAATACGAGTTGATTTCTTTAAATTTTATTTTATTATGATAATTTTTTTTATTTACTTTGTTTCATAGATAACAAGTCTAATAATAGTCTATTTAGGGATATGAGAATTAGAATTGTGACAGAAGCCGTAACAGAGCCATCTTTTTAGGGGGACATGAGTTAAATCAAAAATTTAATTCAAAGTTACAATGTTAAAATATTTTACTTTATCTATCTATAAATATCTTAAAAGGAGACATTAATTAAAAATTTTGATTAAGTTAATTTGTCTTTTTTCTGATGATGTCTCTCTCTTTTTTATTTTATTTTATTTTTTTCTTTCCTTCCCAACCTGCCACATGATAGATCCTAAGCTCACCACATAGCAATTTTCAAATAAAAATTTAATTTTTAAAAACATTAAAAAATTTATTTTTTTAATTTTTTACTTTGTTTTTCTATAATTTATTACATATATAAAAGAGTGAATTTCTTACAGTGGCTCTTCTCACCAAAAAGTATTCAAAGTTTTGATAAAGTTCTTTTGTCTTTTTTGATATTTTGTCATGTTCTATCATTTAATTATTTCTTCTACTCCTTTGTCTCTCTCTCTCTCTCTCTCTCTCTCTCTCTTTGTGTGTTAATCTTTTCAAGTATAACGTATTCCCTTTTTTTTTTTTTTCTTTTTTTTTTTCTCTCAATGACCGTTATGTTATTTGTGTTCATATGACAATGATGTGACCATCTTACGACAATTACGTGATCATCACATGACAAATAAGGAAGGCATGATTAAACGAATCATTGATTCTTTTAAATACATATATATACTAGTTGTATGGCACGCGACAAACAAAGTAGAAGCCAAAAAAATCCACATGGCAGTAATGTGACCATCACGTGGCTATTACATGACAAGCAGGAAAAACATGACCAAAAGAGTCATTGGCTCATTTAAACATATAGTTAAGAAACTAGTTGCATAGCACACGCTTTGCACGTGCAGAATAGACAAGCAAAGAAAGAAAAGGAAAATCCACATGGTGATAATATGGTCATTATGTAGCGATGACGTGGCGACCACATGGTTACCACGTGGCAGCAATGAAGCCATAACCAAAAGAGGTATACACAATAAATAATAAATTCACATGACGATAATGTGACTATCACGTGATAATAATATGACAACCATATGGCTATCAAATGGCAAGCAAAGATGGTAATACTAAAAGAGTCATTGGCTCTTTTAAAAATAGGTAAAGGACTAGTTACATGACTTGTATTTCGCGTGTACAAAATAGACAAACAAAACAACTAAATAATAATTGGTGCCCATCACGTGGTGATCATTGAAACATGGACAAAAAGAACATATTTACTTTTTTAAATGTAGGTATAGGTATAGGTAAGAGATATATAGGAATAGATTCCCTAAAATACTATTCAAAAATTGGGTTAAATTATTTTGTTTTTTTTATAATGATGTCTTTTATTATTCTACCCAGCCACCACATGGTGGGTCCCTATCTTGTGATAATGTTAAATAAAAAATTAATTTTTTAAAAACTTTACAATTTTTAAAATATTTTAAAATATTTCAATTTTTTTTTTTTTGCCTATTTCCACACGCTTGCGCGTGTAATACAACTAGTAACTATATTATAAAGGACAATTGTCTTTTTGACACTATTCAAAATTTTGATCTCTGTAAATTGTCTTTTGTGTTTTTTTTTTTTGTTTTTTGTTTTTTTTGTTTTTTTGCTAATGTTTATTACTTCCTTCTTTTTCTTTTTTTTTTTTTGTTCTTACTTTGTTTCGCAAAAAATTTTACTTATTATAGTTTGCTCATTTAAAGTATTTTTCATTTTTTTTAGATATGTTCATATGTAAAATAACTTTTCTCAAATATGTCTCAACAAATTTTTTTCTTACAATTCTTCAAATTGTTATGTTCTTTTTTAATCATTAGTTACTTGATTCTGTTAAATTTTTTAGGAGACAAAATATTAAGAAAATATATTGATTTCATGAAAATTTTAACATCTAGTAATTCTTTTTTTTTTTTGGTTAAATTAACATTTATATAACTTTTTAAATTCAAACTAAAAAGGCGTGTCCTTCAGTGAATATTTTTAGCCCTGTAATTGCATCTTTAAACATAGTGATGCAACTATGAATAACTACAACCCAACTATAATTATTTTTTTAATTAAAAGTATTAATTTTTTTTAGGAAAAATAATAGTGCAAAATCATTAAAAAGTTATGAAATTTAACATATATAAAATGATGGTTGAACCAAAAAAAAAAAAAGGGTATAAGAAAAAAGATAGGAAATAGAAATTCATCTTCTCTTCTACTCACATTACCGATATAAAGAATAGGGATAAGGATTAATTATATGTCGAGTTAAAATATTTTTGATCTTGATTAAGTCGTTATAGTAGGCTTTCAATCTGAAACGAAGTGGGTGTCTATATAATCAAAAGTCATTTCATTTTTCAAAGCAATCATTTTGCCATGTTTTTTGTTTTTATTTTATTTTATTTTTATTCGGCGAGTTTCACGGGCTATCTACTTTTTTTTTGTTTTTTTGGCCATCCGTTTTCTTGTTTTCTCTACTTTTGTTTTTTTCTTAGTCATGTCAATTGTCATGCATGAATCACGTTTATTTATTTATTTTATTATTTATATCTTTTAACAACTCTTTGTCATTTGTTTTCTTGTTTTCTGTACTTTCTTTTTTTCCTTAGTCATATCAATTGTCATGCATGAATCAAGTTTATTTAATTTTTTTAATTGTTTTGCTCTTTTGATATCTTTTTTGAATTATTTGACTAGTTTTTACATTATAGACCCATTTGGTAATGTTTTTGCTTATATTTGTGGGCAAAAAAGAAGATAAGTAAGTATATGATTATTTAATTATTATTTTGAAGTTTTTTTTTTTTTTTTTTTTTTTTCAAGTCCTTCAAATGATACTATATCAGGTTAATTAAAATGTCACATTGACTTTTTCTGCTCGATGTCTTGGAGGTTATGGGGTGAGCAAAATAATATTTCACATGGGAAAGTTATAAGCTCTTCTGAATCGATTCTTACAATCACATTTTATCAAACAAATTTATTGCATACTTAGTATCTTAATTGAGAGTTTCATCTAATTCAACTCCTTTGGAGTTTCTTAAAGTTTCATTTTAAAATTTAGTGTTTTAGGATAAATTTTATATTTTGACATCAATTTCTTTCGATATTGATATTTTCTATAAAATCTAAAAATATTGAGATTTTCATTATTATGTGTTAGAAATGTTTTCTAGTATAACTTGAAAGCACTTAGGAAACTAAGAAAAAAGTGAAGAAGAAATTAAAAGTCTGAAAATATTAGAGACATGTTTGAACCAAATTTTTAATTATTAGAGAAATTTTAACACAAGTTAAAAACATTAGTTCTAATTTTTTTTTTTTTAAAATAAAGTATTGTTCTTTAGCTTTATGCGTGTGGACCAAACATTTACCTTTAATAAAGAGAAGAAAAGTACAAAATAAGGTCAAAAACAAGTTGATGTTGGGCCAAAATATTGGGACAGAAGCAATAATAGAGACCGAACAGAACGAACTTGATAGAATTAATATTTTTCTGGGGATACAAATTATATTAAGAAAAGCCAAAAAATAAAATAAAATAAAATAAAATAAAGTAATGGAAGGAGAAGTATTTATACAATAATTTGAGTTTCCACAAAATATAAAGAAATTTATTATGGGGGGAGAAGAAGCAGAGACACACGACAGCATTTTATTTTATCTTATTTCCTTTTTAACCTCTGGACACACGACTGTTTTACATGACCTACTAAATCATTACTCCAAATATTACGCAAATATCATATCCCTGGAACCTTAAATATTTTGGGCACTTGGAAATTTGGAGAGTTGCTGGAGACTGGAAGTTAATCTCGATCTTCCGAAGGCGATATTGATCTTGACCAGCGCCTACTATTCCCGAATCCTGATCAAACAGGTAGTTGAGACACAATAATATTAGATAGATATGAGTAAAAACATGTTCGATTTGTACATTTGTTGCTAAAGGGATACAAAGGAAACCATACCTCTGCTAACATCTCAATTTTTCGGATGGACAGAATACCAAGTTTGAATGGTGGTCAGTAAAAGCAACGTTATAGTAGCTAAAAGAGCCAGGATAGTCCAAGGGTTTCAAAAATGCTCCCGATAGACTTGAGCCATCCAGGTCGAGAACCTTCTCTCGTAGTACCTTTGTATTTTATTTTTCACCTGGAAATAAGCTTCATCAGGCACCAAGTTAGAGCCAATTGTATTGAATAGATCAGCCACTTCTGCATCACTGCTAAGACGGTTCCATATGATGTTAGCTGACCTTAGGCCTTTAACATCTTGTTCGGTATCAATGAGCGAGTCTAGGAAGCTTATGTAAGAAGTAACACCAAAGTATGTGCTCCTTCAGTTTGTTGATGTTGTTCTTGATTACTTGAAGTAAACGTTCCCCTGTTTTGCCGCTAGCTTTAATGAATTTTGTTGCCAATTTAACCTTGAGAGTCTTTCCTGCCTCTATCATGGAAGTACCATGATGAAGAGGACCAATTACCATCGCCCTCGGCTTGAAATACTGTTGGGCGTTCGTTTCTCGCAGCATAGTAGGAACCTTCTGTATCTTTGCAAGCTGATTTTTATCTTTCGGACCACTCTTCTTACTTTCTTCACCTTCAAGTTCCTTTAGCAGCTTCTTATCTTCTGCACTTAGTCCCTCTACATCTTCAGCCCGAGTAGTACTGTGGCCTTGACTAGTTCTTTCTATGGCAATACCACTGGATGTGGTTTCCACAGCTTCAATCTCTCGTCCAACTTTTATGGAAACAGCACAGTATTCATCGGACGTCCTGTCGAATATTGTAGATGAATCAGTCCTAAATACACTGTTTAAATTGGTTTAAGGATGTTAAATTCTGCATAATCCCAAATACATGATAAGCATAATGAAGAAAATTCAACATACCTTTTAAAGGAATATTGGCGTGCAGAATAGCGCGGAGCGAGTTCGGAGAACGAAGATTAAGCCAAGGGAAGCAACCCTAGGTGAGTGATGATCTAATGCCAATTATTAGTTTCTAATTAGTTAAAAATACAAAAATGTACCAATCCTTTTTTTAGAGATTAAATAATAGCCAAACATAGTTTTGAAACGAAAACCAAATGTGATTTTCTCTATTTAGATTTTCTAATTATACGTTATCAGTTGCTACTCAGATTAATTGGCATCTCTTTATGTAATTTAACCACCTAAAAATAATAAATAATAAATAAAAAAAAGCGCGGCAAAATTAAAGAAAAGAAAAGAAAGAGACAACCCAAAAACTAAAGTGAATGAAAGAATAAGTAATCCCAAACTGACAACAGCCTGTTTGGCCATGTTCTTTCTTTCTAGTTTTCAAATTTGAGTTTTCAAAATGAGACTAAAAATAATTCACTTGTTCTCAAAGAACAGATGATATTTGACAATTGCTTTTTTTTTTTTTATAAATATTTTTATCATAGTGAAAACAAAAAATACTCGTTCAGATAGAATTTTTTATAATTTTTTTTAATTAACTTTTGTCATTTTACCGGGGTTAGGATTGAGATTCAGGATAGGAGTCAGGTTCAAAACTGGGGTCAAGGTATGATTTTGGGACTAAAGTTGGAGTTGAGTTTCAACACCATGGTCGGGATCGAGTTTCAGGAAAGTAGTCATTGTCAGGGTTAGGTTTTGTTATCGGGATCCGGTTCCTGAATCGGTTCAGGGGTTGGGATTCGGGACCGAGTCCAGACCAGGTTCTGGATTTAGGATAAGGGTCGAGGTTGAGACTCAAGACCGGATCGTGGTCTGAATTCAGGTCTGGGTTTCGTGATACCTATCCTGATATCCGACCTCGACCCCGCTCTCGAAATTGAATCCCAACCTCTATCCAATGACCTAACTACGACCACAACCCCCATCTAGAATCCCGACCCCTGTTTTGATACCCGACCTTGATCCAGTCTCGAATCATGACCCCGACACTGGTTCCGATTCCCAACTCCGACCTTGTCCCAATACCAATCCTAATCTCGATTCTTGTCCCAAAAACCCGACTCCTACTCCAATCCAGAAACCTGACCTCGACCCAAAATTCAAATCCCCACCCCTATTTCATTCCCAGATTTAGTATGTACACTATATTCATCTATATATACTTTAATAAAAATACGTCATCCTAAAAATTGTTTTTAGAAATCATTGAAAAACTACAAAACATTGTTATCCAAATATTCTTATTTTTTTTAACTTTGTTTTCTAGAAACTATTCCAAAAAAGTTAGCCAAACAAATTGTTTTCATTTTAGAGAACAAAAATAGTGCTAAAAATTAAAGTATTCCTTAGTCGCATGGTCAAACATGCCCAAAGTTTTCTTGTTGTGATTTAGAAGTAGATAACAAAACTATGCAAAACAATTTCCGCTTCTCGAGATTATAGCACTGTAGATGGAAAAATGCGCATAATAGGATATAGTAAATGACTGCCGCTAGTTGCTAAAATGGGATTAAAACTATTTGATTAAAGGTGTATTAGTGAAAAGTTTTTGGTAATGCACACCACGGTGGTATATGAAAAGCAGCAGAATAGAAATTCGTAGAAAAAGCTGAATTAAAGAAAAACGAGATATCATCATCGACATTGGTAAAGAAAAGCCCCCATAAAAATAAAATAAAAAATAAAAATAAAAGAAGCAAATGAACAAACAATAAAAAAATATAGGCTGTAAAAACATGGATAGAGGCGAAGAATTTCACAGTCGATAATTCAGGAATGTCCGTGTTGCCGTGGTAGAGGAACTGATTACTAGGTTTTGTACATGCCGTCAACCGCCGCGAGCAACTTTGTTGTTTGGCATGTACTCGTCAGAATCGACTGGCTACTGTAGCCTTGTAGGGATGAGGCCTCAGTATTAAGCCAAACAATTTATGCTTTACTTGGAGTAACACAAACTTGATCCATTAGTTTGTTCTTTTTCTTTTTCTTTTTCTTCTTCTTTTGAAAAAGATTATTCTTCTTGCGTAGATCCTTCTTAATTTTTTATACGAGATAACTTGCTTTTGAAGAACATTTCTTTCAACTTAATGTTCTTTGCTTGGTGACCAAGTGACCCGTGGAACTTTTTCGACTCCTTTTATTTCCCGGCAATAAACTTCAGTATGTAATGAGAGTATATATATATATATATATATATATATATATATATATGTGTATGTGTGTGTGTGTGTACATATATGTTACGAGTAAAAAGTGTGCATGTTTCGAAAACCATAAATAGCGGAATTTGTCGAAGAGTCATCGGCGATCGGACCATGTACAAAAAAATTTTCATTTATATTAATTCTATATAATAATTTTGCATAAGATTAGAATATAACTGTGTCTGACTTGATCGATAACTTGATTAAACGATTCAATATCATTCCGAGTCTAACCTCCGGTACCAGTTGAATGAAGTGTTGATGTCTCCATCAATGCATATGATCACACACTCACCTTTTTTGTTCTTTGTTTTTTACTCTCAACACATGTGAAAAACAAAGAATGCAATTTTTTTTTTAAATAATCAAAGAATGCAATTGAAGAACTTTTCTCTCTAGAGTTTTCTCAACTCCCAAAAGTGCCAACCTCTTTCTTTTTGTTATAAATCACCTAAATAAAATGTATTAAATAAATAGTATCGTGATATAATCACAACATAAAAATCAATCATCCATAAATAATTCATAATTAGAACTAGGTTCAAGAACCAGTTAACCTCTCTAATTATAACTTTATCCTTAAGTCTTATTGATTCACTAATTACAATTTTTTCCTTTGTATGACACCAACAAACCTGTTTTTGTGATGCATAATTTTAAATGCATTGATCTAGTCGCCACCAGAGCCACAGTGGTTAGAAGAGTTCGTTGTGGACATCTAAAACGGCTAGTGATGGACTCGAGGTGGCTGATGATAGGCTTGGCCTTTGTATGCATGACTTGGCAATGTTTGTATATAAAGAACACTTAGGCTTTATTTGGTAATCAAGTTCAACTCCAACTAAACTATATTTTTTCAGCTGGATTTTTGTTTTTTTTTTTTTTTGAAAAGTCAACAAAAATTATAACTAGTTTTTGAAAAGTCAATCAACTCTAATTTAAAAAATTTCAACTCTAACCGGCGATTTAAACGGAAGCTTAATTTTTTGAACTAAAAGATGGAAGCACAGGTGAAATTAATGTAAGTTACGTCATTTTGCTTATGTTATGGAAAATAATTATCCCTATAAGAGGTTCAACTACGTTTTAGAGGCAACCCATTTACAATTACACACCTTTCTATCAGTACGACTTCATGGCTCTGAAGGTATCAAAAACTTTTCTGCAAAAATAGTACATGATTTGGGATGAAGTTGAGATGCTTGAGAATTCTGTCTTTTTTTGGAATATCTGAATATTCAGCAGTTACGTGATTCGTTCTAAATCTTTGGAGTTTGGGAGTGAAGGAAAAATATTTTCCCACAATAAGATCGGTCTGTTCCTTGTTAATTGAGGATGTCTATGGAATCTCCCCGTACGAGTCGACTAGTCAATCCAACTCTAACGAAATGTTAACGTATAAAACTGTTTTCGCACGTTGTGCTAAAAATTGTTCCACACTCAAACAGTTGGCAGATTTAGAGTCCTTAGAGATTTCACTTATATAACTAAAAAGGTTTCTAGTGAACCATGGAAGTGTGGCCTAAAAAAGATCGAGACGGGACAGAGTACATCAACCGTACGCTTTTGGAGACTGAGTTATGTCAAATAGGATTTCCTTTCACTACTAACTGTTTGTATGTGCATAAGCATTATGTACTAGAAAAAAATGTTAGGGATACTACTAATACCAACTTTGAGTACCAACTAATATGACATATGAGTTGTCGATTTTTTATTAGTATAACAATTGATGTTGCATCTACTAATAGAAATATGTCACGTGAATTCGTACTCAAAAAGTTGATATTGGTATCCCTACCACTACTCTTATATACTAATATAGTACTTAACATGTTTATTTCATGAGTTTTTGGATTATTTTTTAGCATGACTCTCCATTTGCTTTTTCTTAAGCATATTTAATAGTTATCACTCCCAGTTTAAATCTCAAATTTATAGCGACATTTAAATTTGAATAAAAGGATTTTGGGATATATATATATATATATATATATAATATTCTTAAAAAGCTGAGTTCAAGATCAGTCATGATTTTTGAAAGAGAGTTTTGGAAAAAAGTTTCAATTTTGGATTGAGTTAATTCTAGCACTAGATAAAATCACGAGTTTCAAATGCTATCTAAAGGAATAGTTAAATAGTTGGTTTTGCTTGATCGCCTAGTCAATTAATGTTGGGATAATACGATCGTATCCTTCGCTGCAAAATCTGAAACCTGATCGGTTACCTCCATAACATGGTGAGGCTTAGCACTTTGCTTATGTCGATATTTTGAGATCATATCAGATAAACCGTCTGAAATAATTACAAACTGTCCATTTTTAGGACTCCGATATAAAAGATCTTCGTTTTTTAATGATATTATAACGTAAAGATTTATTTTCAAGAAACAAACGTTTGTGGTAACAATTTTGTCTTTTACTATATTTAAAACTATAAATATAACTTTTTTTTTTTGTTTCCTTACTTTCTTACCATTTTCATGTTGTAGTATTGTCACCATAAATTAACCATCTTTATCAAAAAAAGATAATCCAAACAAAAATAACTTATGTATGCAAGAAATGGAAAAGTACATATTCTCCATTTAATTCTTTATAATAATTATTCGATTCATTTGTAGCACATGTATTTTTTTTTTCAATTTATTATTTTACATTTTCAACATGTCTTTCTTTCTTTCTTTCCTTTTAATTTGTAATGAGATATCATTGCTTCTTTATAACAAATACGACAAATTGGTCATTTTTCTGTTTTTTTTTTTAATGGAGATATGACGACATGTCTACGTTTGTTGTCTCTGTCTTCATAATCTCATGTTATTCTTGTGGTAAGGTTTTTTTTTTTTTTTTTTTTTTTTAATGTTATTTTGCAGTAGTGCAGCTTCTAGTGTTTTCTGTAGGGTTACTCTAGCAAAGGTGGATAACTAGGCTTCTTATCAAGTAGTGGATAACTAGGCTTCTTATCTTGACTACTTGAACTATTCTTGCTTGCAAATCAGTGTCATAAACAATTTTATTATCTTAGATCAATTGTATCATAGAATTTGAAAAGACATGATAACATTACAGATAGTTGTTTTTATTGTAGTATTTTTTTTTTTTCAATAATTTATTTATGTTTAGATGAAACTTCTTGAAATAAATTGGTAATGTTTTTAGAGTAGTGTTCTAGTTTTGTTTTTCTAAGAGTGAGCATTTCCTTTTCAAATTTCAATAGAATGCAAAAAATCTGCTAGAGTACGAAAAATATTGTACCGGTCCGACGCCTGGATTCGTAGACGTGCAGCTAGTTATGTTGAAAATAATTTTCTAATGGAATATTTTATATACTCTACCAGTATATTTTGGTGACTAACAACGTCTCATTATCCTTGTTTAAAACAAACACATATACTTTCGTAAAATAATTAAAATATTCTACTAGAATATTATACAACCGTATTTAATTTTGAGATATTTTCGTGTTTGTAAACTGTATCATTCGACATCTTGTATATTTTGAGAAAAGTTGTAAACAATGGAATGTTTTAGTATTGTTTTAAATGAAAGATTCCAGAATAATATGTTTTATTAATTGACCTAAATGGTCCCTGAATTCTTTAAGATGTGATACTTTGATTCTTGTTCTCTTTTTTTTTTTTTTTTTTTTTTTGCTGTGCTGACTCTAAACTCTCTAAAAAGGTGATAGTTTGGTCCTTTACGTCTACATCTATTAAAAACTCATAGAATGGTCACATGAGAAACATGTTTTGTGCTTTTTGAAGGAAAGCAGCCCTAAAAAAACAAAAATACCCTTATTCATATCAATTAAAAAAAAGTATTTGATCTAAATGGTCCATGAACTCTTTAAGAGGAGACACTTTGGTCCCTATTCTTTTTTGCTTTTTTTTACCGTGTTGATCCTAAACTCTCTAAAAAGATGACAGTTTGGTCCTTTCCGTCCACATCCATTAAATTTCTAACGGAATGAGTCATGTGCAATACATGTGATATAATTTGAAAGGGTATTTTATTAATCTAACAATAACTAATTTTAAAAAAATATTAAAAAATATTAAAAAAATTCATCTCACTTTTTTTCTCTCTCTCTCTCCCCTTCTCTCTCTACCTACCTTTGCAAATAGGTCCCCCACAGCCTCCATCTCCGACCGTTGCCCCCCACCCCTCTAAGTTCATATATGGTCCCACCCCCCTCCCCCCCACACACAGTTGCGATATGAGTTCTTGTTGAGTTCGCGAAATCTGGGTTAGCCCTGCCGCGCCCCCCCCCCCCCCCCCCCCCTCCCCCGTGGAGTTCGGATCTAGGCCCCTCCCACCAAGTCGCCATCTGGGTTGCCACCCCCACCGACCCAAAGTCGCGATCTAGTTCTTGGCCACACACCCCCCCCCCCCCCCCAACACGGCATTCGCCTCCTAGCAAACCCGGATCTGGGTTGTGTGGGGGGAAGGGGGCGTTTGTGCTCATCGGTGAAGGCGGCGGCCTGGCAACGGAGAAGACAAAGGTGGCCTCGGGTGTCCAGCATCGAATCTTTTTTTTGGGGTGGGGGGGGGGGGGGGAGGGGGGGAGGGGTGGTGGTGTCCGACATCAGGTCTGTTTGGGGGGGGGGGCAGGGAGGGGAGGGAAAGGCAAGAGAGAGAAACGGTCTCTCAGTCTTCAGTGTCGGATCTGTTGGGGGAGGGAGGGAGGGAGAGACGACCAACATTCGGCGGCAGCGTTAGATCTGTGGGAGGGAGGGGAAGGGAGGAGAGAGAGAGAGAGACATGAGGCTAGGTTTGATTTTTTTTTTTTTTAATTCAGCTGCCTCTCTCTCTCTCTTTTTATTTTTTTAAATTTTTTTAATTGATATAAATAAATGTATTTTCATCTTTTTAAGAGTATTTTTCGTCAAAAAGCACAAAACGTGTTTCTCGCATGACCATTCTGTGAGTTTTTTAATGGAACTAAACGGAAAGAACCAAACCATTACTTTTTTAGAGAGTTTAGGGTCAATACAGAAAAAAAAAAAAAAAAAAAAAAAAAACAGGGACCAAAATGTTACCTCATAAAGAGTTTAGGGATCATGTAGGTCAATTACTATTTTTTTAATGTTTTTTTATTTTTTTAAATTAATTATTGTTAGATTACTAAAATACCCTATCAAATTATATCACATGCATTGCATGTGACTCATTTCATTATAAATATAATGGATGTGGACGGAAAGGACCAAACCGTCACCTTTTAGATAATTTAGGATCAGTACGGTAAATAATAATAATAATAATAATAATAATAAATAACATGGATCAAAGTATTACCTCTTAAAGAGTTTAGGGATCATTTAGACTAATTACTCTTTATTTGTAAATGAGAAATTCTCTAATTTTGCTAAACTTATAATTAAATCTCAATAATCATGACTCCCGGGGTTAGGTAGTGACACATACAGCATTGCCTCTTCTTTCAAAGCCCCCACTTCAAGGTTTAACATAAGCCATTCTCAATGGAAACTAGGCTAATATTGTAATCTTATTAAAAATAAGTTGTCCAATTATGTGTAACTTTTACAATAAAACCTATAATAGTAAATTTTTTTTAAAATTTTTTTTTGATAAAGACCTACAATAGTAACTTAATCAACTAACACATGAAGTGTTCCTCTTATAATATGATTAATATTATGGGTACACAAAATCTAATGTTAACGTCAAAAACCCCATCGCGATATTGTAAAAGACAACCATTAAAAAGATTGTATCTATTGGCCGATTGTGTTATATATAACACTCGTGTGTTTGTTGTTGTACGGCATTTGTAACACTCACCTAACCTAATCATACCTCTAATGTATAATTAAATTATTTTCTAGAAAATCTCTTAACTTATTATACAAAAACTGGCCAATTTAAACTTTTGAAAACCTTAATAATTTACATATAAGTATTAGGTTTACTAATAAAACACAAGCCAACATAATATATAGAATAAAATACACCTCAAAATGAAACGATGACCAAGTAGTATAAATAGCAATCTTCATAGTTGATACAAGTTCTAAATCACACAAAACAAAACAAAAGGGTACCCATATATGATCGACAGTGTCAATATAAAACCAAGTTACAAAAATGAGGAGTGTGCAAGCCGGCCTCCTAAAAATAACAAGATGCGCCTTCGTCTGTAAAAAAAAAAAACTACATGAGCTAATATCCTATAAGTAGAAATATGCAAATTAAAGAAAATAGCGTGATGTAGGAGTTCGTCAAATTTTTATCATACTAATCATTTCATAAAAACTTATAATGCGCTATAATTATGTCTATCACGATGGGCCCGCCCAGACCTATACAAAAATATCCTTTATTGTTTTTTTCCCCAAAGCCACTGTTCCATGATATTCGTTGTATTTTTAAGCAAAAAATGCATAATTATCAATCGTCTAAGATGTTGGAATCCATGTGCTGCTGTGCATGTGCACATCAGCTTAGATGTGGGTCCCGGAACTGTGAAAGAAACCAAGAAAAAAAAAATAGAGTTTCTGAAAAAAAAAAACAAAAAAAACAAAACAAAAAAAAAGTGGTGTTGTTTAGCGTTATGCGTGTGGACCTTTAATAAAGACGAGTAAAGGTACAAAAAGACCAAAAAAAAAAAAAAATAGGATGACAATTTTAGGCCAAAATATTGGGCAGAACTTCCAGGAATGATAGAACCTAACATACAGACAGTTCTCAGTGGGTACAAATTATATTACGAAAAGCCAAAAAAAAAATATGAAAGGAAAATTATTTTTACAATCATTGATGTTTGGTGCAAGGATTTAAATCATAAAATTATAATTTAATTTTTATCATTTTTCTTCAATTTTATTATTTATAATTACTATTCATAATTTTTTGACTCAAATTTTAAAAATTCATGACTTTTCATATACAAATTCAAATGAGATTATTATTTTTTTAAAATTATATAAAATTTCAATACGAATTAAACAAATTCTATAATGATATATATATTTTTTTCCGAACATATTTTAAGTTTTTACACTTTTTAACTTCAGCAATTAAAACGTCACATCAAATGTATAATTCAATTCAAACCCAAATTTTACAATCTACATCCTTGCATCAAATCCATGCTAAGTTTCCCCGACATTTTTTTTACATAATAAAAATATTTTTTAATTGTTCTACATGACCTACTACATCATTACAGATATTTGGGCACTTAGCATCAATCATGATCCTGACTAGCGCCTAGAATTCCAGATCAAACAGGTAGTTGAGACACAATAATAATAGATAGATATGAGTAAGAAAAACATGATCAAATTGTACATTTGTTGCTAAAGGGGTGCAAAGGAAACCATACCTCTGCTTACATCTCACTTTTTAGGATAGACAGCATACCAAGTTTGAATGGTGGTTAATAGAAGCAACGTTATAGCAGCTAAAAGAGCTGTGATTGTCCAAGGGTTTCTAAAATGCTCTCGATAGACTTGAGCCATCCAGGTTGAGGACCTTCTCTCGTAGTACCTTTGTATTTTATTTTTTACATGGAAATAAGCTTCATCGGGCACCAAGTTAGAGCCAATTGTGTTGAACAGCTCCGCCACTTCTGCATCACTGTTAAGACGGTTCCGAATGATGTGAGCTGATCTCAGGTCTTTAACATCTTGTTCAGTATCGATCAGTGAATCTAGGAAGCTTAGGTAAGAAGTAACACCAAAGTTTGCCTTGTTATTATCAGGACACATCTCAAACGCCACCAGGTTCCACAACTTACGTACCTTTGAGTCGTCCACAATTAACGGAGGAAGCTTAAGTTGTCCTGTAGTAAAGAACCGAGTACTGAAAGATATGGCTCTCAAGCTACGAGAATTACCGGGCTTGAACTTTATCCCTGCAGCTTTAAGGTCCTGCACATTGCGAAAAGACCACCGGTACATAGAAAAATGAGCACTCCGTAGGAGATGGTTTACCTGACCCCCACCAAAAGACTGTCCAAAATCATAAAGAATATGATAAACAACACGTAGAATGGGATTTCTTGGCTGGAGAGAATCTCTTACGAAAGAGTTAAATGAGTATTGATGAGATAAATGCTGGTGATTATTGTCATGTTTATCACCGTCACCATCACCATCAACCTCAAATAGGATCCGTGATCGGAGAAGGTCAAGTAGGTGAACTGGTTGTTTTTCTCTAAGAAGCAAGGGGTACTGGCCGTCTTCTAACAAATATATGTTCCTAACAACTTCTGTGAGAAAGTAGCTCGCCGGTGCCATAGTGCTCACAAGAATAAAATTGTCTATGCAAGTCATCAATTCGTCTCCATGGTCACTCAATCGCATCAACAACATGAGCACTTGAAAGGGGATTTGGTTCTCAAGCAAAAACAAGTCCTGTTGGATCAGTGTTGCTTGAGCACCATTATTTATCTCGAAATCGTTCAACTCATCTTTTAGAAAGCTATTGATGAACTGTAGTATTGAACAACCATCCAAAAACAACATCCTAGCTAGAGTCTCATCACTACATGACTCAATCACATTCTCATCGAATTGCTCCTTCAGTCCGTTGATGTTGTTCTTGATTTCGCGAAGTAAACGTTTCCCTGTTTGGCCGCTTGCTTTGATGAAAGTTGCTGTCAATTTAATCTTGAGTTTCTTTTCTAGTTGTGTCGTGGAACTATTGCAATGAAGAGGACCAATTACCATCGCCCTTGGCTTGTAATACTCTTGAGCATTTGCTTGTCGCAGCATGATAGTGGGAACCCTTTGTATCTTTGCTTGCCGATTTTTATCTTTGGAACTACTCTTCTTATTTTCTTCAGCCGTAAGTTCATTTAGCAGTTCCTCATCTTCTACACTTACTCCCACAATATCTTCAGCGTGATCACTGGTATGATGGCCTTGACTAGTTATTTCTTGAGTACTACTCCGTGATGTCATTTCCACAGCTTCGATCTCTGGTTGGTCTTTTATGGGAACGACACAATATTTTTCAGTCATCCTGTCCAATATTGTAGACAAATCGGCGTTAAACATACTCTTTATCTTGGTTTAAGGATGTTAATTTCTGCTTAATCCCAAATTCAAGATAAGCGGTAAAGATTATCCAACAGACCTTTTCATGGAATCTTGGCACCGAGAATGGCGCGGAGTGAGATTGGAGAGCAAAGAGTAAGCCAAGGGAAGCACCTAAAATAATTTCTGCTTAATTGGCATATTTTTTTTATGGGGAGTTCACAAAGAAAAAAGCACAGCAAAAAACTGACAAAAAAAAAAAAAAAAAAAAAAAAGCAACTCAAAATAAAAGACGAATGAAAGAACAAAGTACTCCACAGCAAAATTTTCTAGTTGTGAGTCCGGAGAAGATAACAAATATTTACAAACTAATTTCCCCTTTTCTTAAATTTATAAAGCTGTAGATGCTGAATCCAATTAAAACTAGTGGATTAAAAAGAATAAGTGAAAATTTTTTTTCATAATGCTCACCGTGGTGGTATTTGAAGCAGCAGAAATTCGAAGAAAAAAAATTGTATAAAAAGACAAAGAAGTACATCACCATTAACATTGCCACTGAAAAGTCCCAAAAGAAAGAAAGAAGAATACAGGCCTTAAAACCATGGATAGAGGAAAAAGATTTCACCGACGATGCTTGAAAAATGTTAGCTTTGCTGCCGTCGACCCCCGATGAGTAGCTCTGTTTTTTTGCTGCTTGTGCATGAAAGTCTTATAATTTGATTCGTTGCTAAAAGTTTCAGTACCTTTATCTCCAGAATTGGTGGGTGTAGCCTTGTAGGATGGTTTTCAATCCGGTCCAGGAGGTCCTCTGCATCAAAGACAATTTCTTGAAGCCCGTCCAGCCACGCCTCCACTCACCGACTTTTTATCTGCTTCTGCTTCTGCTCTGCATCGTCAAGCACTGCACTAACAGGGTTCAAGACTATATTCAGTTTTCCAAGTAGCTCTTCAAAAATCACCGCGTTTCGATTTTCCGTTTAAGTAGTCGAAAACAACACCGGAACTCACCCTCTCAAACAAAAATTGAAGGGAAGCAGAAAGCAGGGCTCCTTCCACCAGTCCTGCAGCCATGATCTATTCTTTGTTTTGTGCAGGGAAATGAGCAGAGCAATGGTCATTGAGACGAACTCCAAAATGAAAAAAAGTCTCTCAGTTAGGCCCACTAGATAATGATAACCAGCTGGCCATCTCATATTGGTTTAATAAAACCATTGCTTTGCTTTCCTTAAGTAATATTGTTTTTCATCATTTTTTTCTTTTTTTTTTTTCAAGTAAAAAAAGATTGATGGTGTCCTCGTACTCTTATCTCAATAATTATTAATTGGGTTGACTCGTCACACCAATAAAATGATAAAGAATCTGATTCTATGAAATATCTTCATAATTAACAGACTTCATATTTTAAGAGCAGACAACATACATAATATTCCTTTAGGTTAATATTATTTTGAGTTGATTTTAATAAAACATTCTTTTTATGTTACATGTATGTAAATTTATATAAACATATATTTAAATTAACTAATAATTAAATAAATCTAAATAAAAAGTATTTTTAAAAAGTTTCATCTGTTAGATCTGTGTGATTATTAAAGAACTCATACTGTTTAAATAATTTTAAAAGAAAAAAAATCAGAAAAACCAGGTAGTAAATAAACTTGATGAAAAATAATATTATTTAGAGAAGGAGATCAATGATTTTATAAAAAATAAATTGTTTGAATAATTATTTTTTTCATTTATTAATTAATATAATATAAATTTTAATTAATTTTAATTTAATTTTATATTATATTAATTTAATGTTAATTTTTTATACCGTAGTAACCTAATAGTTTTTAAATTTATGTTACTGTGCTTTCCCTTTTTATCTGGTGGACTAACTGAAGGACCTTTTCTTTTCTTTTCTTTTCTTTCTTTTTTCTTTTGTCCTTTTTCTTTTCGGTTTTGGAAGTCGTCTCAATGTTGTCCATTGCTCTGCTCATTACCATTCCCTGCACAAAACAAAGAACAGATCATGGCTGTAGAACTGGTTGGAGGAGCTCTGCTTTCTGCTTCCCTTCAATTTTTGTTTGAGAGGATAGGTTCCGGTGAGGTTTTCGACTACTTAACCGGAAAATCGAAAAGCGGAGATTTCGAAGAGCTACTTGGAAAGCTGAAGATAGTCTTGAACTCTGTTAGTGCCGTGCTTGACGTTGCGGAGCAGAAGCAGATAAAAAGTCGGAGAGTGGAGACGTGGCTGGACGAGCTTCAAGAAGCTGTTTTCGATGCGGAGGACCTCTTGGACCGGATTGAAAGCCATGCTTTTCAACTCAAATTGGGATCCAAGTCAAGTACCGCCACAAGTAAGGTACGAAAAAGCAAGAAAGAAAAGATTCAGAACTTATTTTCGATGTCTCGCAATTCGAATAGTGACCGGAATATGGAGAGGAAACTGAAGAGAATTCTTGAGAGGTTGGAGAATATTGCAAAACAAATGGATTTCCTCGGTCTAAAAGAGGATATTGGGGTGAGACCGTCGCATAGATTACCGTCAACATCTCTTGTAGAGCAATCCGGTGTTTATGGTAGGAATGGTGACAGGGATACAATAATCAATCTGTTGTTGTCAGATGATGAAGGTGGCGATAAGATAGGAGAGATTGCTATTGTGGGCATGGGCGGGATTGGAAAAACTACTCTTGCTCAACTAGTTTACAACAACGATGACGTTAACCGATGTTTTGAGCTCAAAGCTTGGGTTTGCGTTACTGGAGAATTTGATGTTTGCAGGGTAACAAAAACAGTCGTTGAGTCAGTAACTTCGGTTTCTTGTGACGTCACGGATCTGAATGCGCTTCAAGTTAAGTTGAGAGACAGGTTAAAGGGAAACAAGTTCTTGATTGTTTTAGATGACATGTGGTGCGAGAATTATACTGATTGGGAGATGATGGTAAGGCCTTTTGTAGATGGGGCTGAAGGGAGCAAGATAATCGTTACGACAAGAAGTGAAAAGGTTACAAGAATCATGAAAAGTGTTCGTAATCTTCGTCTTGAGGCATTAGGTTTTGAAGATTGCTTGCTATTATTTTCAAAGCATGCATTGGGTAGTGGGGACTTTGCTGACCGTCCGGATCTAGAAATGATTGGAAGAAAAATTGTTGTGAAATGCAAAGGCTTGCCTTTAGCTGTGAAAACACTCGGAGTCCTTTTGCACTCTACGGTAGATGTTGGAGATTGGGAAAGAGTATTAAATAGCGAAATTTGGGATTTGGCCGAGGAGAGCAATATTCTTCCAGCTTTGAGATTGAGTTATTATTATCTCCCCTCATACCTTAAACGATGCTTTGCTTATTGTTCAATGTTTCCAAAAAACTTAGTTTGAAAAGGACCAGATGATCTCATTGTGGATGGCAGAAAATCTACTAGAGAAACCAGGCCGGAATCAGAGAATAGAAGATGTGGGGGAAGCGTATTTCAATGACTTGGTATCTAGGTCATTTTTTCAACGAGCAAGTACCCATTCGTCTTTCTCGCTTTGGTTTACCAAATTTGATCCTTTGTATGACACAAAAGAAGCTACCAACAAAGCTGTTTTTGTGATGCATGATCTTATGCATGATTTAGCCAAGTTCGTAGCCAGAGAATATTTTGTGGAGCTAAAAGATGGAAGCAGGGGCGAAATTAATGTGAGTAAGGTTCGTCATCTTGCTTATGTTATGGAAACTAACGATCCCTACAGAAGGTTCAACCACGTTTTAGAAGCAACCCATCTATGCACGTTTCTGCCAGTACGACTTGACGGCTTTGAAGGTAACAAAAACCTTTCTGCTAAAATAGTAGATGATTTGTTGATGAAGTTGAGGTGCTTGAGAGTTCTGTCTTTTTCTGGATATCTGAATGTTCAGCAGTTGCCTGATTCGATCGGTGAATTAACGCATCTTCGCTATCTGGACCTGTCTTACACCAGCATCAGCTTGTTGCCCGAGTCTACAAGCATGTTGTTTAATTTACAAACATTGAAGCTAAATTATTGTCAGCGTTTGAAGAAGCTTCCTAGAGATTTGCATAATCTCGTTAACTTGAGATATCTTGATGTTCGTTCTTGCATAAACCTAGCAGAGATGCCCCCACGGTTAGGAGAACTGAAAAGCCTGCAAATGCTGAGTACCTTCATTGTTGGAAAAGATAGCGGGACAAAGATAGGAGAATTAAGGGAATTTTCGGATCTTCGCGGAGAGCTTCACATAAGTAAGTTGGAAAATGTTGCAGACGCCAACGATGCATTGGATCAGGCGAATTTGATGGATAAGAAGCATCTTGAGAAGTTGACTCTGGGATGGAGTTATCACAGCAAAGATGATTCAGCAAACACAATGGATGTACTTGAAATGCTACTGCCGAATAGAACATTGAAAAAGCTCGAGATTTATGAATACCCCGGCACAGGATTTCCAAAGTGGTTGGGGAGTGATTCGGTTAGCAACATAGTATTTTTACGCGCCTTTCCCAATGTAGAAATTGCTCGTCCTTACCAACTCTTGGGCAACTACCTTCCCTCAAAACTCTTGACATTTCAGGACTCGATGCGATAGTTACTGTGGGTCCTGAGTTTTGCGGGAATGGTTCTGTGCCAATGCCTTTTCCGTCATTAGAAATCTTAAATTTCAATTCGATGTCATCTTGGGAGCAATGGATTTCCGTACAAGCTGGATATTCGGGAACTTTCGCAAAGCTCAGAGAACTCTATCTATATAAGTGATTGTGACAAGCTTACCGGAAATTTACCTTGTACACTTCCATCGTTAACAAAGCTGAGAATCAACTGCAAGCAGTTCGCTTCTCCAATACCAAAAATCCCAAGTGTCCGTGTATTAGAGTTTGGGGGTTGTGAAAATCAACTACAGGTAAGCTCATTTTTTGAAGCACTCAAGCAAGTCGAAACTTGTCCTCTACACCTGCGCATTTCGAACTGTTCCTCCTCGGTATCAGTTGGATGTTTGCCATCTAATCTAGAGACTCTAGATATATACAAGTGCAAGAAGTTGGACTTTCCCTTCTTCCAACCACACAAGTCTCTTGAAGTACTTAATCTGCATGGAAGTTTCGACTCGCTTAAATCCTTTCCCTTGGATTCCTTTCCCAAGCTCAAAGAACTTTATATTCGTAATTCCGAAAGCCTAGAGTCCTTCTCAGTCTCTGATGGGCAGCAACAAGACCTGACAGCTCTGTCTACTCTCATTATGTCAAACTGCCCTAGTTTTGACTTTTTTCCCGATGGTGGATTGCCCGCGCCCAATCTAACCTTTCTTTCTGTTGGAAACTGCAAGAAATTGAAGTCGTTGCCGAAGAAAATGCATAGTCTCCTCCCATCTTTGGAATTTCTGGCAATCAGATATTGTCCGGAGATTGAGTCATTTCCTGAAACCCATCCAGGTTTCACTCAGGTATCCGTTGTTCTACTCTCTCCTTGTTAATTCCTTTATTTTGGTTTCTTTCTTAAGCTACCATGTTTGGTCTTGCAGCGTTACCTTATTCAGATTCCGAAACTCAAAGAAGTCTCTCAATGAAACAAGCCTAAGAATTTCCGCAGGTTTGTTTTACAAACTTCTCTTGCAGAAATTTATTTGTTCTTAGAGTAGAGTCGGATAAAATCTTAATGACTATGAATTAATTCATCTGTGCTTCTTCTCCTCCTTATTTATATGAGTTCTTATCATGCAAAATGGCAGGCTCCAACATTTTTCCTTAGCTTTTCACGGACGTATAAAAAATTGGAACCAAAGTTCTCAATCAAGCCCTCGTTCTATATATACAATAAAATAAATCTCAAAATGAAACGTTGACAATTAAGTAGTATATATAACAATCCTCATAGTTGATATAACTTTCAAAACACGCAAAAAAAAAAAAAAAAAAAAAAGTGTGCTCATAAAAATAGTGTTTGTGGTAAATTTTTAATGTTTGAGAAATAACAATTTTATGATCATGCATATGTCAGGTTTTATAGACATATGCACAATTTTATGTTCAGCTTTTCAAATATTCTGTTGTTTGTTTTTTATTTTTGCCAGTGTAAAATTTGTTGTTTTAATCGGTTTTATTGTATTTTAATACTTAAATTTTGAGGTTCCAGTTGCTTTTGCACTAAAAAGTATTGTGTGCCAAACGAAAGAACTTGCAATTTTACAACCACTGCCCCTTGCACCAAAATTGTCGACCTTTGCCGACTTGCCCCTCAAGATTCTAATTTTGACAATCTACTTCTTGTATTTTTTTTCCCCTGAACTTCAAAAAAGTTTACGAATTTCCCGCTTCAGTTAAATTTTTGATTAAAAAATGCACATGACACTCGTTAGAAGTATGAGTTGCGGATATTAAATGTAAAATGATAATTATTGGGTTAAAAAAAGTAAATATTTGGGATTGATTGTCATTTTTCTCATACTCCTCTCTTATAGATAACTTTATGATTTCACATTTAATAAAGGTAACGAGTGCCAGGAGTGCTGTCATTGTGTGCCACTTCATAATTTTATATTTCATGCCCCAACTCATGCTTCTAAAAAGTGCTATGTGCATTTTTTTGTAAAAAAATTAATTAAGGGGGGAAAATTCGCAAGCTTTTCCAAAGTTCAGGAGAAAAGAATATTACAAATTGAAGTTTGGGGGCCATTTTGTGATAATGCCTAAAATTCAAGAAAAAAAAGTGTAATTTGTCATTTTTCAAAATTGTTGGGATAAATACGTCCTTTTGCTTATTAAATTTCATTAAGTTAGTGATAGAAAGCGCACAAGCACCTTATAAGGATGGAAAATTAAATCCTAATCTAAGTGATCTTCCAAAAATTCATACTCAATATTAGGGGTGGTAATTCGTGTCACGTGTCGGATTCGTGTCGTGTTTGAGCTGTGTCGAATTTTTTCTTCTCCAACCCGAACACGACCCGTGACACGAAAACGGCACGAAACTGCGACACGAACACGACACGAACCCGTAACAGGTTGACACGACATGAACCGAACTTGACCCGTGACACGAAATTGACCCGCAACACGAAATTAACCCGCGATACGAAATTGACCCGTGACACGAAATTGACACGAAATTCAGGTTGAACCCGAAATTGACACGAATTTGACACGAAATTGACACGAATTTGACACGAAATTTAGGTTGGACTCGAAATTACGAATTTCACACGAAATTGACACGATATTTGACACGAAATTGACACGAAAAAATTCGTGTCAACCCGAACACGACACGAATTTAAAAAGTTAGCAAAATGAGGTAAAATATAATGGAAAGTTAGCAAAATGAGGTAAAATATAGCAATTTAAAAAGTTTTGGAGGCATGTTCTCAAAATTAGAAGTTTGAGGAAAAGTTTCCAAAAATCGACAAATTAGGGGGTGAAATTGTTAAAAACCATAAACAACTTCTAAAAACTAATAACATTAAGATTGAATAGATCACATACTCCACTCATATATCTCATAATGTACATAAACAGTGGCATATTTCTGTACTCAATGTTGGTGGAAATGGATTCTTCTTTTCAGCCGCAATAATGAATGCATGACGTCTAATAAACAAAGCACAAATATATATATATATATATATATATATATGTAAACAAACAAAGGGGCATTAAAAGAAAATGAAGAAGAAGAAGAAGAAGAGCAAGTACCCAGGTCTTAACAGAAATCAACAATGATGCGGGCCTGTTTTAAAATTAATGGGTAAGTTCCCAATCGATGACAATTATGCGAGAGATTTTGTTCCGAGATTCTCCTTCCTCTGGCACTTTTTCACTAGGAAAAGACATTTATCTATCCATATATATTCAAGAGAGTAAGGAAACCCATCTTTTGGAATAGTCTGCAAATTAGGGCAGTCAACGATGAATAATAATATTAACGAGATGAGTTGCTGAAACCTGTTATTATCCAAGGTTTTTAGCCTTTCCAAAGAATTAACAACAAGACTTGTGATGATGCTAGGCTGTAGCCCTTCTTTCGGAAATGACTACAAATGATTTTTACATCCAAAGCCTGAAATTTCAAACTGTGTAGGATTAGACAATCTTTGTAAATTTCAACTCATTTCAAAGGTGGTGAGATTTTCACAGGCATTAACGCAAAGTTATGTCGATTGTGACTGTGGTATGAGTGGGGTAAAGGAAATTTTAAATTCTTGCACCCATAGATTTAACATAAAAGGCCAAGACACTTTTTTTTTTTTTTTTTAAAGAGTTGAGAGATATTTTAATAACAAAAAATATGTTAAGGACATAAATCTAACTTATTTAAAAAGTTATGAGTACTTTTAATTAAAAAAATAAAATTTAAGACTAAACTCTCAACTACTAGTTTAGATACTAATATAATAATTTACCTTATTTTTATTTTTATTTTAGGAGTAAAAAAAAAACCCCCCTCAAAAAGAAATACAAAAAAAGAAAAAAAGAAACTTGACCGCTTGGCGGATCGATGAATGGCTGATAGATTCGATATTATTTTATTCAACTAAATAAAAGAGTTAGCCAGCTGGTTCCCATTACATTCTTTTCTTTATTGGAAGATTCTCTGTTCAGATGCTATTTCCGGTCAACTCCTCTCATTTCCATTACTCTGCCATCACCATTTCCTTACTTCTGCAAACCTTACTTTCTCGGTCTGTGCAAAAGAACCGAAGATCATGGCTTTAGAATTAGTGGGAGGAGCTCTTCTCTCAGCTTCTCTTCAATTTCTGTTCGAAAGGATTGGGTCCCCTGAGGTTCTGTCCTACTTGCGCCGGAAATCAAAGAAATCTGAATTTGATGACCTGCTTTCCAAACTCAAGATTCTCTTCAACTCTGTCTCTGCTGTTCTTGATGACGCTGAGCACAAGCAGATCTCCAGAAACAGGGCTGTGGAGGCCTGGCTTGACGACCTTCAAGATGCTGTTTTTGATGCTGAAGACCTCTTCGATGACGTCGAATATGATGTTCTGCAACTCAAGGCTGAAGCTGACTCAAAACCCAGCTCTAGTAAGGTACGAAATTTATTCAAGCATAAGAAAAAGTTTAGAAACTTGTTTTCCAAGTCACGTGATTCGAATGATCAAGATCTGGAGAAAAGGATGAGGAAGATTCTTGAAAGACTAGAGTTCATAGTGAAACAGAAGGATGTGCTTGGTCTGAAAGAGCGTGTCGGCGAGAGACCATCGTGGAGATTGCCTTCGACTTGTCTGGTAGAAGAGTCTGAAGTTTATGGTAGACATGATGACAAAGGTGTGATTCTTAAGCTGTTGACGTTGAACGATGTGGACAGCGAAAAGATTTGCGTGATTCCGATCGTCGGAATGGGCGGGGTTGGAAAAACCACGCTTGCTCAAGCAGTTTACAATGATGATGAAGTTCAGGGGAGTTTTGAACTCAAGGCATGGGTCTGTGTCTCTGAAGATTTTGATGTTTGTAAGATCACAAAAACGTTACTTCAGTCGGGCTCTTCTGATGATGCTATGGACCTGAATTCGTTACAGCTCAAGTTGAAAGAGAGGTTGATGGGAAAGAAGTTCTTGATTGTTCTGGATGATGTTTGGAATGAGAACTATGTTGATTGGGAGGCGATGAGGATGCCTTTCAAGTATGGGGCTCAAGGAAGCAAGATTATCGTGACAACGAGAAGTGAAAATGTTGCGTCTATCATGGGAACTGTTCGAAGCCACCGTCTGAAGGAATTGTCGGATGAAGCTAGCTGGCAACTTTTTGCAAAGCACTCGTTTGCAATCAATGGAAACTTTACCGCACATCCGGACCTGGAAAGATTTGGTAGAGAAATTGTTAAGAAATGCAAAGGCTTGCCATTGGCTTTAAAAACACTTGGAGGCCTCTTGCGCTCTACGGTGAATGTTCGGGAATGGGAAAGGATAGCTAAGAGCGATATTTGGGATTTGACTGATGAACAGAGCAAAATTCTTCCGGCCTTGAGGTTGAGTTACCACTATCTCCCTCCACACTTGAAAAGATGCTTTGCTTTTTGTTCACTATTTCCCAAAGACTATAGGTTTAACCAGAACGAATTGGTCTTACTATGGATGGCTGAAGGTTTCTTGGAGCATCCACGGAGAAATAAGAGAATGGAAGAAGTGGGTGATGAGTATTTTAATGATCTCGTATCTAGATCATTTTTTCAACATTCAATGGGATCCTTTGTTATTCATGACCTTTTGGTTGATTTGGCTACAGTTGTTTCCAGAAAATGTAGTCTTTTTTTAGAGACAAGTGGCAGCTTAGATAAAACGGAGACAAATCGGGCACGTCATCTTTCTTACTCTTTAGTACGGCCTGATCCGTATGAGAGGTTGAACTCTGTTATTGAAGCTCCTCGCTTGCGGACTTTCCTACCAATACCAAGTTTGTGGATGTATCGTTGTGTTTTATCTGAGGAAGTAGTAGGTGATTTGTGTTTGAAGTTTAGGTGTTTGAGAGTTTTATCTTTGTTTGGCTATAAAAGCATCAAACAATTACCAGATTCAATTGGTGAACTAAGGCATCTTCGCCACCTGAACCTCTCTTCTACTTCAATTAGTAGGTTACCAGAATCTGTATGCAAGCTGTACAATTTACAGACTTTGGAGTTATACAGTTGCGGATCACTCACTAAGTTGCCTAGCGCTTTGCATCACCTCACTAATTTGAGATATCTTGATGCCAGCTGGAGCAACCTAGAAGAGTTGTCAGAATCTATATGTATATTGTGCAATTTGCAAACGTTGAAGTTGTTCTATTGTCGTTCTTTGACTAAGTTGCCTGATGACTTTCATCGTCTCATTAATTTGAGATATCTTGATGCCAGCTGGAGCAATCTAGAAGAGTTGCCAGAATCTTTAAGTATGTTGCAGAATTTACAGACGTTGAAGTTGGCAAACTGTAGTTCTCTCACTAAGTTGCCTAAAGATTTTCATAAGCTCACTAATTTGAGATATCTTGATGTCGATGGTAGTGCCCTGGTAGATATGCCGACACACATGGGTAGAATGAAAAGTCTCGAGACGTTGAGTAACTTCACTGTGGGAATAGATAATGGTAAAAGGATAGGAGAGTTGGGAGGACTATCACATCTTGGAGGAGCACTTCACATTAAGAAGCTAAGGAATGTATTAAAAGCAGAGGATGCATTGGAGGCAAACTTGAAGGAAATGAAGTATCTTGAGAAGTTGAAGTTTGAATGGGATGATGAAACTGGTGATTCAAACCATGAAATGGATGTACTTCACAATCTATGCCCTAACTTAGCCTTGAAAGAGCTGGAGATCAGTAATTATGGAGGTACCAAATTTCCTAATTGGTTACTTGATCCTTCATTATGCAACATAGTTGATCTACGTCTTTGGAAATGCAAACATTGCAGCCGCTTGCCACCACTTGGGCAATTATCGTCCCTGAAAGTTCTTTCGATTGGTGAATTGGACGCAGTAGTGAAGGTGGGTCCCGAGTTATTCGGGAATGGGTCTTCAACTGTGAAGCCATTTGCATCATTGGAAGACTTAGTGTTCTCTAAGATGTCAAACTGGGAGGAATGGTCAATGGTAGCTGAAGATGCTGAAGCTTTCCCAAAGCTAAGACAATTTTCTTTATTCGACTGCAAGAAGCTTACTGGGGATTTGCGTCGCTTCCTTCCATCTTTAACAGAGCTTTACATCGAAAATTGTCCGCAGCTTTCTTCTTCGCTCCCAGAGATGCCAATTGTCAGCAAACTAACACTTGTTGATTGCGACAAGCTTACTGGAGGATGTCATGTTGTAGAATCATTCGAGTGTCTTCAACGTCTGGAAATCTCCACTTCACTTGACTCAACAACATGTAGGTCTCTTCCCGCTTCCTTGAAAACGCTAGAAATCACTCGGTGCAAGAATTTAGAATTTCCTCTACCCCACTCATACCACTGCCCCAATCTGAATGAACTTCGTATCTACAACTGTGAAAACCTCATCACCTCCGGAATGAGCTGGAATTTGCAAGGGCTTCCTAATCTTACGAACTTTACAATTTCAGATGAAAATCATTTGGAGTCATTTCCGGAGGAAGGACTGCTGCCTAGCACTATCACAAATCTTCGTATTCGTAATCTGAGAAGGCTTAAAACCCTAGACAACAACGGGCTTCAACAACTCGCCTCTTTAACATCACTATACATCTACGACTGCCCTAACTTGCAGACTATTCCAGAAGAAGGGTTTCTGCACTCTCTTAAAGATCTGAGCATCAATAGTTGTCCTTTACTTGAGAAAAAGTGCGAGAGGGAAGGGGAGTACTGGTACAAGATTTCTCGAATCCCCAGAATTTTCATCAATTGGGAACTTATCAATTAATTTTAAAGATCCAGGTACTTGCTCTTTTTCTTCTTCTTTTTGTTGCAGGTAGTAAAAGTCCATTAAGCTGATTATCTTTTTATTTTTTTTTATTTTATTATTTTGCTTTCTTTTTTTGTGGTCAAACTCGGCAATCTTTAATATTGAAAACGTGCATAAACAGTTTTGGAGGCTTGTTTTACTAACCACTCTTGTTACGATGGTTGTTTTCTTATTTTTGATGCGTACTGTTTTATTTATTTATTTTTTTTTATTTTGACAATTCTATAGGTTATTTTTCTTATTTTTTTAATGTCTTTTTTTTCTTTTAAATTCTTGCATTAAATACAATGCTCTGTTTATTGGACGTCATGCCTTCAATATTGCAGCTGAAAGAATAATCCGCTTCCAAAATTTGGGTCTCTATCCGGGCCTAGTTTTGGTTTTAAAAAGTAGTTTAGGGGGTTTTTAACAAAAACAACAAAAAATTTTAAAAAATGGACAAAAACTTATTCATGTGTATAAAAGCTGACATATGCGTGATTGTGCTTTCACTTTTATCTGAACATTGATGGTTTTTAGTGAATTCGTGTTTGTCAAGTAATGGTTTTATCGTGCTTTCACTTATATCTGAACATTTGATGGAGCTTCCATGAGTAACAAACTATTGATGGAGCTTTAACCATGTCTAAATGTCCCTGATGAAATCTGTGTCTCGTTAAAACTGTAGGACATGAGTGACAAACTGTTGAATCTGTGCCGGTTTTTGCGATTGATCTTCTGGAAAATCTACAAGTATCGAGTACAAAGAATCAAGCCTTGCAAAGTTTTAGATGATGATTGAACCACTGGTGAAAAACCTTAATGAAGGTAATCCTCTAATTGCCAATCATGGAAGGCTAAAATTGTAATCTTGGTAACCACCGCCTTATGCACAATCAAGCTTTTAACATAGAATTAACAGACAAATCAGGCTTTTGCTTAATCAAAAGCTGGCGAGGGCTAACTATTCTTTATTTTTTTGCCTATTCTTGTCTGCAGAGCTGCCCTTTTCAGCAGAACTACCAGGAGAGCTACAACAGTTCGAAGCCATATGAGCTCGGATCAATGAACAAAAATCATAATGCGCGAATTAAGGTTGGCGAGTTTTTATCAAAAAAGTAGCTCAAAAATATGTATATTTTATTTCAAATTGCACCGGACTGTGTTTTCTCATATATAATTTACAACAATTGCTTGCAGCTATAGCAGGCACGAACCAAGAGAAGTGTGTTTAGCTTGTGCTAAACGTAGGAGTGGTATGTGACATTTGAGAATTTAAAAATCACAGCATTAAAAAAAAATAAAATAAAACCTATATTGTGATATTTAAGTATTAAGAATCATACAACTGATATATTTGACAGAAGAATGTTTATCTTAGTGTAATTATTTATTATTAAAAAAATCTTTACATTCAGGTATCCAATTGAAACTCTGAGACATGAGCCACTCATGGCTGATCTACACCCCCTTTTTAAGAAGACATCCCTCACTGATTGCAAGAAAATTTGCAACAATTCTCACCTTTTGAGTCAGTGAGTTGATGAATATTTTTCAGTAGAGATGACAGATTGGGGCACCCATCATGTCTCAAGTCTACGAGCATCATCAGCAAGAGATGTTGCAAAAAGATGGTTTGTGATACTTGTTAGGCACATTTGTGGTCTTGATCTTGGGATGACGGTGGGTGTGATTGTCTTGAAGGAAAGATGATCGGAGATGGCCGAGAACGTGAACAGGTTCACTCCCTTCCATGTCTCTGTGTAGTTCATCTTTGTAATTGGCCAATGCCATAACGTTCAATCAACTGAAGTCTTGATAAATTCTTTGAGATTTTTACTTACGTTGCCTAATTTGATCAACAGCTTGAGAACGTTGTAGGGAAGTCAGTTTTCAAACATGAAAAGGTCTTTTTTGGATCAGTGCTGCTTAACCGTAGTCACTCTTGGTAGCACAGCTGTTTATGAACTGTAAAGTAGCACAACCGTCTGAGATCAATATCAAGGCAAGTTCCTCTTCCTTTCTGCCGTAAGACTTGATCATCTCTTTGTCGAAGTCATTATTGAGTTCTTGGCTATCATTCTTGATTTTCAGATACAGGTATTCTGTTGTTTGTCCACTTCTCTCTACAAACTTTTCTGCCAATTTGGTCTTGAATCCCTCTAAAAGCAAGGTAGGAATTGCAACTGAGAGGACCAACAGAGATTGCCTTTGGAGAGTAGTAGTCCTTTAAAGTTTCTTGTTGGAGTATTGCTTGTATATTCGGCAATATAGTTTTGTCAACGTCTTATCGACTCTGTTTTTTCTCGTCATTTTCTTTACGAATTCCTCATCTGCGTCACTTTTGTTTCTCCGATTTGATTGCTCTGTCTTGGCTTTCTTTTGCTTCGGTAAAACTACATTTTTCCACAGCTTGGCTCTTATGAAGCACTTCTATGGGGACCACACATTCCTTGGTCATTTTTAATGATCTATGCTGTCCAATTAAGTCAAGATCTATTGCAAAAAAAAAAAAAACTCTTGAAATAATTATGCGAACTTTTTCTTTTTTCTATTTATAACAAGAAATAAAATACTTGAAAAAGTTTCTGAGTGTTGATTGAGTTGGAGTGAGGTGGTCAGTTGGTGAGGATTTTCTGCTGCTCTTCTGGGGCTGTATTTGGTGGTTCCTATAATACGGAGAATATATATATATATATATGTGTGTGTGTATGTATGTATATATGAATGACAACTGTTACTAGTACGTGTGAAAAGAATGAAGCAACAAAGTCATAAAAGAAAAGATTGTTTTGATTCCTATATCTGGGGGAGAAAGTTGATTGGTATGGTGAAGGATTTAGAAGTTGCAGGGTAGAGCTTTGATGTCGTCGTCTACTGCGAGTAGTTGATTTCTCTCGTCTTCTCTTGAAAAGGTGTGGCATGCATCGCATTCACTTGACTTGGATGCCTAAAATAGCAATGACATGCATTATTCCAAACGACAATACATAAGCCTTGTATGAGCAGCTCTATTCGGCAGGGGCTCTCTCATGAGCTGGTTCATTCAGCCACGGAAAGAAATCTCGGCCACCCTTTCACACACAAAAAGTAATTGTTCCAATCGTCCTGCTGTGATATTTCAGTCAATTTTCATGGTCATTGACTCGGTGAGGCAATTTCATATCCACCTCTGTATTGAGGTCTTAACTTTGAAATCCAATACTTATAAAAATAAAATAAAATAAGTAAATAAAAGCAGGTGTATTTTGTTGTGATTTATTGACGAACTCTACTACAAAATTCCAAAAGACCACAACCAAATATATTGAACAAAGTTACTAATAAAAAAAAAATGACAAAGTCAAGGCCAAACACCCAGAATTCTCACTGAAATCGCCCACTGTATGCTAAAATAATGTTCTGACTAGACTCAGAAAAACAATATCTTGCTCAACAAAAGCCTACTTTTCTAAAAGGGGACAAAATGCGAGTTCACGACTCTATCTGCAAAACTAGATCATGACAAGACTCTTAAGACAATTCTCGGCTACGCTTAGTAGCGGCAACAACCGCGTTCATTAACAGCCCACGAAATCCACCCCTCTCTAACTCATGAATACCAACGATAGTAGTCCCACCAGGTGATGTAACATCATCTTTAAGCTGACCTGGATGTTTACCAGTTTTAGTGGCCATAGATGCTGCTCCTAGCACCTGCAAAACAAAACGCAAGAATTGAACATTGCCAGAAAATCAAGTTCAAACAGACAACAGAAGCACAGAGAAGAATATCGCAGGCAACAAATATCAAGACACCAACATACTTACTTGCATCACTTTGGAAGAACCACCGAACTCGAGTATTTCTACTGGGTACTTCACTAAATTCATATCATTTAAACAAGTGAAAGACTGAAAATTCAGGAAAAACCTAAAGAGTGTTGCACTTGAGAAATTTTATAAAGGCGATTCTGAAGTAGGAAAGATTTATGGATGTTCTACTAGCCATTTTTCGGGAAATAATTATGGAAATGAGTGGTGATGCTAGAGACTTGTTTAATAATATTAGTATGCACCAAAAAACGACTTACTGTTTGAGAAGCCAGCCCCAATGCAAGGTCTCGCGGTAACCCAGCAGCAACTCCTCCATCGGCCAAAGCCTCAATAGCCAAATACAAATACGCAGGACCACTACCACTGTATGATTTGAAGGCAGAAAGATATCCAAGTATTATTGTTAACTGGGGTGTCAATAAGCATGAATATGACTCATTACAAACTAGCCGCATACCTCAAGCCAGTAACTGCATCAAAGTATTTCTCATCCGCTTTCCATATCTTGCCAACCGATCCAAATAATTTGGCTATTAGGTTCCCATCTTCCTCTGTTGCAGCTCCCCCCAAGCCCATAACTATTAACAAAATAGAACTAAAACCTGAATATTTTCATACAAAAACTAAAATATGCCCGCAAGAATAAGATGGACATGAGGGGGGAAAAAAGATTTTAACTGACTAAAATCAAATGAATAAATAAACAGAAAGATATGTAAAGCTTGTGCATGTAAAAGGTGAGCCAATTTGTTTTCGCAATAGTAAACCCCTCTTACTTACCAAGTAAATAAAAGCCATGTGAATAGATCCTTTCGTACAAATAGAAGCTATAAAGAAATCAAAGGGAAGTGTACATAACATGAAACAACATTTAAATAATAAATAAATTAAAAATCTTAAGATAGCTGAAAAGGATACCTGATGCTGCCTCGCCTACTGCTGCAGGAGTATTTGGCATTACCCTAATAAACCGGCTGCTACTGGCCCATTCCTGAAATTAATTAAATCGATATTGACAGATTGTTCATTAATGTAGCTAACAAAGAGCAAAAGATGAAGTATAGCAAAAGATGAAGTATAGCAAAAGAGCACACAGTTGCAGGTCCCAGTTTATTATCCAAGTTTTTCTTTTTGTCTTTTAATTGCAGATGAGATGAGCAACCAAAATGTCTTATCACTATCATCATAAAACTAAACCTCAAATTTCAAGGGAGATGGGGCAGCAGTAACTGACAATTGGGCATGTCAACCTGTAATGACAAAAGAAAGAAAAAACACTTCATAAACTGGAAAACAAGTGGATTTTCTGTTGACATTCTTTTTTCTAGTTTCCAACATGTGCAAGTTTTTGTATTGTGGCTAAATTCAGGTAGTACGTCGAACAGAATTCAAGAATCCTTTTAATAGGTCAAATTGAATTCTGCGGTTAAAGTGAGAACTGTCAATCGTTAAGAACCACAGTTATCTGTAGTAATTTTCTTAAAAGTTCATCGTCCTCTTTTCCAAACGGATCAAGTAAACCAATTAGCTGAAACTCCAATTTTGGACTATTAACTAGTTGATGTAACCTGAGTAGAGTAGGAGAAACAAGGGTGGGGCAAGTTGTATATATTTCTAGGGATTTGCACACAATTACGATTGTGACATATTTACTGTCACAACATAACACAACACATGAGTAGGCCTAAAGACAATGCAGGCGCAAGCTTGTCCATTCTGAGTCGTCAATTACTACAAATTAGCCCGCATTGGAACCTAAGATCGACATTGATCAACGGCCAAGAATTGATAATTGCAATGGCACCAAAAATATTCCCACACAAACATTTACCAACACAAATAAGCTTATCATGCAAACAATCAAATTTAGCCCAAAAAGATGAGATCAAATTAACAAACCTCGAGATCTTTCAATTTGATCCCAGCAGCAACTGAAACCAGAAGCTTCTTCTTGGAAAGAAGTGGCTTCAACTGCAAGACTACAATTTTAGCTGTGATCATAGAAAGAGACAAACTTGTTATTTAGTAGTTAATAAAATCTCATGATTTCAGAAAATCGAATAAAACGTTAATATAATAACAGCCTGAAGAATACACACACACACACACATATAAAACCTTGAAGAAAGCTTAGAAAGGGGCTATACCAACTTGAGGCTTGACAGAGAAAACAACCACATCACTCTCTTCGACTACCTGTTAAAATATATATCATATCACAAATTAGGTTCCAACTTCCAACACGGGAAAGAAGACCCAAATAAAGATACGATAGCAGGAAAGAAATTATACGAAAAAAATGAACAAACGCTGTTTGGGCGCCGAGAAAATGTAGGAAAATGAAAATATATATATATATATATTTCAACATTCTCCACAAAACCGCCACTGTTTACAAATAATTTTTTAAGTAAAGGGACTAACAAAAAAAAAAAAAGCACAGACTTTGTTTGGCTGCTGAGAAAATGTGGAAAAATCAAAGAATTTTGACATTTGAGATGCATCAGACCGCGGAGTGTCAAACTTCCATTAAACACGATAAGAAAACAAATTAAAACTACAACATTCGATTTTTCACAATTCCGACGATTATCAATTAGTATCAATGATCTAAATTTCTCACCAACCAAACAGACTAACAAAAAAACACACACATAATACCAAAGAGCACTAGGAAAAAGAAAAGTGGCAATACGTCTTCATTCTTGGAGAGAACTCTGACGCCGAAGGACTCGAAGGCCTCGCGACGGAGGGGACTAGAGTGAGAGGTGGAGATGCGAGAAGCCGGCAAGATTCCGGATCGGACGACTCCTCTGGCGATGCTCTCCGCCATTTTTCCGGCGCCGATGAAGCCGAGCTTGTAGGTGCCGGGGGGGATGGGAAAAGCCTCCATTGATGGACTTCTCTGCTACTCTGCTACGTTGCTTCTGCTATTCTAGAGAGAGAGAGGACTCACTCTTGAAGATGGAAGACGACAATGGTTTCGGAGGTTTTTTGGTCGTTTCGGATTTTTGGGCCGTACCGTATGTGTCCGCTAGGCACGGAGGGGGAAATTTGCCGAGATGGTAACCTCAAAGATTGAAATTAACAAAATAAATTCGAGATTATTTTGCTAACAAAAATTTTATAAAGTCATTTTACAAATAAAAAAACAATGAATAAGTAATTTTATCAATTCGTTTACACAGAGATTATACTAGTTTATACTCCGATTCATTTTTGGATCATGATTCGACCCGATTTAATCCTATTACGGTCGTATTTGGAAGCCTGTCACAAGCCTCTTGCTTTTCAAATTGGTTTTCAAAAGCTCAGATATATAGCATTGATGCACTCCAAACGTACTATTTTTTGATAGCTTTCCCCATCAAATTTTTAATTTTCGGCAATTTATCCTTTAAATTTGCTAAATTATTACAATGTACTACATATTAATTTTATAGTCAAATATTCAAATCCTAACACTAATTTTCCAATTTGTGAGAGAAAGGGGGATTTGGGGCTTTAGGAGCCATAAGTCCAAGGTTCGATTATTGACCGGCATTAGTAATAGATTAGTTATATAGAAAAGGTACACATAGGACGCTTACTATAAAAAAAATTCAAATATTCAAATTAATGTAAAATTAACTAAATAAGACACATTACAATAGCCATACTAAAAAAGAAAAATACCACATGCTCAAGGGTGAGTTATGGGGTGAATCATTACTAGTACTATTCTCACTCTCATAGCAGGACTATCAGAGAGATCAAAAATTATGGTACAAACATTAACTTAAAATCTCGATTTTTAGTATTAATTTATGTATTATATAAGTTGTTATTGTATTATTGATGTTTATTTAAAATATTCATTAGTTAAATTAAAATTATAAAGTTATATCTAATAATAAAAAAAATTTGATAATTCATTATTTTATAAGTTGATATTCAAAAATTTACAATAGAATTACAAATATCATCTCTTACAGGAAGGGGGGAGAGAGAGAGAGAAGAGAGAGAGAGAGAAAAAAAGTGTGTGTATTGCAAAGACAAAGATTAATATTCCTCCTCTCCGATGCTAAAAATCTTGTTTATTTTAATTATTAAAAAATACTATTACACCCTAAATCGTTTCTGTCAGTCCAACGAAGGGAAGACAAATATTGATCAACAGAGAAAAATTTAGCATATCTTACGCCCCAAGAGACAAATAGAGAAAGTGAAAGAGAGTATGGTAGAGCTGTACAATAAGCAGACGAAAACATATGCAGAGATAAGACTAAATTACCCACCAGAGCTATTCCAGTTCATAACTTCTCACACACCTTCTCACCTTTTTGCTTGGGATGTCGGCACCGGCAGTGGTTAGGCTGCTTGATCTATGTCAATACTCTATTTCCTCTTTTTTTCTGTTTCTTTTTCCTTTTTTAAATCTTTATAGGCCACTACTTTCAATTTTTGAGTATTTTATGTAATTATTATTCAATTAACTTAACAGCCCAAGATTATCTGTTGTTCATTGGACAAAGAATATTGGTCATTTATTCTTAATTTGCAACATTTTGGCTTAGAAGTTGAGTTTGGGAATGTTGCATTAAAAAAAAAAAAAAAAAAAAAAAAAAGAGGGAAACTAAAGCACTTATGTCAATTAGCAACTGTTTGGCAACCCATTTTAAATTTATGTTTTATTTTAATATAAATTTGAATTTACTGCTGCGGATTTGGACCTATATCCAAACGGGTCATAAGATTTCAAATTAAGCATTTTTATTTCATCGTACCAATTTTTAGTCCAATCACATCTGTCATATGACTTTTACTCCTATACGATATTCTACGATATAATGACATGAGACTACCATCATCTCACACATCTAGAATTTCTCTTCTATCCCAGTAACACTTGCAGTTAGCAAAGATCTACAAGAACATCATAGCAACAGACACAAGCACAAAACCGCTAGAATTCGCGTCGTATCTTCCCAATGTTCAATACAAACACACCTCTCTTACCATGTCCATATCTAAGGTTGAACAAAAAATAGCACCAAAAGCAAGCCTGGATTTGGTGACTGCAGCCCAAGCCCTGCATTGGTTAGACCTTCCAAGCTTTTACCGGCAAGTGAACTGGGTTCTCAAGAAACCCCATGGAGTCATTGATGCCTGGTGCTACACCGAGCCTAAAGTGAACTCTGTGATAGATGTTGTTTTCCAACCATTCTACGCCATTGATTCTTGGCCCTTCTGGGACTTGAAGGTTCGTAAAGTTGTCGATGACGAGTATCGAACTATAGATTACCCATTTGAGCCTGTGGATGGACTGGAAAACACGGGGCCGGTTGAGTTTGTGTATGAGAAAGTCATGGATTTGGATCAGTTCTTTACTTACATAAGATCCTTGTCGGTGTATCAAATGGCGAAAGACAAGGGTTTCGAGCTCTTGAGGAAGAATGTGATTGAGAGGTTTGAGTGTACTTGGAGTGACAATGGTAATGACCAAAAGGTTGTGAACTTTCCTGTTCATATGAAAATAGGGAGAGTTGGCAATATTTAGTTGGAAAAATGGGAGTTATTTGTGGAATGTTGTTAGCCTCAATCAGAGATTGGCGTTGGACTTGTTCTAGAATTGATTCTTTATTTTGATGTCCAGTTTTAGGGCCCTTTGGAACATAGATACCTATTGAAATTTTCTGTGGTAACATTCGGCGGTAAATTTTCATGCGAGACGGCCAACATTCGGCGGCAGCGTTAGATCTGTGGGAGGGAGGGGAAGGGAGGAGAGAGAGAGAGAGACAGGAGGCTAGGTTTGATTTTTTTTTTTAATTCAGCTGCTTCTCTCTCTCTCTCTCTTTTTATTTTTTTAAATTTTTTTAATTGATATAAATAAAGGTATTTTCATCTTTTTAAGGGTATTTTTCATCAAAAAGGACAAAACGTGCTTCTCGCATGACCATTCCGTGAGTTTTTTAATGGAACCAAACGGAAAGAACCAAACCATTACTTTTTTAGAGAGTTTAGGGTTAACATAGAAAAAAAAAAAAGAACAAGGACCAAAATGTTACCTCATAAAGAGTTTAGGGATCATTTAGGCCAATTACTATTTTTTTTAATGTTTTTCTATTTTTTTTAAATTAATTATTGTTAGATTACTAAAATACCCTCTCAAATTATATCGCATGCATTGCATGTGACTCATTCCATTATAAATATAACGGATGTGGACAGAAAGGACCAAACCGTCACCTTTTAGAGAATTTAGGGTTAGTACGGTAAATAATAATAATAATAATAATAATAATAAATAACAGGGATCAAAGTATTACCTCTTAAAGAGTTTAGGGATCATTTAGACTAATTACTCTTTATTTGTAAATGAGAAATTCTCTGATTTTGCTAAACTTATAATTAAATCTCAATAATCACGACTCCCGGGGTTAGGTAGTGACACATACAGCATTGCCTCTACTTTCAAACCCCCCACTTCAAGGTTTAACATGAGCCATTCTCAATGGAAACTAGGCTTAATATTGTAATCTTATTAAAAATAAGGGGGTGTTTGGTATGTAAGTTTGAGTTAAGATTTTTAAGTTTAAATAGTAAATTATGTTGACTTTTCAGAAAAGACAAAAAACTTTTTGGGAAAAAGACAAACTTTTTAGGAAAAAAACAAAAACAATGATGAAAAAAATACAGTTTAGCTTAAACTAAACTTTTTGCCAAACACCCCCTTAGTTGTCCAATTATGTGTAACTTTTACAATAAAACCTATAATAGTAACTTTTTTTTAAAATTTTTTTGATAAAGACCTACAATAGTAACTTAATCAACTAACACATGAAGTGTTCCTCTTATAATATGATCAATATTATGGGTACACAAAATCTAATGTTAACGTCAAAAACCCCATCGCGATATTATAAAAGACAACCATCGAAAAGATTGTATCTACTGGCCGATTGTGTTATATATAACACTCGTATGTTTGTTTGTAGGTAATTTGTAACACTCACCTAACCTAATCATACCTCTACTGTATAATTAAATGATTTTCTAGAAAATCTCTTAATTTATTATACAAAAACTGGCCAATTTAAACTTTTGAAAACCTTAATAATTTACATATAAGTATTAGGTTTACTAAAAAACACAAGCCAACATAATATATACAATAAAATACACCTCAAAATGAAACGATGACCAAGTAGTATAAATAGCAATCTTCATAGTTGATACAAGTTCTAAATCACACAAAACAAAACAAAAGGGTACCCATATATGATCGACAGTGTCAATATAAAACCAAGTTACAAATATGAGGAGTGTGCAAGCTGGCCTCCTAAAAATAACAAGATGCGCCTTCGTCTGTATAAAAAAAAAAAAAACTACATGAGCTAATATCCAATAAGTAGAAATATGCAAATTAAAGAAAATAGCATGATGTAGGAGTTCGTCAAATTTTTATCATACTAATCATTTCATAAAAACTTATAATGCGCTATAATTATGTCTATCACGATGGGCCCGCCCAGACCTATACAAAAATATCCTTTATTGTTTTTTTCCCCAAAGCCACTGTTCCATGATATTCGTTGTATTTTTAAGCAAAAAATGCATAATTATCAATCGTCTAAGATGTTGGAATCCATGTGCTGCTGTGCATGTGCACATCAGCTTAGATGTGGGTCCCGGAACTGTGAAAGAAACCAAGAAAAAAAAATAGAGTTTCTGAAAAAAAAAAAAAACAAAACAAAACAAAAAAAAGTGGTGTTGTTTAGCGTTATGCGTGTGGACCTTTAATAAAGACGAGTAAAGGTACAAAAAGAGAAAAAAAAAAAAAAAAAAAAATAGGATGACGATTTTAGGCCAAAATATTGGGCAGAACTTCCAGGAATGATAGAACCTAACATACAGACAGTTCTCAGTGGGTACAAATTATATTACGAAAAGCCAAAAAAAAAAAAAAAATGAAAGGAAAATTATTTTTACAATCATTGATGTTTGGTGCAAGGATTTAAACCATAAAATTATTTTTATCATTTTTCTTCAATTTTATTATTTATAATTACTATTCATAATTTTTTGACTCAAACTTTAAAAATTCATGACTTTCCATTTACAAATCCAAATGCGATTATTATTTTTTTAAAATTATATAAAATTTTGAAACGAATTAAACAAATTCTATAATGATATATATATTTTTTTCCGAACATATTTTAAGTTTTTATACTTTTTAACTTCAGCAATTAAAACATCACGTCAAACGTATAATTCAATTCAAACCCAAATTTTACAATCTACATCCTTGCATCAAATCCATGCTAAGTTTCCCCGACATTTTTTTTACATAATAAAAATATTTTTTAATTGTTCTACATGACCTACTAAATCATTACAGATATTTGGGCACTTAGCATCAATCATGATCCTGACTAGCGCCTAGAATTCCAGATCAAACAGGTAGTTGAGACACAACAATAATAGATAGATATGAGTAAGAAAAACATGATCAAATTGTACATTTGTTGCTAAAGGGGTGCAAGGGAAACCATACCTCTGCTTACATCTCACTTTTTAGGATAGACAGCATACCAAGTTTGAATGGTGATTAATAGAAGCAACGTTATAGCAGCCAAAAGAGCTGTGATTGTCCAAGGGTTTCTAAAATGCTCTCGATAGACTTGAGCCATCCAGGTTGAGGACCTTCTCTCGTAGTACCTTTGTATTTTATTTTTTACATGGAAATAAGCTTCATCGGGCACCAAGTTAGAGCCAATTGTGTTGAACAGCTCCGCCACTTCTGCATCACTGTTAAGACGGTTCCGAATGATGTGAGCTGATCTCAGGTCTTTAACATCTTGTTCAGTATCGATCAGTGAATCTAGGAAGCTTAGGTAAGAAGTAACACCAAAGTTTGCCTTGTTATTATCAGGACACATCTCAAACGCCACCAGGTTCCACAACTTACGTACCGTTGAGTCGTCCACAATTAATGGAGGAAGCTTAAGTTGTCCTGTAGTAAAGAACCGAGTACTGAAAGATATGGCTCTCAAGCTACGAGAATTACCGGGCTTGAACTTTATCCCTGCAGCTTTAAGGTCCTGCACATTGCGAAAAGACCACCGGTACATAGAAAAATGAGCACTCCGTAGGAGATGGTTTACCTGACCCCCACCAAAAGACTGTCCAAAATCATAAAGAATATGATAAACAACACGTAGAATGGGATTTCTTGGCTGGAGAGAATCTCTTACGAAAGAGTTAAATGAGTATTGATGAGATAAATGCTGGTGATTATTGTCATGTTTATCACCGTCACCATCACCATCAACCTCAAATAGGATCCGTGATCGGAGAAGGTCAAGTAGGTGAACTGGTTGTTTTTCTCTAAGAAGCAAGGGGTACTGGCCGTCTTCTAACAAATATATGTTCCTAACAACTTCTGTGAGAAAGTAGCTCGCCGGTGCCATAGTGCTCACAAGAATAAAATTGTCTATGCAAGTCATCAATTCGTCTCCATGGTCACTCAATCGCATCAACAACATGAGCACTTGAAAGGGGATTTGGTTCTCAAGCAAAAACAAGTCCTGTTGGATTAGTGTTGCTTGAGCACCATTATTTATCTCGAAATCGTTCAACTCATCTTTTAGAAAGCTATTGATGAACTGTAGTATTGAACAACCATCCAAAAACAACATCCTAGCTAGAGTCTCATCACTACATGACTCAATCACATTCTCATCGAATTGCTCCTTCAGTCCGTTGATGTTGTTCTTGATTTCGCGAAGTAAACGTTCCCCTGTTTGGCCGCTTGCTTTGATGAAAGTTGCTGTCAATTTAATCTTGAGTTTCTTTTCTAGCTGTGTCGTGGAACTATTGCAATGAAGAGGACCAATTACCATCGCCCTAGGCCTGTAATACTCTTGAGCATTTGCTTGTCGCAGCATGATAGTGGGAACCCTTTGTATCTTTGCTTGCCGATTTTTATCTTTGGAACTGCTCTTCTTATTTTCTTCAGCCGTAAGTTCATTTAGCAGTTCCTTATCTTCTACACTTACTCCCACAATATCTTCAGCCTGATAACTGGTATGATGGCCTTGACTAGTTATTTCTTGAGTGGTACTCCGTGATGTCATTTCCACAGCTTCGATCTCTGGTTGGTCTTTTATGGGAACGACACAATATTTGTCAGTCATCCTGTCCAATATTGTAGAAAAATCGGCGTTAAACATACTCTTTATATTGGTTTAAGGATGTTAATTTCTGCTTTATCCCAAATACAAGATAAGCGGTAAAGATTATCCAACAGACCTTTTCATGGAATCTTGGCACGGAGAATGGCGCGGAGTGAGATTGGAGAGCAAAGAGTAAGCCAAGGGAAGCACCTAAAATAATTTCTGCTTAATTGGCTTTTTTTTTTTTTTTTTATGGGGAGTTCACAAAGAAAAAAGCACAGCAAAAAACTGACAAAAAAAAAAAAAGCAACCCAAAATAAAAGACGAATGAAAGAACAAAGTACTCCACAGCAAAATTTTCTAGTTGTGAGTCCGGAGAAGATAACAAATATTTACAAACTAATTTCCCCTTTTCTTAAATTTATAAAGCTGTAGATGCTGAATCCAATTAAAACTAGTGGATTAAAAAGAATAAGTGAAAATTTTTTTTCATAATGCTCACCGTGGTGGTATTTGAAGCAGCAGAAATTCGAAGAAAAAAAAAATTGTATAAAAAGACAAAGCAGTACATCACCATTAACATTGCCACTGAAAAGCCCAAAAGAAAGAAAGAAAGAAGAACACAGGCCATAAAACCATGGATAGAGGAAAAAGATTTCACCGACGATGCTTGAAAAATGTTAGGTTTGCTGCCGTCGACCCCCGATGAGTAGCTCTGTTTTTTTGCTGCTTGTGCATGAAAGTCTTATAATTTGATTCGTTGCTAAAAGTTTCAGTAACTTTATCTACAGAATTGGTGGGTGTAGCCTTGTAGGAAGGTTTTCAATCCGGTCCAGGAGGTCCTCTGCATCAAAGACAATTTCTTGAAGCCCGTCCAGCCACGCCTCCACTCTCTGACTTTTTATCTGCTTCTGCTCTGCATCGTCAAGCACTACACTAACAGAGTTCAAGACTACCTTCAGTTTTCCAAGTAGCTCTTCAAAAATCACCGCGTTTCAATTTTCCGTTTAAGTAGTCGAAAACAACACCGGAACCCACCCTCTCAAACAAAGATTGAAGGGAAGCAGAAAGCAGGGCTCCTCCCACCAGTCCTGCAGCCACGATCCATTCTTTGTTTTGTGCAGGGAAATGAGCAGAGCAATGGTCAAGGAGACGAACTCCAAAATGAAAAAAGAGTCTCTCAGTTAGGCCCACCAGATAATGATAACCAGCTGGCCATCTCATATTGTTTTAATAAAATCATTGCTTTACTTTCCTAAAGTAATATTGTTTTTCATCATTTTTTTCTTTTTTTTTCAAGTAAAAAATTGATGGTGTCCTCGTACTTTTATCTCAATATTTATTGGTTGGGATCGCTCGTCACACTGATGAAACGATAAAGAATCTAACTCGATGAAATGTCTTCATAATTAACAGACTTCAGATATTAAGAGCAGACCACATACATAATATTCCTTTAGGTTAATATTACTTTGAGTTGATTTTAATAAAACATTATTTTATGTTACATGTCTGTAAAATTATATAAACATACATTTAAATCAATTAATAATTAAATAAATCTAAATAAAAAGTATTTTTAAAAAGTTTCATCTATTAGATCTGTGCGATTATTAAGGGACTCACTTTTGCTTATTAATTTCCATTATTAAGGTAGTGATAGAAAGCCCACGAGCACCTTATACGGATGGAAAATTAAATCCTAATCTAAGTGATCTTCCAAAAATTCAAATACTCAACATAATGGAAAGTTAAGCGAAATGAGGTATAATGTAGTAATTTAAAAAGTTTAGGAGGCATGTTCTCCAAATTAGAAATTTGGGGAAAAGTTTCCAAAAATCGACAAATTCGGGGGTGAAATTGTTAAAAATCATGAACAACTTATTAAAACCAAGAACATTAAGATTGCATAGATTACAGACTCACTCACATATCTCATAATCTACATAAACAGTGGCATATTTCTGTACCCAATGTTGGTGAAAATGGATTTTTCTTTTTAGCCGCAATAATGAATGCATGACGTCTAATAAACAAAGCACAAATATATATATATATATATATATATATATATACATAAACAAACAAAGGGGCATTAAAAGAAAATGAAGAAGAAGAAGAAGAAAAGCAAGTACCTAGGTCTTTAATAGAAATCAACAATGATGCGGGCCTGTTTTAAAATTAATGGGTAAGTTCCCAATTGATGACAATTATGCGAGAGATTTTGTTCCGAGATTCTCCTTCCTCTGACACTTTTTCACTAGGAAAAGACATTTATCTATCCATATATATTCAAGAGAGTAAGAAAACCCATCTTTTGGAATAGTCTGTAAATTAGGGCAGTCAACGATGAATAATAATGTTAACGAGAAGAGTTGTTGAAACCTGTTATTATCCAAGGTTTTTAGCCTTTCCAAGGAATTAACAACAAGACTTGTGATGGTGCTTGGCAGCAGCCCTTCTTCCGGAAATGACTACAAATGATTTTTACATACAAAGCCTGAAATTTCAAACTGTGTAAGATTAGACAGTCTTTGTAAATTTCAACTCATTTCAAAGGTGGTGAGATTTTCACTGACATTAACGCAAAGTTATGTCGATTGTGGCTGTGGTATGAATGGGGTAGAGGAAATTTTAAATTCTTGCACCCATAGATTTAACATAAAAGACCAAAACATTTTTTTTTTTTTTTAAGAGTTCAGAGATATTTTAATAACAAAAAATATATTAAGGACTCAAATCTAACTTATTTAAAATGTTATGAGTACTTTTACTTAAAAAGATAAAATTTAAAGACTAAACTCTCAACTACTAGTTTAGATACTAATATAATAATTTACCTTATTTTTATTTTTATTTTAAGAGTGTAAAAAAAACCCCCTCAAAAAGAAATACAAAAAAGAAAAAAAAAAGAAAAGAAAAAAAGAAACTTGACCGTTTAGCGGATCGATGAATGGCTGATAGATTCGATATTATTTTATTCAACTAAATAAAAGAGTTGGCCAGCTGGTTCCCACTACATTCTTTTCTTTATTGGAAGATTCTGTGTTCAGATGCTATTTCCGGTCAACTCCTCTCATTTCCATTACTCTGCCATCACCATTTCCTTACTTCTGCAAACCTTACTTTCTCTGTCTGTGCAAAAGAACCGAAGATCATGGCTTTAGAATTAGTGGGAGGAGCTCTTCTCTCAGCTTCTCTTCAATTTCTGTTTGAAAGGCTTGGGTCCCCTGAGGTTCTGTCCTACTTGCGCCGGAAATCAAAGAAATCTGATTTTGATGATCTCCTTTCCAAACTCAAGATTCTCTTCAACTCTGTCTCTGCTGTTCTTGATGACGCCGAGCACAAGCAGATCTCCAGAAACAGGGCTGTGGAGGCCTGGCTTGACGACCTTCAAGATGCTGTTTTTGATGCTGAAGACATCTTCGATGACGTCGAATATGATGTTCTGCAACTCAAGGTTGAAGCTGACTCAAAACCCAGCTCTAGTAAGGTACGAAATTTATTCAAGCATAAGAAAAAGTTTAGAAACTTGTTTTCCAAGTCACGTGATTCGAATGATCAAGATCTGGAGAAAAGGATGAGGAAGATTCTTGAGAGACTAGAGTTCATAGTGAAACAGAAGGATGTGCTTGGTCTGAAAGAGCGTGTCGGCGAGAGACCATCGTGGAGATTGCCTTCGACTTGTCTGGTAGAAGAGTCTGAAGTTTATGGTAGACATGATGACAAAGGTGTGATTCTTAAGCTGTTGACGCTGAACGATGTGGACAGCGAAAAGATTTGCGTGATTCCGATAGTCGGAATGGGCGGGGTTGGAAAAACCACGCTTGCTCAAGCAGTTTACAATGATGATGAAGTTCAGGGGAGTTTTGAACTCAAGGCATGGGTCTGTGTCTCTGAAGATTTGGATGTTTGTAAGATCACAAAAACGTTACTTCAGTCGGACTCTTCTGATGGTGCCATGGACCTGAATTCGTTACAACTCAAGTTGAAAGAGAGGTTGATGGGAAAGAAGTTCTTGATTGTTCTGGATGATGTTTGGAATGAGAACTATGTTGATTGGGAGGCGATGAGGATGCCTTTCAAGTATGGGGCTCAAGGAAGCAAGATTATCGTGACAACGAGAAGTGAAAATGTTGCGTCTATCATGGGAACTGTTCGAAGCCACCGTCTGAAGGAATTGTCGGATGAAGCTAGCTGGCAACTTTTTGCAAAGCACTCGTTTGCAATCAATGGAGACTTTACTGCACATCTGGACCTGGAAAGATTTGGTAGAGAAATTGTTAAGAAATGCAAAGGCTTGCCATTGGCTTTAAAAACACTTGGAGGCCTCTTGCGCTCTACGGTGAATGTTCGGGAATGGGAAAGGATAGCTAAGAGCGATATTTGGGATTTGACTGATGAACAGAGCAAAATTCTTCCGGCCTTGAGGTTGAGTTACCACTATCTCCCTCCACACTTGAAAAGATGCTTTGCTTTTTGTTCACTATTTCCCAAAGACTATAGGTTTAACCAGAACGAATTGGTCTTACTATGGATGGCTGAAGGTTTCTTGGAGCATCCACGGAGAAATAAGAGAATGGAAGAAGTGGGTGATGAGTATTTTAATGATCTCGTATCTAGATCATTTTTTCAACATTCAATGGGATCCTTTGTTATTCATGACCTTTTGGTTGATTTGGCTACAGTTGTTTCCAGAAAATGTAGTCTTTTTTTAGAGACAAGTGGCAGCTTAGATAAAACGGAGACAAATCGGGCACGTCATCTTTCTTACTCTTTAGTACGGCCTGATCCGTATGAGAGGTTGAACTCTGTTATTGAAGCTCCTCGCTTGCGGACTTTCCTACCAATACCAAGTTTGTGGATGTATCGTTGTGTTTTATCTGAGGAAGTAGTAGGTGATTTGTGTTTGAAGTTTAGGTGTTTGAGAGTTTTATCTTTGTCTGGCTATGAAAGCATCAAACAATTACCAGATTCAATTGGTGAACTAAGGCATCTTCGCCACCTGAACCTCTCTTCTACTTCAATTAGTAGGCTACCAGAATCTGTATGCAAGCTGTACAATTTACAGACTTTGGAGTTAAACAGTTGCGAATCACTCACTAAGTTGCCTAACGCTTTTCATCACCTCACTAATTTGAGATATCTTGATGCCAGCTGGAGCAACCTAGAAGAGTTGTCAGAATCTATATGTATGTTGTGCAATTTGCAAACACTGAAGTTGATAAATTGTCGTTCTTTGACTAAGTTGCCTGATGACTTTCATCGTCTCATTAATTTGAGATATCTTGATGCCAGCTGGAGCAATCTAGAAGAGTTGCCAGAATCTTTAAGTATGTTGCAGAATTTACAGACCTTGAATTTGGCATATTGTCCTTCTCTCACTAAGTTGCCTAAAGAATTTTATAAGCTCACTAATTTGAGATATCTTGATGTCAATGGTAGTGGCCTGGTAGATATGCCGAAACACATGGGTAGAATGAAAAGTCTCGAGACCTTGAGTACGTTCACTGTGGGAACAGATAATGGTAAAAGGATAGAAGAGTTGGGAGGACTATCACATCTTAGAGGAACACTTCGCATTGAGAAACTACAGAACGTAGTAAAAGCAGAGGATGCATCGGAGGCAAACTTGAAGGAAATGAAGTATCTTGAGAGGCTGATCTTGGAATGGGATGATGATGAAACTGGTGATTCAAACCATGAAATGGATGTACTTGACAATCTATGCCCTAACTCAGCCATGAAATATCTGGAGATCAGTAATTATGGAGGTACCAGATTTCCTAATTGGTTACTTGATCCTTCATTATGCAACATAGTTGATGTACGTCTTGAGAAATGCAAACATTGCAATCGCTTGCCGCCACTTGGGCAATTATCGTTCCTGAAAGTTCTTTGGATTGGTGAATTGGACGCAGTAGTGAAGGTGGGTCCCGAGTTATTCGGGAATGGGTCTTCAACTGTGAAGCCCTTTGCATCGTTGGAAGTCTTAAGGTTCTATGAGATGTCAAACTGGGAGGAATGGTCAGTGGTAGCTGAAGATGCTGGAGCTTTCCCAAAGCTAAGACGACTTTCTTTATTCGACTGCAAGAAGCTTACTGGGGATTTGCGTCGCTTCCTTCCATCTTTAACAGAGCTTTCCATCGAAGAATGTCCACAGCTTTCTTCTTCGCTCCCAGAGATGCCAATTGTCAGCAAACTAACACTTGTTGATTGCGACAAGCTTACTGGAGGATGTCATGTTGTAGAATCATTCGAGTGTCTTCAACATCTGGAAATCTCCACTTCACTTGACTCAACAACATGCAGGTCTCTTCCCGCTTCCTTGAAAATGCTAGTCATCGGTCCGTGCAAGAATTTAGAATTTCCTCTACCCCACTCATACCACTGCCCCAATCTGAATGAACTTCGTATCTCCAACTGTGAAAACCTCATCACCTCCGGAATGAGCTGGAATTTGCAAGGGCTTCCTAATCTTACAAACTTTACAATTTCATGCTTCGAATGTGAAAATCATTTGGAGTCATTTCCGGAGGAAGGACTGCTTCCTAGCACTATCACGAATCTTGATATTAGTAATCTGAGAAGGCTTAAAACCCTAGACAACAACGGGCTTCAACAACTCACCTCTTTAACATCATTATTCATCTCCAACTGCACTAACTTGCAGACTATTCCAGGAGAAGGGTTTCCCCACTCTCTTGAATATCTGAGGATCCACGGATGTCCTTTGCTTGAGAAAAAGTGCCAGAGGGAAGGGGAGTATTGGAACAAGATTTCTCACATCCCCAGAATTGTCATCGATCGGGAACTTATCAATTAACTTTAAAGATCCAGGTATTTGCTCTTTTTCTTCTTCTTTTTGTTGCGGGCAGTAAAAGTCCATTGAGCTCATTATCTTTTTTTATTATTTTTATTTTTACTATTATTATTATTATTATTATTATTGTTATTATTATTATTTTGCTTTCTTTTTTTGTGGTCAAACTCTGCAATCTTTATTATTGAAACGGGCATAAACAGTATTGGTGGCTTGTTTTACTAACCACTCTTGTTACGATGGTTTTTTTTTTCCTTACTTTTGATGCACACTGTTTTTTTTTTTTTTTTTTACAATTCTATAGGTGATTTTCTTTTCTTTTTTTAATGCCTTTTTTTTTTCCCTTGATTATTGCTTAAAAGTAGAAATTCTATAGGCTTTGCTGTTATTGCAGAATTATGTACAAGGCTCTGGTTTTTTTTTTTTACAATAATCCGTTTAGGGGTTTTTAACTCTGTTACACTCTTAATTTATTGGCCTTTGACAACTTGTTCTCGAAATTATAATTTTAACAACTTGCCTCCTAAACTTTCTAAATTGCTTTAATATGTGTCATTTTTCGAACTTTTCATTAGATTGAGGAGTTGAATTGGAAGATTTACATTACCATTGGATTTTTTTTGTCTAGAGATTTTCCATCCTCACGTAAGATGTACTTGGGCTTTCCAGCAATAAATTAACGAAAGTAAAGCAAAGGGGGTAAATCACAAAAATTTAGAAAATTTAAGAGGTACATTATCATAAGTTGAAGTTTGAGGGGCAGTAGTACTAAAAACTCAAGTTCTTTAGTTTGAATGAGATAAAAAGCTACTGTTAAACTCATGAGTGCTAAAAACCCAAGTTCTTTAGTTCTTTAGGGGCAATAGGGAAAATATTTTGCAGCGCAGAAGCTATTGGAACTTAAAAAAAAAAAAACAAACAAACAAACAAAACAAAAGACAAAACAAAAAAAAAAAACAAAAACAAAACAAAACAAAGCAGAAAAAAAAAACCCCCCAAAATTACGTACTAAAAATAAATCAGATTAAACCAACAAATTTTACATAAGCAAAAATAAAAAGTACAAAAAAAAAAAAAAACAACAAAAAATTTTAAAAAATGGACAAAAACTTATGCGCGTGTGTAAAAGCTGACACATGCGTGATTGTGCTTTCACTTATATCTGAGCATTGATGTTTTTTAGTGAATTCGTGTTTCTTAAGTGATGGTTTTTTTTTTAAGTGATGGTTTTATCGTGCTTTCACTTATATCTGAACAGTCGATGGAGCTTCCATGAGTAACAAACTATTGATGGAGCTTTAACCATGTCTAATTGTCCCTGATGAAATCTGTGCCTCGTTGAAACTGTAGGACATGAGTGACAAACTGTTGAATCTATGCCGGTTTTTGCAATTGATCTTCTGGAAAATCTACAAGTATCGAGTAGAAAGAATCAAGCCTTCCAAAGTTTTAGATGATGATTGAACCACTGGTGAAAAACCTTAATGAAGGTTATCCTCTAATTGCCAAGCATGGAAGGCTAAAATTGTAATCTTGGTAACCACCTCCTTATGCAAAATCAAGCTTTTAACATAGAATTAACAGACAAATCAGGCTTTTGCTTAATCAAAAGCTGGAGACGGCTAACTATTCTTTGTTTTTATTTTTATTTTTTTTGCCTATTCTTGTCTGCAGAGCTGCCCTTTTCAGCAGAACTACCTGGAGAGCTACAACAGTTCGAAGCCATATGAGCTCGGATCAATGAACAAAAATCATAATGCGCGAATTAAGGTTGTCGAGTTTTTATCAAAAAAGTAGCTCAAAAATATGTATATTTTATTTCAAATTGCACCAGACTGTGTTTCCTGATATATACTTTACAACAATTGCTTGTAGCTATAGTAGGCACTAACTGAGAGAAGTGTGTTTAGCTTCTGCTAAACGCAGGTGTGGTACGTGACATTTGAGAATTTAAAAATCACAGCATTAAAAAAATAAACTAAAATAAAATAAAACCTGTATTATGGTATTTAAGTATAAGAATCATGCAACTGATATATTTGACAGAAGAATGTTTATCTTAGTGTAATTCTTTATTATTAAAAAAATCTTGACATTCAGGTATCCAATTGAAACTCTCAGGCATGAGCCACTCATGGCTAATCTACCACCCCTTTTTAAGAAGACATCCCTCACTGATTGTAGGAAAATTTGCAATAATTCTTACCTTTTAAGTCAGTAAATTGATGAATATTTTTCAGTAGAGATGACAGTTTGGGGCATCCTTCATGTCTCAAGTCCACGAACATCATCAGCAAGAGGTGTTGCAAAAAGATGGTTTGTGATGCTTGTTAGGCACATTTGTGGTCTTGATCTTGGGATGACAGTGGGTATGATTGTCTTGAAGGAAAGCTGATCGGAGAAGGCCAAGAACATGAACAGGTTCACTCCCTTCCATGTCTCTGTGTAGTTCATCTGTGTAATTGGCCGATGCCATAACGTTCAGTCAACTGAAGTCTTGACAAATTCTTTGAGATTTTTACTTATGTTGCCTGATTTGATCAACAGCTTGAGAACTTTGTAGGGAAGTCGGTTTTCAAAAAAGAAAAGGTCATGTTGGATCAGTGCTGCTTGACCTTTGTCACTCTTGATAGCACAGTTGTTTATGAACTGTAAAGTAGCACAACTGACTGAGAACAATATCAAGGCAAGCTCCTCTTCCTTTCTGTTTTAAGACTTGAGTATCTCTTTGTCGAAGAAATTACTGAGTTCATGGCTATCGTTCTTGATTTTCAGATACAGGTATTCTGTTGTTTGTCCACTTCTCTCTTCCAACTTTTCTGCCTATTTGGTTGTGAATCCCTCTGGAATCAAGGTATTAGGAATTGCAACTGAGAGGACCAACAGAGATTGCCTTTGGAGAGTCGTAGCCCTTTAAAGTTTCTTGCTAGAGTATTGCCAGAGTATTTCTTTGCCAACGTCTTATCAACTCTGTTTCTTCCCATCATTTTCTTTAAGAATTCCTCCTCTGCATCACTTTTGCTTCTCCGATTTGATAGCTCTGTCTTGGCTTTCTTTTGCTTCAGTAAAACTACATTTTCCACAGCTTGGCTCTTATGCAGCTCCTCTGTGGGGACCACACATTCCTCAGTCATTTTTAATGATCTACGCTGTCCAATGAAGTCAAGATCTATTGCCGCATGTATTAACAAAAAAATTTCTTGAAACAATTATACAAACTTTTAAAATACTTGAAAGAGTTTCTTGAGTGTTGATTGAGTTGGAGTGAGGTGGTCAGTTGGTGAGGATTTTCTGTTGCTCTTCTGGGGCTATATTTGGTGGTTCCTATAATCATACTGAGAATATATATAGGTATATATATATATATTATGTATATATGAATGACGATTATTACTAGTACGTGTGTGAAAAGAATGGAGCAACAAAGTCATAAAAGAAAAGATTGTTTTGATTCCTACATCTGGAGAAGAAAGTTGATTGGTATGGTGAAGGATTTATAAGTTGCAGGGTAGAGCATTGATGTCGTCGTCTGCTGCGAGTTGTTGAAAAGGTGTGGCATGCATCGCGTTCACTTCACTTGGATGCCTAAAATGGCAATGACATGCATTAGTCCAAACGACAATACATCACCTTTGTATGAGCAGCTCAATTCGGCAGGGGCTCTCTCATGAACTGGTTCATTCAGCCACGGAAAGAAATCTCGGCTGCCCTTTCACACACACAAAGTAATTGTTCCAATCGTCCTGCTGTGATATTTCAATCAATTTTCATGGTCACTGACTCGGTGAGGCAATTTCATATCCACCTCTGTATTGGGGTCTTAACTTTGAAATCCAATACTTATATACAAATAAAATAAAATAAGATAAGTAAATTAAAACAGGTGTATTTTGTTGTGATTTATTGATGAACTCTACTACAAAATTCCAAAAGACTACAACCAATTATATGGAACAGAGTTACTACTAAAAAAATGAGAGAGTCAAGGCCAAACACCCAGAATTCTCACTGAAATCCCCCACTATATGCTAAAATAATGTTCTGGCCAGACTCAGAAAAACATATCTCGCTCAACAAAAGCTTACTTTTCTAGAAGGGGGAAAAATGCTAGTTCACGGCTCTATCTGCAAAACTAGATCATGACAAGACTCTTAAGACAATTCTCAGCTACGCTTAGTAACGGCAACAACCGCATTCATTAACAGCCCACAAAATCCACCCTTCTCTAACTCATGAATACCAGCGATAGTAGTCCCACCAGGTGATGTAACATCATCTTTAAGCTGACCCGGATGTTTACCAGTTTTAGTGGCCATAGATGCTGCTCCTATCACCTGCAAAACAAAACGCAAGAATTGAACATTGCCAGAAAATCAAGTTCAAACAGACGACAGAAGCACAGAGAAGAATATCATTGGCGACAACTATCAAGGCACCAACATACGTACTTGCATCACTTTGGAAAGAAAGGGAAATTTTCTACAATAGAACCACCGAACTCGAGTATTTCTACTGAATACTTTATTAAATTCATATCATTTAAACAAGTGAAAGACTGAAAATTCAGGAAAAACCTAAAGAGTGCTGCACTTGAGAAATTTTATAAAGGCGATTCTGAAGTAAAAAAGATTTATGGATGTTCTACTAGCCATTTTTCAGGAAATAATTATGGAAATGAGTGGTGATGCTAGAGACTTGTTTAATAATATTAGTATGCACCAAAAAACGACTTACTGTTTGAGAAGCCAGCCCCAATGCAAGGTCTCGGGGTAACCCAGCAGCAACTCCATCGGCAAAAGCCTCAATAGCCAAATACAAATATGCAGGACCACTGCCACTGTATGATTTGAAGGCAGAAAGATATCTAAGTATTTTTGTTAACTAGGGTGTCAATAAGCATGAATATGACTCATTACAAACCAGCCGCATACCTCAAGCCAGTAACTGCATCAAAGTATTTCTCATCTGCTTTCCATATCTTGCCAACCGATCCAAATAATTTGGCTATTAGGTTCCCATCATCCTCTGTTGCAGCTCCCCCCAAGCTCATAACTATTAGCAAAAGAAAACTAAAACCTGAACATTTTCATACGATAACTAAAGTATGCCCACAAGAATTAGACGGACATGCAGGGAGAAAAAAAGATTTTAACTGACTGAAATCAAATGAATAAATAAACAGAAAGATATGTAAAGCTTGGGCATGTAAAAGGTGAGCCAATTTGTTTTTGCAATATTAAACTCCTCTTCTATACCAAGTAAATAAAAGCCGTGTGAATAGATCGTTTCATTCAAATAGAAACTATAAAGAAATCAAAGCAAAGTGGATAAAACATGAAACAACATTTAACTAATAAATAAATAAAAAATCTTAAGATAGCTGAAAATAATACCTGATGATGCCTCGCCTACTGCAGCAGGAGTATTTGGCATTACCCTAATAAACCGGCTGCTAACGGCCCATTCTTGAAATTAATTGAATCGATATTGACAGATTGTTAATCCTTTATATTCTGAACTCAAAAATCCTATAACAAATAAGTTCATTAAGGTAGCAAACAAAGCAAAACATGAAGTATAGCAAAAGAGCACATAGTTGCAGATGCCAGTTTATTATCCAAGTTTTATAAAAATAATAATAATAAAATAAAATAAAAAGACATTTATTTTTGTCTTTTAATTGTCAGATGAGATGAGCAACCAAAATGTCTTATCACTGTCATCATAAAACTAAACCTCAAATTTCAAGGGAGATGGGGCAGCAGTAACCAACAATTGGGTATGTCAACCTATAATGACAAAGAAAGAAAAAACACGTCATAAACTGGAAAACAAGTGGATTTTCTATTGACATTCATTTTTCGAGTTTCTAACACGTGCAAGTTTTTGTATTGTGGCTAAATTCAGGTGGTACATCGAACAGAATTCAGGAATCCTTTCAATAGGTAAAATTGAATTCTGCGGTTAAAGTGAGAACTGTCAATTGTTAAGAACCACAGTTATCTGTAGTAATTTTCTTAAAAGTTCATCGTCTTCTTTTCCAAACGGATCAAGTAAAACAACTAGCTGAAACTGCAATTTTGGACTATTAACTAGTTGATGTAGCCTGAGTAGAGTAGGAGAAACAAGGGTGGGGCAAGTTGTATATATTTCCAGGGATTTGCACACATGTAGGAGTGTGACATATTTATTGTCAGTACATGACACAACACATGAGTAGGCCTAAAGACAATGCAGGTGCAAGCTTGTCCATTCTGAGTCGTCAATTACTACAAATAAGCCCGCATTGGAACCTAAGATCGACGTTGATCGATGGCCAAGAATTGATAATTGCAATGGAATCAAAAAAATTCCCCACATAAACATTTACCAACGCAAATAAGCTTATCATGCGAACAATCAAATTTAGCCCAAAAAGATGAGATCAAATTAACAAACCTCAAGATCTTTCAATTTGATCCCAGCAGCAACTGAAACCAGAAGCTTCTTCTTGGAAAGAAGTGGCTTCAACTGCAAGATTACAATTTTAGCTGTGATCATAGAAAGAGACAAACTTGTTATGTAGTAGTTAATAAAATCTCATGATTTCAGAAAATCGAATAAAACGTTAATATAATAACAGCTTGAAGAATACACACACACATATAAAAGCTTGAAGAAAACTTATAAAGGGGCTATACCAACTTGAGGCTTGATAGAGAAAACAACCACATCACTCACTTCGACTACCTGTTAAAATATATATCATATCACAAATTAGGTTCCAACTTCCAACAGGGAAAAGAAGACACAAATAAAGATACGATAGCAGGATAGAAATTATACGAAAAAAATGAACATACGCTATTTGGGCGCCGAGAAAATGTAGGAAAATGAAAATATATATATATATATTTCAACATTCTCCACAAAACCGCCACTGTTTTACAAATAATTTTTTAAGTAAAGGGACTAATAAAAAAAATACAGAGACTTCGTTTGGCTACTGAGAAAATGTGGGAAAATCAAAGAATTTTGACATTTGAAATACATCAGATCGCGGAGTGTCAAACTTCCATTAAACACGATAAGAAAACAAATTAAAACTACAACATTCGATTTTCATAATTCCGACGATTATTAATAAGTATCAACGATCTAAATTTCTCACCAACCAAAGAGACTAAAAAAAAAACACACACACACACACATAATACCAAAGAGCACTAGGAAGAAGAAGAGTGGCAATACGTCTTCATTCTTGGAGAGAACTCTGACGCCGAAGGACTCGAAGGCCTTGCAACGGAGGGGACTAGAGTGAGAGGTGGAGATGCGAGAAGCCGGCAAGATTCCGGATCGGACGACTCCTCTGGCGATGCTCTCCGCCATTTTTCCGGCGCCGATGAAGCCAAGCTTGTAGGTGTCGGGAGGGATGGGAAAAGCCTCCATTGATGGACTTCTCTGCTACTCTGCTACTGCCATTCTAGAGAGAGAGAGAGAGAGAGAGGACTCGGAGTTTTTTCGGCCGTTTCGGATTTTTGGGCTTTTGAGGTGGCTGTACCGTACGTGTCCACTAGGCGCAGAGAGAGAAATTTGCCAAAATGACAACCTCGAAAAATTAAAATTAGTAAAATAACCTCCTTTTTAATCTAAAAACTATCATAGTTATTCCTTGATTGTTCGAGATTATTTTGCTAATTAAAATTCTTATAAAGTCATTTTATAAATAAAAAATAAATAAGTCAATTTAACAATTCGCTCATACAAAGGTAATATTAATTTACACTCTAATTCGTTTTTAGATCATGATCTGATCCGATTTAATATTATTAAGGTCACGTTTGGAAGCCCATCACAAACCTCTTGTTTTTTAAATTGGTTTTCAAAAGCTCGGATATTTAGAATTGATGCACCCCAAACTTATTATTTTTTGATAGCTTTCCCTCTCAAATTTTTAATTTTCGGCACTTTATTCTATTAATTTGTTAAATTATTGTAATGTACTACATATTAATTTTATAGTCAAATATTCAAATATTCAAATCCTTACACCAATTTTAATAATTGGTGAGAGAAAGGGGGGTTTGGGGCTTTAGGAGCTATAAGTCCAAGGTTCGATCCTTGATCAGCGTAAAAAAAATCAGTAATAGATTAGTTAATAGAGAAAAGGTGCACATGGGACGCTTACTATAAAAAAAAAAATAAATATTCAAATTAATGTGAAATTAAGTAAATGAGGCACATTACAATAGCCATACTAAAAAAGAAAAATAACACATGCTCAAGGGTGAGTTATTGGGTGATTCATTACTAATATTATTCTCACTCTCATAGCAGGAGTATCAGAGAGACCAAAAATAATAACATGAATACCAATTTAAAATCTCAATTTTTTGTATCGATTTATGTTTTATATGAGTTGTCATTGTATTATTGATGGTTATTTAAAATATTCATCAATTAAATTAAAATTAAAAAGTTATATCTAATAATAAAAAATTTGATAATTCATTATCTAATGAGTTATTTAAAAGTTGACAATAGAATTACAAATATCATCTCTTACAGGGGGAGGAAGAAGAAGAAGAAGGAAGAAAAGAAAGGGGAAAAAAAAAAGGTGTATTGCAAAGTCAAAGATTCAATATCCTTCCTCTCCAATGCTAAAAGTCTTGTTTATTTTAATTTTAAAAAAATAAAAAATAAAAACTATTACACCCTAAATCATTTCCGCTGGTTCAATGAAGAGAAGACAAATATTGATCAATAGGGAAAAATTTAACAGATCTTACGCCCCAAAAATTTGGCAATCCGTTTTAAATTTGTGTTTTTTTTATAAAAATTTGAATTTACTGTTTTAAATGCAGATTTAAACCTACATCCAAATGGGTCATAAGTTTTTAAATTAAGCATTTTTATTTCATCGTACTAATTTTTAGTCCAATCACATCCTGTGGTCTTATACGGTATTCTACGATATAATGACATGAGACTATCATCATCTCACACATCCAGAATTTCTCTTCTATCCCACCAACTCTTGTAGCTAGCAAAGATCTACAAGAACGTCGTAGCAACAGACGCGAGCATAAAACTGCTAGAATTCACACCGCAACTTCCCAATGTTCAGTTTAAACACACCTCTCCTACCATGTCCATGTCCGAGGTTGAAAAAAAAAATAGTACCAAAATCAAGCTTGGATTTGGTGACTGCAGCCCAAGTCCTGCATTGGTTAGATCTTCCAAGCTTTTACCAGCAAGTGAAGTGGGTTCTCAAGAGACCTCATGGAGTCATTGCTTCCTGGTGCTACACCAAGCCCAAAGTGAACTCCGCGATAGATGCTGTTTTCCAACCATTCTACGCCATTGATTCTTGGCCCTTTGGGACTCGAAGGTTCATAAAGTTGTCGATGACGAGTATTGAACTATAGATTTCCCATTTGAGCCTGTGGATGGACTGGAAAACACAGGACCGGTTGAGTTTGTGTATGAGAAAATCATGGATTTGGATAAGTTCTTTGCTTACATATGGTCATGGTCGGCGTATTAGATGGCAAAAGATAAGGGTTTCGAGCCCTTGAGGAAGAATGTGATTGAGAGGTTTGAGTGTACTTGGAGTGAGGATGGTAATGACCAAAAGGTTGTGAAGTTTCCTGTTCATTTGAAAATAGGGAGAGTTGGCCGTATTTAGTTGGAAAAATTGGAGTTATTTGTGGAATGTTGTTAGGCACAATCAAAGATTGGCATTGGACTTGTTCTAGAATTGATTCTTTATTTTGATGTCGAGATTTAGGGTCATTTGGAATGTAGGTATCTATTGAAATTTTCCAATTCAATTCTAAAACTCCCAACTTTACATCTCGTTTTCTCTCATTTTCATTTTTAAAAAACTCAAATATCAAAAGTCTATATCTTTCTTATTTCTACTGGATATGAGATGATTTTTTCATATATATAAATTGTCCAGAATGACGAAAGTAATGAAACAAAATCCATAATTTTGTATACTTTTTGCTAACATATTTTAAATTTTTACATTATTTTATAACAATTTTATTTCTAATTGACACTTCAACCAAATATATATTTCAATTTCAATTACAAAACTTCAACTCTAACTTATAAAACTCCAATTCCAACTATTATTCCAAACAATTCATAAGTTCTTGAATTTCTATTTCAAAATGAGCTTGGCTTTTAGCTCTTTTTTTTTTTTCCTTAGATAACAAGATTTTTTTTTCTTTGTTTTGTTTCTTTTGTAAAACAATTTAACATCACCACGTGCATAACCCAAGTATAATTGGTTTCTGCCTCATAGTTCCACTTAGAACATACAAAAATATCATTCATAAGTAAAATCATCAAAATATAATTTAGCTATAATCAGGACTTTAAAATATATTATAAATGATGTAGGGACCCCGCGGGCCTCAAATCCAACAAGGAATGACTCCCATCTAAATTTGGGATCCCCTTTTCCATTTATATATGGAATTTAAAGTACATGATCTCACTTCCTTCTCAAAATATTAAAGACCTTTATCATTTGGGAGTCTTTATAGATGCCTGCACTTGTAGGCTTCGTTTGGTTGAAAAGAAAAAGAAATGCATCACAATATCTTTCAAGAACCCAAATACATAAAGAAATGGTATGAAAAGATTTTTTTTAAAAAAAGTATCCCAATATCTTTCAAGAACTCCAAATACAAATGTACGATTTAAAAAAAAAGAAAAAGAAAAAGAAAGAAGAAGAAGAAGAGTAGAAAACATGTTACAATGGATGACGTGGAGCCTTCGTTTTCTGAAAATGCTGCATTATAATGGTTGTATAATTTTATAGAAATCATGCTCCCTTAGTTTTTTTTTTTTTTTTTTTTTCAAATCCTTCTTTAGTTGATTTCTAGTTTCTACGGCTTTGATTCACAGAAAAGAAAACTAATGAGTTTGAAAGGAAGCAATATCTATTCTGAATTATCTACCCTTTTTTTTTTCCCTGTGCAAAATGGCCCACGTCCACTTTCATTTTTTTTATTTGCATTTTACAAGAGTACAATCTTATTACATTACCTATCTATTTCCTCTATTATGCATTTTTCAATTTAATAAAATTGGTTTGGGTTGGAAAAGATTCTAGGCTTGGCTGTCATTTTCTTTTTACAGGTCAATCAATTATAAAAGTTCTACATAGGTAATGAAATACTTGATTGAAATAATACAAATTATGCAACAAGAAAGATTTTTTGTTTGTTTTTTTTTTTTTTTACGAAAAATATAGTATAGGAAATCCGGAATATAGAAGTAATAAAGATAAATAAATAAATAAATAATTTAGCCTAAATCAAAGGTCTTAATAAGATTGACAATTAACAAAACAAAATTTTCAACATACCTTGTACAAAAATTATCAAACTTCCATCACTTGGTCCTCTTCCGATATTTTCTTCTCAAAAACACGGCTACAGACTCTTTCTACTGCCGAACTTTCTACAGACCAAACAAACCTAACAAGTTCAAACTTTTCTTTCAACTTTTTCTTTTTGTTTTTATATTTAGAGAATGACTGCAATAGAATCTAATAAAGGAATATTATCGATAATTATTAGATAAAATCTATTAATTAAAAATATAGAAGAACACACAACTTAAAATGTACATTCGTATACTGGATAAAATTTATAAAAGACAAGCATGCTAGAAAATGAGGGGAAGAAAAACTCAAAATTATCCCCAAATTCAACCAACCCAGAAACCCAGAAATCTCCACCGGTTGTCACCCATACTCGGCCGCCTGGGTGTCCTTGTGCGGACAATGGAACATAGCGAAGACGGAATTGGTCGAATCGGCGATGACGCTCACTTGTGCTTTGAAGATCCGAGGATAGGACGGAATGTACGAAGCCCACGTTACGGTTGCCGGAGAAATCGTAGAAGTGGACTCCGGAGGCGGAATCAGAGCCTAAGGCTGCGATCTCCAAGTACACTCGGCATATTGAGTTGATCTCCTCCAAATGCGTACGGACGGTCCCGGTGTGGATCAAGCTCCAGTAGCTCGATATCTGCCCGCCGTGGGCGATCCATACGGAGTCGTTGTCATTGTCGTAACTGATGCTTCTTATTTATTTTAATTAAAAAAAATTTTTTGTTTTTGGATTTTTGTTGGCGGAGCTTTGATGGGTTTGGTTCTGATTTAGATGGGGACGATTAGAATGAGGTTTCCAATTTTTTGTTTTTTGAGTTTTCGATTTGTTCATGTATTTACATTCTTAAAGTTTGGTCCTTGTTCGTTGGCGAGAAATGCAGGAAAATCTGGAGATGATAAAGTTTTCAATTTTATCGTTAAAGTTGTCTCCTTCTTTGTGTAAACAAAATATCAAGATTCCGTTTGGTGAAACGGGATTGAGTTAAAATTTTTAAGATTGAGTTATTGACTTTTTAAAAATTAGTTATAATTATTGTTGATTTTTCAGAAAAAGATAAAAACTGATATGAAAATTTTGAGTTTAAGATGTTTCACCAAACGGAACATAAGAAAAAGAAACATTAAAGGGTGTTTGGTATCCGGGTTTAACATCAATTAAACTGTACTTTTTCATCTTAATTTTTGTCTTTTTTTGAGAAGTCAATAAAGTTTATAATTATTTTTTAAAAAGTTAATTCAACTCAAACTTAAAAATTTTAACTCAACTCAAACTCAACTCATTCACCAAACACCCTCTAAAATTTTTTTGGCTCAGCTAACAACTAAGTTGGAATTCAACAAATCAATCTGCTTAATGGGTTTTCAAATTATATATAAACAAATAAATAATATAAATCTGAAATTAAATGAAATATTGTGTATATACAAGATTATATTAACATTGATCGTATATCATATCATAATTATTTATTTAGTCATATAATCATTTTTAATTTTTAGATGAATCATTATAGATAGTGTTTTTTATTGGAACTCTATCACGATTGCATCTTATATCGTAATCATTTAGTTAGTTATATAATTATTTTTAACTGATAGATGGATCATTATAGATAATGCTCCACACTGGTGTTCTACCACCGTTGTTCTTTTTAATTTTTTACTTTTCTTTTAGGGTCCGTTTGGTGATCAAGTTTAACTCAATCTAAACTGTATTTTTTTATCTTAATTTTTATCTTTTTCTGAAAATTTTTTTGTCTTTTTCTAAAAATTTTTTTTGTTTTTTCTGAAAAATCAATCAAATTTACTATTTAAACTTAAAAAACTTAACTCAAACCTAAACACCAAATGAATCCTTAGTCTTTTCTACAGCCAACTTTTCATCTACTAGTCCCCCCCCCCGGCGCGGTATTAGGAGTGGTTTTTTTTTTTTTGTGGGTAAAAAATTGTGCAGCCAATATCCACATTGGCTGATGGGCCCCTCCACTCTCTTCCTCTCTTTATGACATTTACACTTTTTAACAGAGTTTTGGTTTCCCACTGTTGCAGATCAATGGAAAAGTCTTTACAGTACATATCTAAGTAGGGGCGTAATTGTAGACTATTTTACTTTGAGTAAAGTTGTCAAATAAAAAACCTTTTAAGCAAAATTAAAAATAAAAAAAATTTCAGTGGGGGCTTAGGCTAACCCCCCCTCCCCCCCCCCCCCCAACCAAAAAAAACGGCCTTTTACCGCTTCATCACTGAATATGTATATATAAAAGAATACTGTACTTTAGAATGTGTTTTTCTATCCTATCAGTAAATCATGGTTTTTTTAGTCATTAAATTCTAATAGTCGAATATTTAAGTGTGAGCAGTTTTATATCTTATAATTTTATTTTATAACGCATACACTTACAAATTGGACTATTGGGTTTATAATCGGATGACTAAAAAACTTACTGTTCTAATAAAACCAAATTACATATCCTCCTAAATAAACATCCAGAATATATATATATATATAATTATGCAAAACAATTTCCTGCTGTCACGTTTTACCTTATTAGTTGATTGGTGAATTCATTAAAAAATTGTTTAGCATCTTATTAATCATATTACCTTCTTGTTTTAAGCAAATATAAATATATTTGTACATATATATATATATATATATGGAATTCTACAATGGGATCTTTTTTTTACCCCGTTGATGGTGTCAAAAATTTTTGACCATCAGATCGTTTTTAATGGTTGAGATGTTATGTGCACACCAAATCTATTATAAACCCGACTGCATGTTATTAAAGATAATAACTAATTTTTTTTTAAAAAAGTCCTCCTTCAACCCTCATCTTCCCCAACTCCGATGCCTTCTCCCCGTCACCACCCCAACTTCAATGCCCCACCTCCTCTTTCCTTGGCACTGCCAACATGCTTCTCAAAGGTCGTCGGAACTGTGGGTCACACAGATCCTTGGAGGAGGCGAGGGTTGCTCAACTGCTATGGTGGGCACGACGGCGGGGAACAAACTTGTGAGGCAGCCTAGGTCACAACCCACGATGAAGGGCGTCCAGATCCAGCACAGTGGGCTCGCGGCTAGACGATATGTTGGATTTGGTCGGTGGATCTGGACGCTCAGTGGGAACGGTGGGTTTCGCTGGTTGGTGGCCGCCGGGGGGGGGGGGGGGGGGGGGTCGTGTGGTAGTTCGTCATTGCCGGGAGTGCTGGGTAGCCATCGGGGAGTGCGAGATTTTCCGGTGAGATCGTGATCTTCCGTGGTTTTCTAGATCCGTCGGCCTCGACGATGCGACCGAGGAGGATGGGTCGCTGGCGGCAGTTGCGAGTGTCGCACTTGGAATTGGCAGTGGCAGTCATCGAAATCTGGGTTTTTTTTTTTTTAGATTTCGGTTTAACAACTCTTTTTTTATATATATAAATAATGTTTTTTTATTTTATTAAAATAATATTTTAAAATTATTTGGATTAAAATTTGATATACTAAAGAACACATATACCGTTATTTAAATCAAATAATGATAGTTGGATATTACCTCATTAATTGGAGTAAAAGAAGTATACCCATTGTAAAAATTCATATATATAGGGTTCGTTTGATAAATGAATTGAGTTTGAAAATTTTAAATTTGAATTAAAAATTTTAAGTTTGAATTGAAAATTTTTATTGATTTTTCAGAAAGGATAAAATTTTTTCAGAAAAAAATAAAAATTTTTACAAAAAAAAATAAAAAAAATATAATTTAATTTAAAATAAAATAAATTACCAAACAAAATCATAAATTTTATATTACCTATTTGCTCTCCCAAAGGAAAACACCTTTTTGTGCATAACAATCTCGACAATTTCCGACCGTGTATAAAAACAAACTTTGTGAGCTCATCAATGACGACACCTTATTCCTTGTGCGCCGAGGTATAGACTTTCTTTCCCAATTATTCCAATTTATGGGAATTAAAAAAAAAAATTCAGAATAAAAAAAGTTAAATAATAATGTGTGAAAGTTAAAAATATATATATATATATATATATCCATAAATTACAAGGAAAAATTTTGTAGACCGCAGGTACGTTGGCAACTCTTTAAATATATATAGCTCAACTTTTTCCTTTCCTTTTTTTTTTTTTTTTGTTTTAATGTAAATGATCTCTTATTTTTGTTTTAATTTTATTCTAGAATGATTAAGTTTGATTTGATATATTAAAGTCCATTATTGATAGGGTACGTAGTTTGATATTGATAAATTAATAATATATCTCTGATGAATCAATATAGTATTATTTATTTATTGATTAATCACCATCGAATTATTAAATCTACTAATTATTGACTATCAAATATATTTAAATGATTATTTTTCTGAATTAAAAAAGAATTAATACGTTTCCTAAAAAAATATTAACAAGATCATTTTCTTATAAAAGCTCCAAACTATAGTTATAGCCTGTCATTTTATGCCAAAGTCAATTTTTTGAGGGATATATCAAAAATCAATCAGATTATTCTTCAAAAAAAAAAAAAAATCAATCAGATTAAATTATCCTTAAAAAATAGATTAAATTAAAATATTCAATTTAAGAAGAAAAAAAAAAGATGTGATGTGACATACCCCACAAGCATTGGAAACAGTACACTGGAGTTTAGATGCCTTTGAAACTCTTTTGATCAAGACGGAATGTGATTGGAGCACGTGTTCTTAGAATACAATTTCATATGATATACTTCCCCTATTTTACCGGCGCCACATGTAACCCAAAACCAACAACTTTATCCCTATTCCCAATCTGCTACTATAAAGCGGTCACGCGAGATTTTACAAGTTCTTCATACAAAACATAGGAGAAAAAAGGAAAACGGAGACGTAAAGTGAGAGACTAAAAAATGGCAGACCTATTCATTAAGCAAGCAAAGCAGTATGCTGAGAACCGGCCGGATTACCCGAAAGAGCTGTTCGAGTTCATCGCCTCCAAGACGCCCCTCCATGACCTTGTCTGGGACGTCGGCACCGGAAGTGGTCAAGCTGCACAATCTGTGAGTTTTTCCTTCCCAAAATCCAACTTTTTTTTTTTAATCTGATTTGCATAATTGTATAAATTGAGTTTTAGGTTTTTGAGTAAATCGTACCTGCTTAGCACCTCTCAACAAGTACAGCAATCCTTTCTATGTAGCTAAAATTTTAGTGTTATCTGATCTATTAAATTGAGGCCCCGTTTAGTGTGTATACTTGAGTTGGAGTTTTGAAGATATTTTTATTAGAGTTGAATTGATGTTTTGAATTCTACATTTGGTTGAAAATGAACTATTTGGAGTTAAAAAGTCCAAAAGTTTTAAATGTATTCGAGAAAAAAATTAGTAATATAGATCTTATTTCGTTCCTAAATGTAATTTAAAGGCAAAAATCATTTAATTTCAACTTGAAATAACATAAAATATGATTTGTAAGAGAGATTGTAGAAATGTGAATAGTGAAACTGTTTTACTTTTGGAGAAAAAGATAAACAATTTTGAAAAAATTTGGTTGGAGTGAACCAACCAAACATAGGCTAAATAGTGATGAGTTTACATTATCTATGTCAGCGACTTTGTTTATTGTTGATTAAGAAAATTCATGGCCACGACTATAGTATAACTAAATATTTTCTGCTTTTACCTTGCAGTCAATTTTGTAGGCATGATGGTAACATTCATCTCGATCGGTAAATTTCAACTGTTTTTTATTAGGTGGGACCCAATAATTAAAATTTTTATGGTCCATATTGATTTGATTATCATCTAAAACTTGAAAAATAGATTGTGCGATGCGATAAAAATGACTAGTTATATCATAGTTTGACTTGTAATTTATAGTTTGTAACACATAATTTGCTTCAACGTATGATTAATTTCAGCTAGCCGGGATCTACAAGAATGTCATAGCCAAAGACACAAGCCTAAATCAATTACAACAACACTTGAACCTATATCCAAATGGGTCATAAGTTTTTAAATTAAGCATTTTTATTTCATCGTATCAATTTTTAGTCCAATCACATCCTAAAGTATAACTTTTACTCTTGTACGGTATTCTACGCTATAATGACATGAGACTACCATTATCTCACATATCCAGAATTTCTCTTCTATCCCAACAACCCTTGCAGCTAGCAAAGATCTACAAGAACGTCGTAGCAACAGATGCAAGCACAAAACCGTTAGAATTCGCCCCGCAACTTCCCAATGTTCAGTTCAAACACACCTCTCCTACCATGTCCATATCTGAGGTTGAAAAACAAATAGCACCAAAATCAAGCCTGGATTTGGTGACTGCAGCCCAAGCCATGCATTGGTTAGACCTTCCAAGCTTTTACCAGCAAGTGAAGTGGGTTCTCAAGAAACCTCATGGAGTCATTGCTGCTTGGTGCTACACCGAGCCCAAAGTGAACTCTACGGTAGATGCTGTTTTCCAACCATTCTACGCCATTGATTCTTGGCCCTTCTGGGACTCGAAGGTTCGTAAAGTTGTCGATGATGAGTATCGAACTATAGATTTCCCATTTGAGCCTGTGGATGGACTCGAAAACACGGGACCGGTTGAGTTTGTGTATGAGAAAGTCATGGATTTGGATCAGTTCTTTGCTTACATAAGGTCCTGGTCGGCGTATCAGACGGCGAAAGATAAGGGTTTCGAGCTCTTGAGGAAGAATGTGATTGAGAGGTTTGAGTGTGCTTGGAATGAGGATGGTAATGACCAAAAGGTTGTGAAGTTTCCTGTTCATTTGAAAATAGGGAGAGTTGGCAGTATTTAGTTGGAAAAATTGGAGTTATTTATGGAATATTGGTAGGTTCAGTCAAAGATTGGCATTGGACTCGTTTTGGAGTTGATTTTTTGAGGTAGAGTTTTAGGGTACGTTTGGAACATTGGTTCCAATTAGAAATTTTCCAATTTGATTCTAAAACTCCCAACTTTACATTTCATTTTCTCTCTTTTTCGTGTTTAAAAAACTCAAACATCAAAAGTCCATAACTTTTTTATTTTAATTAGATATGAGATGATTTTTTCATATATATAAATTGTCCAGAATAACGAGAGTAAGGAAACAAAATCTATAATATTGTATACTTTTTACTAACACATTTCAAAATTTTACATTATTCTATGGCAATTCATTTCAAATTCACACTTCAACCAAACATACATATCATTTTCAATCTACAAACTTCAACTCCAATTCACAAACCTCCAATTCCGACCATTATTCCAAACCGTTCATAAGTTCTTGAATTTCTATTTCAAAGTGAGCTTCGCTTTTAGCTAATTTTTTCGTAGAAAACAAGACTTTTTTTTTTCTTTGTTTTGTTTCTTTTGTAATACAAATTAATATCACCACGTGCATAACGCAAGTATAATTGGTTTCTACCTCATAGTTCCACTTAGAACATACAAAAATATCATTCATAAGTAAAATTATTAAAATACAATTTAGTTAAAATTAAGACTTTAAAATATATTATAAGTGATGATTAGGGATCCCGCGGGCCTCAAATCCAATAAGGAATGACTCCTATCTAAATTTGGTATTCACTTTCCATTTATATGCGGAATTTAGAGTATCTGATCTCACTTCCTTCTCAAAATATTGAAGACCTTCATTATTCAGGAGTCTTTATAGATGCAAACACTTGTAGGCTTCGTTTGGTTGAAAGGACAAAGAGTAAGAAGGATGCAGAGACTTTAAGAGACGAGAAATGTAAAAGATAAGAAAATTATAGTTGTCCTTTATATTATTTGATAATAAAAAACAAGTCTCAATTCCTTTGTTTGGTATCAGAGAAAGTATAGGAAGGATATATAGATTTTATTTTTAATTTTTATAAATTACTATACTTTACCCATAAAAATTAAGTGGATGTTCAATCATAAATGAAGGGTAAAATAGCCTTTTTCTACCTAAAGATTTCCTTGAACTTTTGTTATGTCTGCTGGTGATCGGTCCAACAAAGAAAGGATACAAAATGATGGGTCCAAGGAAAGATGTCAATCCCCAACCCATCTCCTTTAACCTGACACTGATTAGTCCTTCACTCCAACCAAACAAACCGTTAAATTAAATATTAAAAACAAACCAACTGTTAAAAGATGAGACCAGTAGAAAAAATGGCTTGGACGTGGACTTCTAGATTTGACACATCCTTTTTTTTTTTTTTTTTTAACTTAACAAAAAAAAAAAAAAAAAAAAAGGCCGGACCAGCCTTCACCAAATCCACTAAACCTGTATTAATTGGATTGTCATTGTAGTTTTTGCAGTGGGATTGCCATTGTAGTATTTCCACTACACGTTGATCACAAAGTGGAGTGAAGGACTTATTCTACTAAAACATTAATTTCGTAATTTTAAACTTAAAAATCTTAACTTAAACTTACACACTAAACACCCCTTATTCTACTAGTAAGGCAAAATATCGTGCAAACTTAAAAGGGTAAAAGCTCGTTTGATTCTGATTTCCAGTACGAATACGAACCGTGAAAGCGTGGCCTATCGATCCTTTAGACCTTCGGAATTTGAAGCTAGAGGTGTCAGAAAAGTTACCACAGGGAAAAAAAATGTATCACAATATCTTTCAAGAACCCAAATACATAAAGAAATGGTATGAAAATATTTTTTTTTTTAAAGTATCCCAATATCTTTCAAGAACTCCAAATACAAATGTACGATTAAAAAAAAAAAAGAAGAAGAAGAAGAAGAAAAGTAGAAAACATGTTACAATGAATGACGTGGAGTCTTCATTTTCTGAAAATGCTGCATTATAATGGGTGTATATTTTATAGAAATCATGCTCCCTTAGTTTTTCTTTTCAAATCCTTTTTTAGTTGCTTTCTAGTTTCTACGGCTTTGATTCACCAGAAAAGAAAGGTAATGAGTTTGAAAGAAAGCAATATCTATTCTCAATTATCTTCCTTCTTTTAATGAGTTTGAAAATGGGAATAGTATTTTTATTCGATGTCGACAAGGTCTTTTAATTGATTAAATTTTTACCTTAAAAAAAATCAATTGCAACAGCAAGATTTAAAAGACAACCAATTGGAAAAAAGAAACCGACAACAATTAAGGAAAATGATTACAAAAAAACAACTAGAAAGGGTAGAAATAAATAGGATAAATTGCTATTGGTTTCTTACTTAACATTTGGTTTTTGTACTTTTTTTTTATTTTTTTTTATTGATTGATCTTTAAACTTTTTAAGAGTTTAAAACTATCTTGTTTTGTCAATAGACGTTTAATTTATCATGAAATACACCACGTGAAACTCACATAAAGACACTCATAAGGGTATTCTGCTGGGGAATATTTTGTTAATTAATTATTATTAATGTGTTGTGTAGGATTTTGGTGGTGCCATGGTAAAAAAAATATTGCAGAAATTTTAAATATTTTGGTCAAAATTTTAATCTTGGTGAGGTGTCGAAATATGTTTTGCGTCTAAAATCTTTTATGTTAACATGTCGGTGAAGTATTGATGAATATCGGTTGAATATTGACTTCAGTGATTTTTTAGTGTAATTTGTTCAAAATATCGAGAAATGTTTTGGGAAATTTTCAGAGAAATATGAATAAACTTCCAAAATTTTGACAACTTCATATAATTTTACTCATTTTTATATTCTCAATATTATTTAGTTGCGTGATTGATTTTATTCGATATTTCTAATAATATTAACTTCTCCTGTAAGAGTTTTCATGTCTAATATTCACAATGCTCATGATTTTGGCAACTAGAATTTTCAATTATACTCTTTTGAGCGCCAGTGCATTGGAAAATTTTGTAGATGTCCATACATCAAAACACAATAGAAGATATAAACAAATTTTGTTAATAATTATATTCAACACTATCCACAGAACATGATATGAAGTCAAAATAATTATCAAAAATCAAGATGGATTTAAGTCTCATAGAAATTCTTTTTGATATATAAATATCTAATATGTGTCATATATGTAACTCATGTAAAACTTATTTATTTGTATACCATTCTAATGTTTGTTCTATATGAAGAATTTATATGTATCTATGAAAGCAAAATTTCTTTGCTTTCTTAATTTTCTTAGACATTTCCGCCTATAGACATTTTCTTCAATATCTCCATAAAGTTGGAGTACTAATATTTTTACGGATACCAATTCATCCTTGGATGGTGCAATGATAACAGTTTTTACACGAGAGAGAGTGAGAGGACGAAGGGGGAAGAGAAGGTGGGAGAGAGAGAGAGATTTCTCTCTCTTTATTTCTTTTTTCAAAGTAAATTTAGTCCGCTTAAGGAGAAACTATAAGTTTTTAGATGCCTATAAGTAATACGAATTTATTTATATCATTGTTACGAGTTAAGGGATTAATTTAAAAAAAAAGTGACTGTATATATAATCGTAATTACATATGTAATTTTATCATAAGGTGATGAATTAATCTTCCATCCCTAATTTAAATAACTAATTAAATAAATTTAAAGATCAAGTGGTACTCTTATAAAAGAACCAATGTAGCAATTTACCCAAATAAATAACAAACAAAAATTATTGAAGAAATAAACGAGAATAAAGGGGAGGGTGGGTCTATTTGCATACCAATTTTAACCCTTCACACAACCTTTCTAAATACACACCCGACTTAAATTTAAAAGAATATACTTAACACACACCCCTATGAATTCCAAAAATACTCCTTACAATTCCAAAAAGACTATTACTTCTATATAAGGCAGGTGTTTCTTTGCACACTGCAAACTATTAATTTTCGTTTCTTTTAATATTTTTAAAGATTTTTGTGTAGGAATTATGAAGTAATGTTGTTATAGACATAATCTAACGGTAAAATCACAACTGATTTCACTTAAAAGTGTAAAGTTAGAATCCCTCCACCCCAAATAAAAAAAAAAGAGAATTATGAACTAATAATATAAATATATATACTATTACATTTCACTAACATTATTAAATAAATAATTATCCGCATGCTAATAAAGAAAAAACTAAAAATGTAAACAAAAAAAAAAAATTATCTGAATACAAGATGGGCAAAAAATGTTTAAAAAAATATATATCTATCTTTATCTTTTGTATATAATTGTATCGAACCCTCATGAACCATTACAGTTAACTTCTCTTTTCAATATTAATCTCTTGAAAAAGTGTGGAAAATAAATTAATATGAAATAATATTGTTGACATATCGGAAAATTTACTAAGAATTTTTTTTTCTTTTTTTAAGAACCTTATAAAAAAATAAACCTTCATAAGTAATATAAATTTTAAAATTCATACCATGAAATAAATATAAGAAATTCTATAAAGATTTTTTAATCAAAATAATCATAAAATCAAGGTCCCAAAAATTTATTTAATATTAAACATGTTCTTCCATGGTCATTTCTTCCGTTTTCACATCACATATCGTCTCGCTTTTTTAAAGCTCATTCAATGCTACATCATATCCTTTATCTGCAACGTGAATTATTTTATATAAGTTAGGGCTTAGTAAGACACTTAAATCTTACAAACTCAAATGAACTTTTTTTTTATCGTCATCGTAAACATCATCATAAATAAAAACATCATTGAAAAACTTTTTAACTTTTAAAAACCATCATATATTGGGTCTGGTATTGTACCGTCATAGCGCGCCAATCATAGAAAAAGTGGGATAGCAAATCCTAAACCAACGGTAACAAAAAGTTAGCTCACCGGAGAAAAGACCGCTCATCAGTCATCATCATCATCATCAAAGATGTATAACACCATTTTAAAATATAAAAATACATATATATATATATATATATAAATACTTTTCATCAAAACATCATAGCAAGAGAAGTATTAAAAATATCATAACATCATTATCAACATCAACATCAAAAACATAAACTTCTCAATTCTTTAACTCATGTTGCAGATGACAGTGTATTTACATAAACGCCTTACTTAACCTTTTTAAATTTTCCCGACGATGACGCGCGATTGAGGTTTCGGGTGCTCACCTTTAGAATTGTTCATGTCAAAAATAATAAACATAATAAAATTATGAAAATGTCATAATAATTCATCATACCTATCTGTCATATTAAAACAACATTTAAAGGGCCAATTTCATCAACGTCAAAATACAAAAATCCAACAATTACACAATATTACAAAATGTTGCAAAAATTGACAGTTAGACCTCTGTCCCTTTAAAAAAATCATAAAAATTCATATAAGACTCCAAAAAACCTGAAGCCATGGTCAAAATAAATTAAACATCCAGAGCTTTCTAAAGATATCTAATTCGTTAAAACCGAAGTTCGTTTGTTCCCTCAAAAATAGTTTTTGAATTTGTCACAAAACTTTGTAAAAAGACCGGCAGTCGGACCTCTGTCCGTTTGAAAAATCATAACAATTCACACAAGTCTTCAAATGATATGAAATCGTTCAAAAGAAAATAAACATTCAGAGCTTTCCAACAAAATCAAATTCATTAAAAAGAAGAGTTCATTTGCACCCTCAAAAACAATTTTTAAAACTAAACCTAAAGCCTGGAAATTTCCAGCAATTGCCAAATCCAAAAATTATTAAAAATTTTCTTCCAAAAATAAAATTAACACCATTAACATGCATAAATCATATACACACAATAATCAACCTCAAGACATGTTTCTAAAACATTCAAATTACAGATTTTAAAAAAATCCTTGTAGCAAAGCGAATAGAAGGAAATCAACATGACAATCGGCCGAATATACAAAACAACATCTAGATCATACATGATTACCTAAAATAAAATAATATACAGTCATGGACATCAAAACCTCACCTAAATCATATATATACTCCTTCAATCATCAAGTTATGAATATCCTTTATTATTCGCTCAAACCAATACAATCCAAACCAAAAGAAAATCACCTAAACTCTCATGAAATCCCAAACTAAAAACAAATCATACCTTGAAATCTCTTAATTATGGCTTGGAAGAGTATCAAGGTTTGGTGGATAATCTTGGAGTTTTCTTTTTTTTGTTTTGTTTTTTTGTTTTTCTCTTGTATTGGGCGTATAAGAGAAGGTGAGGGAGATAGAATAAGCAATAAAGAAGGAGAGGAAGAAAATAAGCGTTGACAAAAAAACAGAGAGCCAAAATTTAATGGATTTCAATTGGGAATTAATTGAATATCAAATTGCTAAAACAATAAGGTTAAGGGATATCATCAATGGTTTTTTTTTGGGCAAATAAAGTTGTCAAACTATTAGCATATTAAATGAAAATTAAGAAAGCAAATTCTCTCCTTTATTTTTCACACGTTCTTTCCTCCTTTTTTTTTTTTTTTTTTCCTCCTTCTGAATACGTTGTCCCCCATTTTTTTTTCCTCTTCTGATAACTCTACATTCTTACATATATAAATAACATTAATATGGTATATTATATACTTATAATTATAACGTATATAACATATAGAAATCTTGTAAACATATATATATAAAACTTATGATTAATATTTATATAAATATAAATATATACATATCCATTTATATAATATATTATTCTATTAAATTGTCACATAAATTCATCAAATAATCATTATATAAAAACATCAATTTGGTATTAATTTTGCTCTAACACCTCCAATTCTCGTCACGTCACCTGTAAAATAATAACTTATAGTAACATCAAGAATAAATAAACATATTATCGTTACATATTCTATATTAATTTCTAACATCTAATTACTAAATTATGATTAGGAAAATTGGGGCGTTACAATAACTAGATGCCTTTGATATATGCACAATAACTTTCAAGGAGAAAAAAATATCACACCACAAAAAGCATATAGGATTGTAAATATAAAGAAAATATAAATATAAATGAAAGTTAATTACAAAAAAGATTATTCAAGTGTACGTTCATACGATTTTCTAAAATAATTTTATGAGTAAAGTCTTTAAAAATGAGAGAAATTATAAGTTTTTGTTGGTGCAGATGTGAAGGTGTGAGTGTGTTGGCTTAAAAAAAATTCCTTATTAAACTTTTTTCTAAAATTATAATCAGGTAATTTGTACTTATTATTTTATGTAATTTTAGATGAGAGTTACATTATAATTATAAATTTTAATTAAAAAAGATGTGTGAAAAGTTAAATGGAGTATATGAATTGAACCACTTTAAAAGAAACAGAATACTCTGAAAAAACAATAGTGATATTTAAAAACTTTAGTAAAAATTAAAGTCATATAAAAAAAAAAAAAAAAAAAAAAAAAAGGCTCAACGAAACTTGACCACATACTTGATGGCCGGCTGGTTAGCATTTACCTTTGACTTTTATTGGAAGACTCCCTATTCATTTGCGATTCGTTGTCAACTAATCTTTATTTCCATTTCTCCGCCATTACCTTTTCCTTAGCTCTGCAAACCTTTCTTTCTTTGTGTGAGCAAAAAGAAGAGAAGATCATGGCTTTAGAACTGGTGGGAGGAGCTCTTCTTTCAGCTTCCCTACAGTTTCTGTTCGAGAGGATTGGTTCTCCTGAGATTCTCTTTTATTTGCGCAAAAAATCCAAGAAATCTGATTTTGATGACCTCCTTTCCAAACTCAAGAGTCTCTTCAATTCTGTCTCTGCTGTTCTTGATGACGCCGAGCACAAGCAGATCTCCAGAAACAGGGCTGTAGAGGCCTGGCTTGACGACCTTCAAGATGCTGTTTTTGATGCTGAAGACCTCTTCCATCGAATATGATGTTCTGCAACTCAAGGTTGAAGCTGACTCAAAAACCAGCTCTTCAAGACCCAGCTCTTCAAAACCCAGCTCTAGTAAGGTACGAAATTTATTCAAGCCTAAGAAAAAGTTTAGAAGCTTGTTTTCCAAGTCACATGATTCGAATGATCAAGATCTGGAGAAAAGGATGAGGAAGAATCTTGAGAGACTAGAGTACGTTGCGAAACAGAAGGATGTTCTTGGTCTGAGAGAGGGTGTTGGCGAAAGACCATCGTGGAGATTGCCTTCGACTTGTCTGGTAGAAGAGTCTGAAGTTTATGGTAGAGATGATGACAAAGGTGTGATACTTAAGTTGTTGATGTTGAACGATGTGGGCAGCGAAAAGATTTGCGTGATTCCGATTGTCGGAATGGGCGGGGTTGGAAAAACTACACTTGCTCAAGCAGTTTACAATGATGATAAAGTTCAGGGGAGTTTTGAACTCAAGAAATGGGTCTGCGTCTCTGAAGATTTTGATGTTTGTAAGATCACAAAAACGTTACTTCAGTCGGACTCTTCTGATGGTGCCATGGACCTGAATTCGATACAACTCAAGTTGAAAGAGAGGTTGATGGGAAAGAAGTTCTTGATTGTTCTGGATGATGTTTGGAATGAGGACTATGTTGATTGGGAGGCAACGAGGATGCCTTTCAAATATGGGGCTCCGGGAAGCAAGATTATCGTGACAACGAGAAGTGAAAATGTTGCGTCTATCATGGGAACTGTTCGAAGCCACCGTCTGAAGGAATTGTCGGATGAAGCTAGCTGGCAACTTTTTGCAAAGCACGCGTCAGCAATCAATGGAGACTTTACTGCACATCCGGACCTGGAAAGATTTGGTAGAGAAATTGTTAAGAAATGCAAAGGCTTGCCATTGGCTCTAAAAACACTTGGAGGCCTCTTGCGCTCTACGGTGAATGTTCGGGAATGGGAAAGGATAGCTAAGAGCGATATTTGGGATTTGACTGATAAACAGAGCAAAATTCTTCCGGCCTTGAGGTTGAGTTACCACTATCTCCCTCCACACTTGAAAAGATGTTTTGCTTATTGTTCACTATTTCCCAAAGACTATACGTTTGACCAGAACGGATTGGTCTTACTATGGATGGCTGAAGGTTTCTTGGAGCATCCAGGGAGAAATAAGAGAATGGAAGAAGTGGGTGACGAATATTTTAATGATCTAGTGTCTAGATCATTTTTTCAACATTCAATGGGATTCTTTGGTGATTTTTTCAACATTCATGACCTTTTGGTTGATTTGGCTACATTTGTTTCCAGAAAATATAGTCTTTTTCTAGAGACAAGTGGCAGCTTGGATAAAATGGAGACAAATCGGGCACGTCATCTTTCTTACTCTGTAGTACGGCCTGATCCGTGTGAGAGGTTGAACTCTGTTATTGAAGCTCCTCACTTGAGGACTTTCCTACCAATAAAAAGGTTGAGGATGTATCGTGGTGTTTTATCTGAGGAAGTAGTAGGTGATTTGTGTTTGAAGTTTAGGTGTTTGAGAGTTTTATCTTTGTCTGGCTATGAAAGCATCAAACAATTACCAGATTCAATTGGTGAACTAAGGCATCTTCGCCACCTGAACCTCTCTTCTACTTCAATTAGTAGGTTACCAGAATCTGTATGCAAGCTGTACAATTTACAGACTTTGAAGTTAAACAGTTGCGGATCACTCACTAAGTTGCCTAACACTTTTCATCACCTCACTAATTTGAGATATCTTGATACCAGTGAGAGCAACCTAGAAGAGTTGTCAGAATCTATATGTATGTTGTGCAATTTGCAAACGTTGAAGTTGTCATATTGTCATTCTTTGACTAAGTTGCCTGATGACTTTCATCATCTCATTAATTTGAGATATCTTAATGCTGAAGGCAGTGGGCTAAAACAGTTGCCAGAATCTTTTAGTATGTTGCAGAATTTACAGACCTTGAAGTTGTCAGATTGTCGTTCTTTGACTAAGTTGCCTGATGACTTTCATTGTCTCATTAATTTGAGATATCTTCATGCTGGAGGCAGTGGGCTAAAAGAGTTGCCAGAATCTTTAAGTATGTTGCAGAATTTACAGACGTTAAGGTTGGCATTCTGTAGTCGTCTCACTAAGTTGCCTAAAGATTTTCATAATCTCACTAATTTGAGATATCTTGATGTCAATTATAGTGGCCTGGTAGAAATGCCGACACACATGGGTAGAATGAAAAGTCTCGACACCTTGAGTAACTTCATTGTGGGAACAGATAATGGTAAAAGGATAGGAGAGTTGGGAGGACTATCACATCTTAGAGGAGCACTTCACATTAAGAAGCTAAGGAATGTATTAAAAGCAGAGGATGCATTGGAGGCAAACTTGAAGGAAATGAAGTATCTTAAGAAGCTGATCTTGGAATGGGATGATGATGAAACTGGTGATTCAAACCATGAAATGGATGTACTTGACAATCTATGCCCTAACTCAGCCTTGAAAGAGCTGGAGATCAGGAATTATGGAGGTACCAAATTTCCTAATTGGTTAGTTGATCCTTCATTATGCAACATAGTTGATTTGCGTCTTTGGAAATGCAAACGTTGCAACCGCTTGCCACCACTTGGGCAATTGTCGTCCCTGAAATTTCTTAGGATAGATGAATTTGACGCAGTAGTGAAGGTGGGTCCCGAGTTATTCGGGAATGGGTCTTCGACTGTGAAGCCATTTGCATCATTGAAAGTCTTAGAGTTCTGTAACATTTTAAACTGGGAGGAATGGTCAATGGTAGCTGAAGATGCTGAAGCTTTCCCAAAGCTAAGACGACTTTCTTTATTCAACTGCAAGAAGCTTACTGGGGATTTGCGTCGCTTCCTTCCATCTCTAACAGAGCTTTACATCGAAAAATGTCCACAGCTTTCTTCTTCGCTCCCAGAGATGCCAGTTGTCAGCAAACTAACACTTATTGATTGCGACAAGCTTACTGGAGGATATCATGTTGTAGAATCATTCGAGTGTCTTGAATACCTGGTAATCTCCACTTCACTTGACTCAACAACATGCAGGTCTCTTCCCGCTTCCTTGAAAACGCTAGAAATTAGTCGGTGCAAGAATTTAGAATTTCCTCTACCCCACTCATACCACTGCCCCAATCTGAATGAACTTCGTATCTACGACTGTGAAAACCTCATCACCTCCGGAATGAGCTGGAATTTGCAAGGGCTTCCTAATCTTACAAACTTTACAATTTCATGCTTCGATTGTGAAAATCATTTGGAGTCGTTTCCGGAAGAAGGAATGCTGCCTAGCACTATCACGAATCTTCGTATTAGTAATCTGAACAGGCTTAAAACCCTAGACAACAACGGGCTTCAACAACTCACCTCTTTAACATCACTAGACATCCACGGCTGCACTAACTTGCAGACTATTCCAGAAGAAGGGTTTCCGCACTCTCTTAAAGATTTGAGCATCAGTGGATGTCCTCTACTTCAGAAAAAGTGCGACAGGGAAGGGGACCACTGGCACAAGATTTCTCGAATCCCCAGAATTTTCATCCATCAGGAACTTATCAATTAATTTTAAAGACCCAGGTACTTGCTCTTTTTATTCTACTTTTTGTTGCGGTAGTAAAAATCATTAAGCTGATTATCTTTTTATTTATTTTTATTTAACTATTATTATTATTAGTATTATTGTTATTATTATTATTGTGCTTTCTTTTTTTGTGGTCAAACTCAGCAATCTTTAATATTGAAACGTGCATAAACAGTTTTGGAGGCTTGTTTTACTAACCACTCTTGTTGCGATGGTTGTTTTCTTATTTTTTGATGCATATATATATATATTTTACAATTTTATAGGTTATTTTTCTTATTTTTTTAATGCCTTTTTTTTTAATTTTATTTCTTGCTTAATAGTAGAAATTCTATAGGCTTTGCTGTTATTGCAGAATTATGCACAATTCTCTGTTTTTTGCAATGCTCTGTTTTTTTTTTTTTTACAACAATCCGTTTAAGGGTTTTTAACTTTGTCACATCTTAAATTTATCGACCTTTGATAACTTGTTCTCAAATTTTTTATTTAAGCAACTTGCCTTTTAAACTTTCTAAATTGCTTCAATATGTGTCATTTTTCGAACTTTTCATTGTATTGAGGAGTTGAATTGGAAGATTTACATTACGATTTGATTTTTTTGTCAGAGAGATTTTCCATCCTCACAGTAGGTGCACTTGGGCTTTCTATCCATAATTTAACAAAAGTAAAGCAAAAGGGGGTAAATCACAAAAATTTGGAAAATACAAGAGTTACATTGTCATAAGTTGAAGTTTGAGGGGTAATAGTACTAATAACTCAAGTTCTTTAGTTTGAATGAGATAAAAAGCTACTGTTAAACTCATGAGTGCTAAAAACCAAAGTTCTTTAGTTCTTTAGGGGCAACTGGGCAAATATTTTGCAGTACAGAAGCTACTGGAACTTTAAAAAAACTAAAAAACTAAAAACCAAAAACCAAAAACCAAAAACAAAAATAAAAAAAAAAAAAACAAAACAGCCCTCAAAATTATGTACTAAAAATAATACAGATTAAACCAACAAATTTAAGATAAGCAAAAATGAAAAGAAAAAAAAAAAAGACAACAACAACAACAAAAAATTTTAAAAAATGGACAAAAACTTATGCATGTGTATAAAAGCTAACATATGTGTGATGGTTTTTAGTGAATTCATGTCTCTTAAGTGATGGTTGTTGTTGTCGTTGTTGTGGGATTTTTTTTTTTTTTTTGGTAGAGGGAACAAATTCTTCATAGAAAGTTGGTATGGGAGTTTCTATGAATACCAAACATTTGATAGAGCTTTAACCATTGTAGGACACGAGCAACGAAGTGTCGAATTTGTGCCGGTTTCTGCCAATAATGCAGGACTGTTTGCAATTCATCTTCGGGAAAATCGCAACAATATCAAGTAGAAAGAATCAAACCTTGCAAAGTTTTAGATGATGATTGAACCACTGGTGAAAAACTTTAATGAAGGTAATCCTCTAATTGCCGATCATGGAAGGCTAAACATGTAATCTTGGTAACCACCGCCTTAACATAGAATTAATTACTTCCAATGTTTAGCTATGCAGGCAAATCTTTCGTGAAACGAACGGATGAGACCAAAAACAACAAATATTCTGAAGGCCCTGAGTCTCGGTGATCTTGGATGGACCATCTTCTCTGTATCATTTGGCAGTTCATCAATTGCTTCGGATTGAAGGATTTCTTGCAGTTACGATGGTGGGTCCTGAGTTTTACTGGCATTTTTCTTCTTTGGTTGTGAAGCTATTTGCATTGCTGGAATACTTGTTGTTCTATGTGAAACGGGAAGGAATGGACGATGCTAGTTGAAAAGGTTGAAACTTTCTCTCTGCGACTGCGACTTACTGGGGATTTGCCTTTCTTGCTTCCATCTTTAACAAAGCTTAGAATCTCTAGAAGTCCGCAGCTTGCTTCTTCACTCCCAAGGATGCCAGTCATTAGTTAACTGAAACTCAGCAATCGTGATAATCTAATCCCGAGAGAAGCGGAATTTGAAAGCACGTCCCAATCTTCAGTGCCTTACAATTGTCGGATGCAGCTGTGAAGATATGGAGTCCTTTTCGGAGGAAGGGCTGTTGCTTACCACCATCACTTCTATTGAAATTTCCAATCTTCCATGCCTTAAGCACTGGACTAAAATAGGCTTAACGAGCTCACTTCTTTGAGAAGATTGGCCCGAGATAGCTTCCAAAACTTGCAGACGATGCCAGGATATGAGCTTCCAACATCGATTCAGCTTTTGGAAATCAATGAATGTTGTTTGCTGGAGAAGAAGATCCAAAGACCGGAAGGAGGAAACTGGAACAAGATTGCCCGCATCTCCCACGTTTGAATAAATCAGCACTTTATAAGTTCTAGTCAACGAACGAATATTCCAACATCTTTACACCTAACCAATTTTCCATCTGGTACTTGTTCTTTTGATTTATTATTTAGTCCTGTTGTCGATATTTCTTTTCTAATATCGGTTTCTTCATTCTAGGTAATAAGCATGTCTATTGCTGGAGCTTTACTCTGTCCCTACCTCATCGATGTTTGGTCAGGAAACTGTGTCTAAACAATTTTACAGGTTTGTTTGTTTCTAGATACCATGTTCGATAATACTTAATAAGCTTTATTTTAAACCACACTTTGTTTTACTTTTCTTGTCTGGTGGTGGTTATGGTTTCTTGTTGTCTAAGATGCTGGGCTTCCACTGGCAAGTTATTACAAAACTTAGGATATCATGAATCTTAGCCAAGATAGCCGAAAGCTTTCTTTGTGGCTTTTCTGGCGACAAAATTTCAAAACCCCGTCTTCAAACTAAGTACTTGTTTTCTCTAGTTTCTTCTTGTTGTATTGAAGGTTCATCAATCCACTTTGCTAGGTATTGGTATCTGTTGTATTGCATTGCTGTTTTGGAGTTCATCATCTGCTCTGTTTCCATCACTGATTTTGTAATATGGAGAAAAATTCTAATTGAATATTAAAATGCTTACAATTAAATTATATTCTTTACTTCGTTAAGTTACCTAGTTTTAGATCAATGATAAAATATATGAGCGGTTTTCACTTGGTCGAGAAAAATCCTAATTCAAAATCGAGAATCCAACAGACAAATTAATATTATGTAGAGAACTGGTAGCTCTTCAGATGAATAATTTTGCTTAATTAAAAGCTGTAGAGGACTAACTACTGTTGTTGTTGTTTTTTTTAAATTTTTTTTTTTTATTTTGCCTATTCTTGTCTGCAGAGCTACACTTTTCAGCAGAACCACCAGGAGAGCTACAACAGTTCGAAGCCATATGAACTCGGATCAAGGAATAAAAATAAAATACGCAAACTTAGGTTAGTAAGTTTTTATCAAAAAAGTAGCTAAATATATATATATATATATGTGTATACATATATATTTCAATTTGCCCCAGGCTGTGTTTCCTAATATACATTACTGCAATTGCTTGCAGCTATGGCAGGCACCAACCAAAAGAAGTGTGTTTAGTTTCTGCTAATTGCAGAAGTGGTGTGACATTTGAGAATTCACAAATTACAGCATGCTAAAAATAAATAAATAAAAATAAAACTAGAAAATAACAAACAAACAAACAAACATACAAACTAAATTGTGGTGTTAGAATACATGCAACAAATATATTTGAGAGAATAATGTTTATCTTAGCGTAATTATTCATGACTAAAAAAATTTGTACATACAGGTATATCTGATCGAAACTCAGGGACATGAGCCACTCATGGCTAATCTACACCCGTTTTTAAGAAAACATCCCTCACTGATTGCAGGAAATTTTGCTATAATTCTCACCTTCTTTGAGGCAGTGAGTTGATGAATATTTTTTCACTAGGGATGACAAATCGGGGCACCCTTCATGTCTCAAGTCTACGAACATCACAGCAAGAGATGTTGCCAAAAGATCGTTTCTGATACTTATTAGACTCATTTTCGGCCTTGATCTTGTGACGACAGTGGGTGTGATTCTCTTGAAGCAAAGCTGATTGGAGAAGGTCGAGAGATGAACAGCTTCATTCCCTTCCATGTCTGTGTAGTTCATCCACGTACTTGGCCGGTATCATTTCCTTCAATCGAATGAAAGTCTTGATAGATTCTCTGAGATTTTTTGCTGTTGTTCAATTCGATCAACAGCTTGAGAACTTTGTAGGGAAGTTGATTTTCTAACAAGAAAAGGTCTTGTTGGATCAGTGCTGCTTGACTCTTGCCACTCTTGAAATTACCAACTCCTTGGTGGCACTGCTGTGTATGTAACTGTAGAGTAGCGCGATCGTCTGGGAACAACATCAAGGCAAGCTCCTCTTCCTTACTGTCATAAGACTTGATCACCTCTTCATCAAAATAATTCTTGAGTTCTTCGGTCTCATTCTTGATTTTCAGATACGGGTATTCCGTTGTTTGTCCACTTCTCTCAACAAATGTTGCTGCCAATTTGGTCTTGAATCCCTCCGGAAGCAAGGAATTAGAATTGCAACTGAGAGGACCTACAGAGATTGCCATCGGAGAGTAGTACTCCTTGAAAGTTTCTTGTCGGAGCATTGTTGGAACCCTCTGTATCTTCAACAGTTTAGTTTTGTTGACGTCTTGTTGACTCTTCGTTTCTTCCCCGGTTATTTTCTTTAAGAAGTGCTCCTCTGCTTCACTTTGGTAACTCTGATTTGATAGCTATGTGTAGGCTTTCTTTTGCTTCAATGAAACTCTATTTATATATGTCATTATTAGTAGTATGTGTGAAAAGAATGGAGCAACAAAGCCATAGAAGAAAAGATTGCTTTGATTCCTCCGTCGGAAGAAAGTTGATTGCTATGGTAGAGCTTTGATGTCTTCGTCTTCTGCGAGTAGTAGATTTCCCCTTTTCTAAAAAAGGTGTGGTTTGCATTGCTTTCACTTAACTTGGATGCCTAAAATAGCAAAAACATGTATCATTCCATACGACATTACATCACCTTTGTATAAGCAGTTCTATTCGGCAGGGGCTTTCTCATGAGTTGGTTCACACACAAAAAGTAATTGTCCAATCGTCCTGCTGTGATATATTTGTCAATTTTCGTGGTCACTGACTCGGTGAGGCAATTTCATATCCACCTCTGTATTGAGGTCTTAACTTTGAAGTCGCATACTTATATAAATAAAATAAAATAAAATAAGTAAATAAAAGCAGGTGTATTTTGTTGTGATTTTATTGATGAAATCTATTGCAAAATTCCAGAAGTCTACAACCAAATGTATTGAACAGAGTTACTACTTAAAAAAATGAGAGAGTCAGGGCCAAACACCTAAAATTCTCACTGAAATCCCCCACTTTATGCTAAAATAATATTCTAACCAGACCGAGAAAAACTTATATCTCCCTCAACACAGGCTTTCTCTTCTAGAAGGGGAAAAGATGCGAGTTCACGGCTCTATCTGCAAAACGAGACCATGACAAGAATCTAGGACAATTCTCGGCTGTGCTTTGAGGCAGTAACAACCGCATTCATCAACAGCCCACAAAAGAAAGGGAAATTTTCCACAATAGAACCACCAAACTCGAGTATTTATACCAAGTAGTTCAGTAAATTCATAATATTTAAATAAGTGAAAAGACTGATCCAAATAATTTGGCTATTATAGGTTCCCATCTTCTTCTGTTGTATCTTCATATCTATTACAAAAGAAAAACTAAATTTGAATATTTGCTTATAAAACTGAAGTATGCTGACAAGAATTAAACAGTCGTGGGGAAAAAAAAAGGATTATTACATGTTCGAGTGTTTATTACCTTGCTTATTGCCTTTTAAATAAAGGGATTTAGAGGGATTTAACTCAATCACTAATTAACTATTGTTAATCAAATATGTGAAAAATGGCAAACGGTCATTTTGCTTAATGAAAAAAAGTTTGGACATCTATTAGATTGGGTTACCAAAATAGACCACATAGTCTAATTTTCCTTAAAAAAAAATTGACCACTATTTAATTAATTTGTGAATCATAATAAGATCAGTATGAGATTTATGTGTCTAGCTCTTTGTGATGAATACCATGGGCTTCATGGCGATGGAAATATACCAACCTGACTCGTGTGGTCATTTTGTGTGATATCATAGTTCTTAGGGAAAAGCACATGTATGACATAAATTTAAAGATTATTGTGCAAATATGATACAAAACTTTGATACTAGATCATTAAGACACAAATAAATTTTAATAAAATTAAAACTTGTGTCATACTGGTTCAGAAGGGAGAATTTGTGTCGTGTTGGTCAATAAATGAAAAAAAAAAAGGTGGTTATTTAGATAAATTTCTCTAGTTTTTTTTTTCCTTAATCAACATTCATGTGGTCTAATTCTTATAGAGATATGGTGTGGTAGCATATGATGGTATTTTTGTTAAGACCTTACGAGAGGTTATCAAATGGGATGGGGTTCTCGACCGTCGACTTGGATAACAAAGCAAAAGGTTATTTTGGCCTCTAAATTATATAACATATCTCATATTGGTCCATGACTTGTGATTTTACATATTATACTTCCATGAATTTTTCTACTGTTACACCGACAGTCACCCTTTCAATATTCTCTAAGAAATATTTGACTGAAATTGAACACATTCTAAACACATATAAGCTTCATTTATAAGTAAAATTGTAATTAAATATTTTTTTAAGGGAAATTTTACTTTATCAGAGATATTTTGAAAGTAACTGTACTTACATAGCGTCAACAGAGATATTTTAAAAATACAATTTCTCACAAAAATATGTTTAATTACAATTTTAGCCTTAATCAGAAGCTATGTGATCTTGAATGTTTTCAATTTCCATTCAAATCTTGACAAAATATCAATAAGGGTTGTTTGTGTAACAATTGAAAATTTGGAGATGATATGATAAGTAAAATTAAAAAATCAGAAACCAATATAAGATTGGTGTATAGTTCAAGGATCATTTGTGAAATTAACACCAAATATTTATAATTGAAAAAAAAATTAAAATGGATTAATAATTGTGATAAAATCGAATGCTCTAATATTTTTAATCATTTTAATCATTCGATTTTGTCATCTTCGCATTTTTGTTAAATTTTTAGTTTAATTTTTGCATTCTTTACTTTTTTTCTTTTTAGTTTTATAATTTAACTACAAGGACTCTTTGGGAATAACAGGAGTGGTATAAAAAAATATGTATATATTTAACTTTAAATTTAATTTGATGGGTGGTTTAGGTTAAAAAAAAAAAGGTGAAAAATGTAGATTGAGGCGCCTCAACCAAAATTTTACTGTGTGAAAAGTTGTCGTTCCAAAAGAAATAAATTATATCTTTTAGGAAAGTTTGTGCAATCATTTTACAAAATTATATCTTCTAGGAAAAAGTGTATTTGCTTTTTTCCTTCTTAACTTAGGATTGAGATGTAAACTCAATATTTTGTTATAAAATAAGGCACGGGCAACTATATTATTCGTAGATAAGAGGATGACTATCAAATTTACTACTTCGGCTTTCTCTCTTAACTTAGGATTCCTTTTGCTTACTAAGATTTATAAAATAGATTAGATCTAATAACATGGTTGAACTTTATATGTCACTAGTTGAACACATGTTTCGCGCATGTAAATAATATATTGTGTAAAAAAATATAAGAATTTAAAGAGAAAATTACAAAAAAAAATGAAGAAGAACATAATGATAAAATCAGAAAAAAAAAAACAAAAACAAAACAAAAATTTGAAACTCTATACGATATTTAAACAACCAAAACCAAAACTTCTTAATAAAATTTCAAAACAATTTATTCAAAACCCATTTCAACCAAATTAATCAAAGATATAAGTTATTAAACATATATAAATATGATTATGTAAATGTGTATATTTATGTAATGAGAAATGAAAAAGATAAAAAAGGATAAAAGCATAAAAGAAAATAAATGAGAGAAGAAAAAGATAAAAGATAAAAAGAAAGAGAAAGGATAAAAGCAAAAAAGAGAAGTAAAAAACCATTGAGTTGACACATAACAGAAGGAGAGAAAGTATTATTGACTCTTTTATATATAATAATATATATATATATATGTTAAGATTAACATTAAGATAAAACATATGTGATTAACAGTTCTTAAACGGTAAAAAGAAAATGAAAAAGAAAAAGAAAAACACGTAATGGAAATCTAAAAGCAACATAAAACGTTAATAAAGTCCAAAAAAGGGTGAAAATGACGGATACAAACAACGACCATAAACTTAAGCAGCAATAAAAGGAATATTTATAGCAAATCCAAAGGAAACGTCTAGAATAAAAGAGAAAATAAAATGGGAAAAAGAAACCACAACAATGGAAAATAAAAGAATAAAGAAAAAAAAATGAAAAAAGGTGGGAAAACATAACGAAAGAAACGAACGTGAAGGAACAGGCGACAATAAATTATTGCAAAACTATGAATTCAAAAATAATAATAATAATTTTGAGGTATATATCTGTTATTGGACCTCAATCATACGTCTTTCTTTTTTAAGTGTAATCAGATTTCACTGGTAGATCTGTTCTTATTTAAAGGTTTTGTCTCATGTAATACGGGGTTTGTTATGTTCGATATTTTTTTTATCTCCTTAGTGAGAGTAATGAAATTTTCTCTTTAAAAATAATAATAACAATAATATAGTTACAGTCAGTAATGGATCCATAATTTTTTTAATGAGGGCACATATACGGAGAAAAATTTTAAAATTAATAACTTTATATAATAAAAAGTTTAATATTTTTTTATTCTAAACAAAATTTTTTGTCATGTTTATTACCATATACTTACTATTACATATTGTTTTTATATTTTGAAAATATTATGAAATTTATTCTTGAACATTATCTCAAATGTTGTCAAAAATAGAAGTTTTTAACTTATGATTTGCTGTATGTTGTTTGTAATTTTCTGATCTAAAATTAAATTCTAATTTAATTTATTCTACACTATCATTTTTCCTTTTAAAGATAATTCTTTTTATTAAAAAAAAAACTTACATGCATAAATATTCAAATCGTTGATAATTTTAAAATTAATAAATTTTTAAAACAACATAAAAGTGATAAAAAAAAAGTAGACAAAGAAATTAGGAGGAAAAAAGAAGAATCAAATATTGGTAATAATATTAAAATATAAGAAAAAGTTGAGTATTATAAGGCATATTTGAGGGGGAAAAAAACTTTTAAGTGGAGATGTTGGGGGAAAAAACTTTTAAATGAGGATAAAGTACAAAATTTTAAGAAAATATAGGGTTAAAATTTAGAATTCAAGAAATTAAGGGGGTACGTATCTCCTTGACCATTATATAGATCCGTCCCTAGTTGTCGTATAACTTAATCATAATTTAACACCTGATTTCAATATATGATGCTGTAACTTAAAAAACCCAAAACAAAACAAAACAAATATTTGGAAAAGTAAAGAGAAAAAGCTAGATAAACTAAAACACAAAAGAGATGGCTTTGTAAACTTGAACTCGATGGCCGGCAGGTTATTATTATCTTGTAGTCGTTATTGGCCGACAAATCTCATATCAATTACTCTGCCATTTTCATTTCTTTAGTTCTGCAAAGCTTTCTTTCTTTGTCGGAGCAAAAAGAAGAGAAGAACATGGCTTTAGACTTGGTGGGAGGAGCTCTTCTCAAAGAGCGTGTCGGCGAGAGACTGTTGCCGAGTATGCCTTCGACGTGTCTGGTAGAAGAGTGTAAAGTTTATGGTAGAGATGATGACAAGGATGTGATTGTTAAGTTGATGATGTTGAATGATGCCGTCAGCGAAAAGATTTGGGTGATTCCGATCGTCGGGATGGGCGAGGTTGGAAAAACTACAACGATGATGAAGTTCAAATTAAGGAGTTTTGAACTCAAGGCATGGGTCTGTGCCTCTGAAGATTTTGATGTTTGTAAAGTCACAAAAACGTTACTTCAGTCGGACTCTTCTGATGGTGCCATAGACCTGAATTCGTTGCAACTCAACTTGCATTGAAAGAGAGGTTGATGGGAAGAAGTTCTTGATTGTTCTGGATGATGTTTGGATTGAGAACTATCTTGATTGGGAGGCGATGAAGATGCCTTTCAAATACGGGGCTCAAGGAAGCATGATTATCGTGACAACGAGAAGTCAAAAGGTTGCGTCAATCATGGGAACTATTCGAAGCCATCGTCTGAAGGAATTATCAGATGAAGCTAGCTGGCAACTTTTGGATAAGCATGCATCTGGCATCAATGGAGACTTCACTACACATCCGAATGAAGAAAGAATTGGTAGAGAAATTGTTAAGAAATGCACAAGCTTGCCATTGGCTGTAAAAACGCTTGAAGTCCTCTTACGCTCTACGGAGGATGTTCGGGAGTGGGAAAGAATAGCGAAGAGTGATATTTGGGAGTTGGCTGATGAACAGAGCAAAATTTTTCCTGCTTTGAGATTGAGTTACCACTATCTCCCTCCACACTTGAAAAGATGTTTCGTTAATTGTTCACTATTTCCCAAAGACTATAGGTTTGAAAAGAACGAATTGGTCTTCCTATGGATGGCTGAAGGTTTCGTGGAGCATCCAGGGAGAAGTATGAGAATGTAAGAAGTGGCTGATGAGTATCTAGATCATTTTTTCAATATTCAAATGAGTCCTCCTTTACTATTCATACCTTTTGGTTGATTTGGCTAAATTTGTTTCCAGAAAATATAGTTTTTGTGTAGAGACAAGTGGCAGCTTGGATGAAATGGAGACAAATCGGGCACGTCATCTTTCTTACTTTTTGTTACGGTCTGATCCCTACGAGAGGTTAAATTCTAATATTGAAGCTCCTTACTTGCAGACTTTCCTACCAATACATTGGTCATTGATGAATATTGCGTTTTACCTGAGGAAGTAGTAGGTGATCTGTGTTTGAAGTTTAGGCGTTTGAGGGTTTTATCTTTCTCTTTCTATAAAAACATCAAACAGTTTCCTTATTCAATTTGTGAATTAAGGCATCTTCGCTACCTGAACCTCTCTTACACTTCAATTAGTAGCTTACCAAAATCTGTAAGCAAGCTATACAATTTACAGACTTTGTAGTTAGCAAATTGTCAATCCCTAACTAAGCTGCCTAACGATTTCCATTGCCTCACTAATTTGAGATATCTCGATGCCTATAGAAGCAACCTAGAAGAGTTGTCAGAATCTGTTAGTATGTTGTGCAATTTACAGAAGTTGAAGTTGTCTGGTTGTCGTTCTTTGACTAAGTTGCCTAACGACTTCCATCATCTCATAATTTGAGATATCTCGATGCTTCTGGCAGTGGCCTAAAAGAGTTGCCAGAATCTGTTAGTATGTTGAAGAATTTACAGACCTTGAAATTGGCATACTGTCATTCTCTCACTAAGTTGCCAAAAGATTTTCATAATCTCATAAATTTGAGATATCTGGATGTCAATAGCAGCGGTCTGGTAGATATGCCAACTCGAATGGGTAGAATGAAAAGTCTCGAGACCTGACTACCTTCGTTGTGCGAGCAGATAATGGTAACTTGATTAGAGAATTGGAAGGACTTTCACATCTTAGAGGAGCTCTTCACATTAAGAAATTGCATAATGTTTTAAAAGCAGAGGATGCACTAGAGGCAAACTTGAAGGAAAAGAAGTATCTTGAGGAGTTGAAGTTGGAATGGGATGATGAAACTGGTGATCCAAACCATGAATTCGATGTACTTGACAATCTATGTCCTAACTCAGCCTTGAAAAAGCTACAGATCAAGATTTATGGAGGTACCGAATTTCCAGATTGGTTAGTTGATCCGTCATTCTGCAACATAGTTGATGTACGTCTTTGGAAATGCAAACATATTAACTGCTTGCCTCCACTTGGGAAATTATCGTTCTTAAAATTTTTTTGGATCGGTGAATTTGACGCGGTAGTGAAGGTGGGTCATGAGTTATTCGGGAATAGGTCTTCAACTGTGAAGCCATTTGCATCGTTGGAAGGCTTAGAGTTCTTTAAGATGTCAAACTGGGATAAGCGCTTAGGTCACATTTGTCTAAATGCATAACCTAAAGTTATAAAATGAATTTTTATGATGTGATAATTATTAAATTTTGTCACACAATAAGCTTAGATCACATATTATTATTCAAAAAGGTTTGAATAGTGAAAAAAATGACCAATTGATGCATATGTAGAAAAAGTTGTCAAATCACCAAATAAATTAGCAGTCTTAGAGTGTTCTAGACAGAATTCTTCTGCATATAGTGCAATATTAAGGATTTGACATCAACTTTTTAGATAGAATTTAGACTAATTGCCTTTTTTAATATGGGGACTTAGTGGATAAGTCTTTATGTTAGACAAAATTTCTACTGAGTTGCTTTTTCAGTATGAAAACTTGGTGGATAAGGTTTGACATTAGATGAGATTTTTACTGAGTTACTTTTTCAATAAAAAGTCTTATAGGATAAGTCTTCTATACAGTAAAAATTTATACTGCTTAACTTTTTGACAATATTGGACTTTTGGAATTGTATTAATGGAAAACGATGGAAAAATACTGTTATGTTAAGATAACAATATAAGAAATTATTTGTTGAAGATAATATTAAGGAATTATCTTCCATTATCTTAAATTAGAAATTAAGAAATTTTGGATCCAAAGGCTAGGGATTAATTAGTACTTTGATCAATGGATGAGATTTATCCCAATATTCTCATCTTATCTCTTCTTCCACATACTTAAAAAGCCTATGTAATTTAGAATCTAGAGCTATGGAAGTGATGTAAATCTTGTTTAATCAAAGATTAAGCTTGCTTAATTACATTAAGTCTCATTAAGCTTTGCCTATAAATAGGCATCACCCCCACCCATTTTACTCACACCTCAAAAATCCACTCTTCTCTCTCTAGAGTTTCTCTCTCTAGGAGAAACTCTCTCTCTCTAAAAATTTTCTTAGATAGTATTAAGTTTTCTTAAGTTTCTTAAGAAAATTTTCTTTAGCCTTTGAAAAATTTTTCTTCCCATTTTCCCACCTCCCAAGCACCATCCTAGCCTCTTAAGAGTTTGAAGAAATCCTTCAAACCCCTTCAAGAAGTGCTTCTTAAGGAGGTCCTAATTCTGTTCTCTGGTGGAAACTCTGATCGTTGAGGTAGTTTTCCGACCAAGACTTTAGTTATTTTTCTTTTAGTTTAAAATTTTTATGGTTAATATTTAAGTAGAAATGCTGTCGAAATTTTTAGAATTGATGGTTTGATAGTATAGAGTTTTTGATTGTTCATATGAATATGTTCATGTTTATGTTATGGGTAGTATAGAATTTTTAGAAATCGAATTTAAATCGAAGATTTTGAACTTCAATCCTTTCGTTAAGAGTTTTAGAAATTCAAATATATTTTTATTAGATGGAAACTATTAAGGAAAAGAAAAAACTATGGAATATTGAGCTATGTTATTTATGTATGAATTTCAAAATTTTCTATAAGTGAATTTTTTATTCTTCGATGAAAATTGTTAAAAACTATCAAGTTTCGGATTTTTGAAAAAAATGAAGTATATATGGTCAAAATTGAACTTGGCCAAACATGAAAAAATTAAATAACATGTAGATGAATATTTTCAGTGAAGAAAGTTTTATCAAATTCTCGACGGTTTGAAAAATATGATTTTTCAAAGTTTATGCAAAACAGGGAAAATTTGGGGGACCAAATCTGGCCACTGCAGCCCAAGGCCCAGCCCCTGGGTGCTGCAGCTCCCAAAACTGGTGCTGCACTGCCAGGGCTGTGCTGTGGCGCTGCTGCGCCCGGTTTTTTTTTTTTTTAATAGATATTTTTAAAGACAAACTTTTTAAGATAAGATTAGATTTAAAAACTTTACAACCAATTTTTCTAAGTAAAAATGTATGATTCAAATTTTGAAGTACACCATGGTCTCATAACCATAGCTTATGTAAATTAAATCTTAAATTCTTTTTGAAAGGGAATTTAGGATTAACCTTATCCAAAGAGTATATAAAATTAATACTCAACTTAGATTCAGGAAGGGAATTTTAGACTATGGCTTAGAAGGAGGCGTTTTTGTTGTGAGTAAGGTAAGTACAAATCTCGCCTATAGTATAAAAATATTATTATTTTCAATGTATTAGGCACATGCCATGTTAAGAATGCTTTGCCTATATTTATAGAATGATAACATGGAAGCAATGATTTACGTGATTACCATGTTTAAGTATGTATCATGATTTGTTATGATATGCCACCATCACGAATATACCATATCTATGTTTCTGTCATGGTTCACAAGTATATCACATTTACATACTTGCTACACTTTTACTAGTATACTTTGTGAATGTTATACTTTATATTTATGCCATGATTTTAAATTTTTGTGGACTTATATTTATGGACTTAAATTTTATTTCATAAAATAGGTACCCATACTGAAAAATATAATCTATCTAAATTTCATCTGACTGAAAAGTTGATGACAAATCATTGATACTGTATTTTTATGTGCAAAAAAATTATATCTAGAACACTTCAAGACTGCAAATTGCCATATTGCTAAAACTGTTGAAATAATGTATTTGGTGATTTTACAACTTTTTTATACATGCGTCAATTGGTCACTTTTTTACTATTCCTTATCAAAAATTTGGGTATTACAATTATTCTCATCATGCTCCACTCACGATGAACAATAAAAATAGAATAACGAAAAAAGTAAAGAACATGCGAAATTTTATAGAGATTCGTCGGAATCTCTTTGGCTACGTCCTCTCTTAGTGCTTGGGATTCACTAACTTCTAGAGATATTACAATTGAGAGCTCTTGCCTATGGTATGCGAAAATAGCACCGTAGGGTGCCGAATAGGAGATTGACCTTTATATATAGATCCCCTTTGGATAAATATAATAAATTCAAATAAATAAATCAAATTTAGTGAATATCTCTAGTCCGTAATTTGAATTTCCTCCGAGATCTCCATAGAGAATAATTATCGATCTGTTGAGCTTGAAATTCAAATATTGTAGATTCTCTGGTTTAAAGCCCATGACTATTGGGATTTTGCTGAGCTATTGCTTTGCCTCGTCTGTGATGTCCTCAACGTAGAGCACTGAAGAAATTGTGCTTTTAGTGGAAATTTAGGAAGGGCTATAAATATTACCTCTCCTCACAGGTCTAATCCATTCCTCTCCCGTTTGGTTAAACTTAGCCTTTCTCTCGGGGAAAGGAAACAGCATCTACTGCTAGGTGTTACAACAAATCTTACTTCCTTGTTTTTCGCTCTCCCAAAAGTGATGAGGAATAAGGTCTTCTCACAGATGAAGAGTGAGTCTTGAATTATGGTGTAACAACTACATGATTGCAGATCTCAAGGCGAGTAGCCAGCTGATCTGATATGGCGACTCCAAATCTCCGACACCGGACTTCGAAGAGGAAAGGCTCATCGTAGATTTCTAATCTGTAACGCCAAGGACTCGCCGTCGTCACAAGTCACGATGCTTGTTGAAGTGAAAGAGAGAGAGAGGCGAGAGAGGGAGGTAGAGAGAAGAGAAAGAGGGGGCGAATGAGAGAGGAGAGTAGGGTGTAGCGACAAAGAGAAAGGAGAGTGAGAGAAAGGCTGCGATATATAGAAACGAGAGAGAAAGGAAGGAGAGAGATTGTAAGTAGAGAGAAGTAGAGAGGGCAAGGGTTTGTTGCAAAGTAATGAGGCCATTTTAGTCTTTTTAGCGGATAGTTAAAGGGATTAAAAAAAAGGGTAAAGGGGATTTCAAGCTAATTTTAAAAGAGGGCAAAAATTAAGACTTTATGTACTTTAAGGGATATTTTCACAATTTTCTTTTATTTAATTGTATTTTTCATTAACTGATTACTAATATAAATTTTGAGATCCATCACTTGTTTCTCTATTAATTAAATGGTGCATCATTAGTTAAATAGCACCCAGTCACATGAAGCCCCTTATTTGACGGAAAAAAAAAAATCAAAATCAAAATACGACATTAAGGTAGGTTAACGTTTCTTCTTTATCTGGTAATTATTTTTTTCGACAGTACGCTTTTTAAAATACCCCGTTTATTCTTTGGAAATGATTTTTTTCTTAAAATTTAATTTTTAAAGTAACTTCACTTTGAATTTCTCATTGGAGTTAATTTCAATAACAGCTATAATGACTCGTAGAATTAAACCTGATTAGTATAATTTTCTGATAATTTATCTTTTTGGCCCAAGTGTTATGAAATATTACAATTAAATCCCCGACGGATTTAATTAGGAATGGAAATTAAATTGTTGGGTTATTTAAAAATATTTTTGAAAAGGTTTCATAACATAAATTATAATTTTGGAAGAAAAATGATTTATGCATCATTCTTTTCTCTCTCATTTTTCCTTTTCCCTCTCGTGGTCCCCTCTCTCTCTCCCCCCCTCCATTTTTACGCTAACCCTCACCATCTCTCTCTTGTTCTCTCACGCTCTCTACCCCTACTCCCTCGGTCTCCATCTCTCAGACCTCCATGGGAGGTGATGGGAGGTGATTTTCAAGCTCCAAATTAGAGTGCTTTTGTATAATCAACCATGGAGAACCCGATTTTGGTGTCAATTTCATGATTTGAGTTTGATTTCATTGTGATTTCAAGAGATTGAGGTAGGGTTCCGAATCTCATAGTTTTGTTTTAGGTTTGTATGCCTTTTGTACATCCGATTTTCCTTTTCTAAATCTAGTATTTAATTGATGTTTAGCTCATGAATTTGGAGTCTTTGCTCTTGGATTGCATGGATTTGAGGTATGGGTTTTTCCTCTTTTGTTTTGTTTTGTTTTTTTAATCAGAAATTATGTTGTTCATTTGTGGTGTTGTGTTGTTTGAGTGGTGATTGTTATTCATGATGTGTTCTTAAGAGTTAGTTTCTCCCAATTTCTAAAAATCCCCAAATTTGTGAACTTAGGGTTTACATCCCTTTTGATTAAATCCGAATTTGTGTCCTTGATTTTGATGATTTTGTATGAGATTTCTGGTTGAAATGCCCAATTATCTCATACTCAGCCAATAACAAGCATTTTGCATTGCATTGCATTGCATTTAGGTACTATGCATTATGGAATTACGGCATGCATTGCACGAACACGAATATTTCAATATATGAAATATGGCACTGCACTTTTATTTCCATGATCTAATATGTTGTTCAAGTGTTCATTTACAGTGAAAACCTTGGTTCCTTGATAAAGGAAGATTGGTACGCTAAACGGTTACGAAACTGATTGTCAGTGTTTTGTCATGCTATTTACATTGTAAATTGATTGTTTGCTTAATTATTTGCTTGAAATAGGTCATATTTGATTTAAAACCAATGGTATGCAAAATGGTGCAATATGATTGGTTGTTGACCAGGTTACACCAAATTGAGTTGCACTTGTTTGTATCTGATTCTAAGGGGTATCCATCAGCTTCTGACACCTTCCTCAGCCCTCTTCCATTTGCATTAAGCGTAGAAAAACAGCAAAATCAAAGCCAACCAATCAGATTCTCTCTCACCTACTTTTGAACGGGTCAAAATAGCTAGAAAATTCCATTATTTTTGTTTCATTTCCCTTGCTGCAGCACCTCCAAAAAATGTCCAGCCCTCCATATCTCTCATTCTCCTTCATTTTCTAGCCTCCTAAACCTGCAAAAAAGAGAAACCAAGCCAAAGAAATCAAGTGAACGCAAACAGACCAAGTTTTCACCCGTTTATGCTTGAAACCCACTGATTATGAGCTTTTTACAGAACCTGTTGAAGGTTTGAAGCCAATCTGAGCTAGTTGAGCTGATTTTTAACAAATTTATAGCTTGTGGAATCCGATGGTTTTGTTTGTTTTTATTGATTTTGTAATGCTTGTATAGTGTTTTGGAGTGCCTATGTGTGGTTGGAAGTAATAGAAATCAGTTTGCATAGTTGATGGATTGAATTAAATTAGGCCAACACCATGTTTGATTGTATTTATGTTGAGCTATTTTCTTGATGTTAGTTGCTGTTCTTAATGATTTGGAGTGTTTTGAATTGTCATTTAAGCATGGGATTTGATTTGGTTATGAAATTATGTGGTTGTTACAAGTTTGTTTTCATGAGATTGAAAAGAATGTAATCTGATTGTATTAGGCCCTTTAGCATACCTAATCTTCTAAGAGAATCGAACTTGTCACACTTTAACGAGTCGCATTTGAGGTAAGTTGAAACTTACAATTTTCTGTATCACAAGAATCATGTAATGTTTGATTATGTTTTGATGTGAATGTTGTTATTTGTCTATATATGCATGGTTCATTGCATTGCATTGACACTGATGAGGTTTTGCATTAGATGACACTGATGCAAGATTCATGATTTTAAGAAGCTAAAGAGGTTTTGTAAAAAGGAAGTATGGTACTTGATTAATAATCGGGTAGGCAAGGGATGCGGGTGGGACCAGCGGACTCAACGAAAGGGTGGTGAATACTTGAGGTTGAAAGACCAAGATATGAAAAGCCACATTAAATGAAACAGAATACGGCTAATACCTAAGGTTGCAAAACCACTGTGGGAGCCCTGTATTAATTTTATTATTTTGCCAATTATGATGAATAGGTTCTGAAAACCAGGGTCTATTGTTGTTAGTTAAGTACCACACTTCAAGGGTACCCAAAGGATAAAATTAAGAAAGAACAGGTTTTGAACTGAAAATAGTTAAATGTAATGATTGATTCCATTCGCATATAATACATTTGTTCATGCATAAGTTTATTCTTACTGAACTTTCCGCTCATTAGGTTCTTGTGATGCAAGTGAGGATGTAGAAAATTGTGATGGTTTCCGCTTATTAGGGTCTAGTTTAGAAGTACAAAATCGAGACGGTTTCTTTTATATATTGATATATCTCTATCACAAATTGATATTTAGATGTCATTACAGATTTATCAAGACTAAGATAAATCAACAATATTCAATTTATGGGTTAACTTTAGGAAGTTAAGACTAAAAAACATACATGTTATACATTATCAATTACTTTTAGAACTATTCAAGGGTAATATATTGGTAAATATTGTTTAGATCAGGACCAACACTTACTTAATGTTTTCATCTTGCTAGAAACTCTTTTTGTTATTAAAGACACGCGAAATTTGTAAGTATTGTGTTTGACAATTAATTTTTATGTACTATTTTATATTGTTTTATTTTGTTTATAGTGATTAATAAGTATGTAATATCATACTGAAATTTCAATGTATAATTACTCTGATTTACTATTACATTATGGGATATATTTTTTTTATATGATAAATGTATTGTTTTTGTTATAAATTAATTCAAATTAAATAATATTGATTCTTTTTACATTTTATAAAATTTTAGCAAAAATCATAAGCTTTTTTTTAAGTATCCATTTTTTCCTAGGGGCATTGACGTTGACATCAACATTGGTGTCGATATTTCCGTCGACATCGACATCGGCATCAATATCCTATGGACATTATTCATAAATCAAAATCTCGACAACTCTGTCTACATCGGCATTTTCATCCTTGATCTGAATTATGGTATTTATAATTTTTTTTTATTAAGACATTATGTGACCAAAGTGCTTGGATTTTTATGCATGTGTGGTTCTTTGAGGAGTTATTATTATTAACCTAAGTACGAAAGAATTAGTATTTTGAAAAGTAGTATTTACTATTTACCGCTCCGACAACCATTGAAATATTGCCAGAAAGAATTTATGCTTTCACAGTTCACATAGTAACTGAACGAAATAAGTTTTAAATTCAAAAAATCCTTGAAATTTTAGAAATTAAGTAATTGAATCAAATTAAGACAAAATAAGTTTTAGGACAGCTCGAGAACTCAGGACGTCAGAGTATCACAGTGATATGGTCCTATATCTGCATCAATCTATTACAAATATATCTTTCTGGGGAAATTAGTATAAATATATGAATATATGGCTAATTATTTGCAAAATTGCTATTAAATAGCATAAGATAGCGATTAAACTCATTTAAATCTGGAAGAATAATGCAAGGAGTTAGAAATACACCTGCTGTGACAAGGGCTTCTGTACAAAATTATTATAAAGCAATGACAATTAAAATAATGTGAGAAATGATGTCAATTGACCAGAAAAAGTATAATACACACAATTCAAAAACTATGCTAAAAATTGGAGAGAGATTACTTTCTCTTGAATTGTTATAGACCTATGGTATACCTTTCACTGCAAAATATTAAAATAATATTTAAAAAAAAAAACCGTTGAGTCATAATACTTTCTTATGAGACTTCTAGTCACAATATCTTTGCGTGGCTAAATGTCACTAGTTTTATAACCTTGTGACTAAAAAATATATTTAGTCACAAATTTTTGTTGCGACTAAAATTTTCTTGAGCGGATTTGGTAGAAGAAATAGAGAGAGTATTCATCCATGTTAAACTGAGAAACCAGCACTACAATAAGTATAAGAGTAATATTGCGTCCTCGTTTTATAAAGCTAGGGTTGTTGAAAGATGTTCTGCATCTGAGTGACAAGCCATGAGAGAAATTGATAATTATGCCCTTATTCAGGAAAAAAAAAAAAATGGAGATTGTGATTTCAGAGTCTTAAGATAAATTGATGGAATTTAATAATATACAAAGAGATATAATCGTTGGTTTTAAAAAGAAAAATGCCTATAAATTTCAAGTTAGAAAAAACAAGTACTTCATGAGATATAAACAAAACCAACTTTCAGTTCTGTTCATTTATTTATTTATTTTGAAATGTTGTTTCTTATCATCTTTAACTATTAGATTCTAAATTTCTTTCTTTATTTTTTGTTTGTTTCATATATCCTTTTAATAAATTAAAATTTTAAATTGGGGATTTCATTTTCTCCACTTAGCATGTGTTTGTACGCACAATCTAAATTTTAATATCTTAATCTAATTTTTATCTTTTTTCTTCAGTTTTACTATTCATACAGTTTATAACTCAAATTTTAAAATTTTATTTCATTTCTTTATTTATATAGAATTTTGAGATAAACGAAACAAATTTCATAATGATTTTTTTTAATACATTTAAAGTTTTTATATTTTTTAATTCAAATATTTCAAATACATTGATAAATACACAAATAATCTAAACTTAAATTTTATAATCTATACTTTAACGCACATGTTTAGTTAAGGAAAAAAAGTTTCGCTAATGAAAGGGCGCCTATGTTATAAGGTGTCATAAAATTCCACTTCTTGGATAATTACATTGACCAAGTAGCACTAACCATGACGTACCTACTATAGACATTTTTTTTAACTAAAAAAAATTTAATAATTATCTCATCATTTCTTATTTTTGAATCCTTACAATTGGCAGAGGATATAACATTGGATATGATCATAGTCTACCAACTATGGTAGACTAGACATTGGAGAGAACGGAAATACTGCTCCAAACATTGACTTTAGACACGCTGCTTGGACTTTTCTAATCACCACCTCACTCCACTGCAGTACAGCTGTGTTTCTTTTGCACGCAAAATAATTTTAAAAAAGAAAAAAAAAAAAGTGCTGTATGAAAGCAAGTAAATACAAAAAAAAAAGGTTAGAAATTATTAATAAGAAAAGAATACTAATAACAAGAGAGAAAAAGGGAACACAAATATTTAATGTAAATGTGTTTGTATCCAAAAATTAAGAATAAAGAATTCATTAGTAAGGAATATTATAATGTATTCATATATAAATGTAAGTTACAAATACACATAATTGGATAAATTATCTAATATTAACAAATCTATTGAAATCAAGCATGTCTTGAATTACATTAATTATAAGAAAAAGGAAGGGATACTAACTCTAATATCAATTTTTAAGTACCAACCTATATAATATATGAATTATCATTTTTTTATTGATAAGTATTTAAATCATTGTCACATCAAGTGATTGTATCAATCAATATAAATATGATACGTGAATTCGTACTCAAAAAATTAAGATTAAAATTGATGTTTATAAATAAAGATAATTATATACAAAATTATAAGTTTATAAGGTAAAAAACTTATCATTACGAAATTAAGGAACAAAAATAGGCAACATAAAATATGAAAAAATAATAATATACAGATTTACATGGAAAATCCTAAACGGGAAAAAAAAATTGGGGTAAAAGAGAAGAAAATCCACTAAATCAAAGACAGGTATAAGAGAGAACGGCTACAGCAAAAAAAATATAATAATAAAATTTTAAAATTACATTTTATATATATATATATATATATATCCAAACATTAAATAGTCAAACAGTCCATACCACCCAGCTCGGTCTGATCCCTTCACTACCACTACAGACCCTCAAAAAATTCCTATAATTAAAGTTCTATCACATAGATCACATTGTGAACTTTTTATACCGGATCAATCAGAATTTGGGCCACTAAACTCTACCACTTAGTTTCCCTGGTCACAACTCTTAAATGAGAAGTCGTCATTTTGGATATATAGAGCATATATATTGACCAATGACAAGCTAGCCTAGTGGATTGTGGGGTATCAAAAAACTGTTCTCACCCTTGTACTCATCGGATTCTCTTTTATCCTCTCTTTCGAACAAAGTCAAAAATAGCATTTCTCTGTGGATCTTTGGTTGTGGAAACTGAATACTGACCTCAAGATCAAGAAGATCATCATGGCTGCAGAATTGGCGGGCGGCGCTCTTCTTTCCGCTTCACTTAATTTTCTGTTTGAGAGGCTTGGTTCCCCGGAGGTTCTGGCCTACATGCGGGGAAAGTCGAAACGCTGTGATTTTGAAGAAATTCTCGGAAAACTCAAGTTGGTGTTGAACTCTGTTACGGCGGTGCTCGACGATGCGGAGCAGAAGCAAATACACAACCGGGGAGTGGAGAAGTGGCTGGAGGAGCTTCAAAATGCTTTCTATGACGCAGATGATCTCTTGGATGAGATCGAAACTGATGCTCTACAGCTCAAGGTGGAAGCCGAGTCTAAGTCCAGCACAGGTGAGAAGGGACGGATTTAGTTTCAGCCAGTGTGGACACATCTCCCCTTCGGATATATATATATATATATATATATATATATATAATTTTTAGTTTGCTCTCACTCAAAAATTTCTACTTTTTTTATTTTTCATTAAATATGCTCGTTTAGTGCTTAGATTGTTTTTATGTTTTATTATCATGACTAAACGTAGATTGTTTGTTATTTTTTATTTCCATTACGGTGATAAAGTAGAAACTCTCGTGAAGGGGCTAATAAGTGCGACAAAATTTTGATCAAAATCCCATTACATGATAACCTTGTCAAGGTTTTTATTTTATTTTAATTTTTTTTTATTTTTAATTTTGGAGGTTGTTTGTAGTAATGTAATATTATATCTACGTTTTTAAATAGTTAAAAAAAAAAATTTTTGAAGGGAGGAACTAACTACGTTACTGCCATGTCTAACATTTGATTCTTCCAATTTCTTTATCTATATAATTTTTTTTATATATAATTTTTTGATTAACACTTTTGTCTGTTTTTTAAGCCATTGACTTTAAAATTATTAACATTGAGAATATTGGTGTGTGAGTATAATTATTAGTAAGAGATTCATCTTAAAGGGAAAAGTGTAATATAAAATTTAAACAAAACTTAATTTAGTTAAAAAATTACAAACAATTTAGAACAGATCATTAGCTAAAAACTCACATTATTTATCATAATTTTGACATATGAGATGAAGTTTAAATAATTAATTTACAGTGCTTTCAAAATATAAGAGCTATATCTAATAATTATATATGGATCAAAATTAAGTGAAAAAATTATTATTTTTTTTATTCATATAAATATTAGGTTTAAAGACTCAAATTATTTTTTGGGTAAATTTATATTTTGTGAGTTTGAGAAAGTGTTATTATTATGTGTCCCATTGAGTGTATATAAATTAGTATATTATGTTTAAAGTTATGTTTGGTCAGAAAAATAGAGAGAATGTATCTTCTTTTGAGAAAAAAAGTGAGAAGAAAAATAGACAAGGAGTATAAGGGGCTTCGCATAGAGAGAGGTTGAGAGAGAGCTTGATGAGTATGTAATTCTGAAATTATTAGTTAATTTTCTTTTCCCTCCTATATGTTAGGAATTAGACGCCTCCTAATTCTAAGAACACCAAAAACGAATAATTGCAAAAAGAAATTAAAGGCAAGAGAGATACCAAATTATTATATAGGTTTGCCCAAATTCGAGATTACATCCTGTTTCTGCGGCTGTATATTTCACTATGATGATGACGAAGATTACAGATTATAAGAGAAATCACTCACATAAACTCTCACACAAACTCTCAATTGTGTTTCCCAATCTCTCCCAATGTTTGAAACCCACCCAAATTGAGTTTTCACCAGTACTCTTCAACCCCAGCCCCTTTCTCTCTTTAAAAACACGCAAAAAAGGACAAAAACACGTTCCCCAAAAAAAAACCCGTCGCGACCTAGCACTACAGCTCCACAACCGTCACTGCAGCGCCCAAAAACTCCGAGTGTCAACATTGCAGCGTTGAAACCTGGCGCTGCAGCGCTATGAAGCTAACTCCACTTTGGATTTCTTCGCGCTAACTTGCTGCCTTGGTGGCGCCGCGGCGCCCAGGAACCAGCACTACGGCACCCGACCTCCCCCATACACCCCCTCACCCCTTTGTTTTTTTTGCTAGGTTGATAGATTCATCTTCACACTGAACACTATAGACATAGGCAATTTTGCTAAACAAGGTAAATCTTTGTCTTTTTTTTTTTTTGTTTCTATTTGAGTTAATTTTTCTGTTGCCCTTTGTATACGGGTGTTTTTCCCCAACAATAAAGTCATTGTTTTACATTTGAGATAAAATTTTGAATCCGTCATTGCAGGTGAGATACGTAAAAGCAAAAAAGGAAAGATATACAACTTGTTTTCCAAATCTTACAACTCAAATAATTGTAGAGATTTGGAGAGAAAGATCAAGAAGATTCTTGGGTGGTTGGAAAATGTTAGAAAAGAAAAGGATTTCCTTGGTCTGAAAGAGCGTGTCAGGGAGAGACCGTCGCGGAGGTTACCTTCAACGTCTCTGCTAGATGAGCCTGAAGTTTATGGCAGGGATGATGTCAAGGATACCATAATCCACTCATTGCTATCCGATGACAAAGGTAGTGCTCCGATAGGTGTGATTCCGATAGTGGGAATGGGCGGGCTTGGAAAAACTACCCTTGCTCAACTAGTTTACAATGATGATAAAGTTAACGAGTACTTTGAGCTCAAAGCATGGGTTTGTGTTTCCGAAGAATTTGATGTTTGTAGGGTAACAAAAACACTACTTCAGTCCGTTTCGTCATCGTTTTCTGATGATGTTATGGACTTGAATTTGCTGCAAGTGTTGTTGAAAGAGAGGTTAAGGGGAAAGAAGTTCTTGGTTGTTTTAGATGATGTGTGGTGTCAGAACTCCGCCGACTTGAATGTTATGTTCAAGCCTTTCAGAGATGGTGCTCGAGGAAGCAAGATACTCATTACGACGCGGAGTGAAAAAGTTGCATCAATTATGGGCACTGTTCAAAGTTGCTATCTCAGGGAATTATCCGATGAAGCTAGTTGGAAACTGTTTGCAAAGTATGCGTCTAACATTAGCGGAGACTTTGCTGCAAATGCAAATCTAGAAGCAATTGGTAGAGAAATTGTCCAGAAATGCAAAGGTTTGCCTTTAGCTGTGAAAACACTTGGAGCCCTTTTAGGTTCTACACTGGATGTTAGGGGTTGGGATAGAATATTAAAAAGTGAAATATGGGATTTGCCAGATGAGGAGAGCAATATTCTTCCAGCATTGAGATTAAGCTACCATTATCTCCCTTCATACTTAAAGCGTTGCTTTGCTTATTGTTCGCTGTTCCCTAAGAACTACGAATTTGAAGAGGAGCAAATGGTCTTATTATGGATGGCAGAAGGTCTTCTACCGAATTCAAGCAGAGATAAGAGGAGAGAAGAATGGGGTGAAGATTACTTTAATGACTTGGTATCTCGATCTTTTTTTCAACGATCAAGTACACAAGGATCTTTCTCTCTTTGGCATGCCCAGAGTGATTTTCGGTTTAGAGATGAAACAAAAAGCACAAAAAAGTTCTTTCTTGTGATGCATGATCTTATGCATGATCTGGCTAAATTTGTTGCCAAAGAATTTTGTTTACAACTAGATGATGGCAACTCAAGGGAAATTGTGAAGAAGGCACGACATCTTGCTTATATCACTACGGGCAATGATCCTTATAAGAGATTTAAGTATGTTCTCGAGGCAACCCATTTGCGAACCTTCCTACCAGTACGGCATTTTGACTCTACATACATGGACACCATATCTGTTAAAGTTGTAAACGATTTGTTGTTGAAGCCAAGGCGTCTGAGAGTTCTTTCTTTGTCTGGATACCAAAATGTTCGGCTGTTGCCTGATTCAATAGGTGAACAAAGGCATCTTCGCTTCCTAGACCTCTCTTACACAAGCATTAGCATCTTGCCAGAGTCCATAAGCAGGTTATACAATTTAGAGGCACTAAAGTTGTATTTCTGTCGGTCTCTCGAAAAGCTACCTATGAATATGCATCATCTGATAAACTTGAGATATCTTGATGTTCGTTTTTGCAATCTAGCAGAGATGCCAAGAAAAATAAGGAATTTGAAGAGTCTCCAAATATTGAGCAGCTTTATTGTGGGAAAAGATAGCGGGACCAAGATAGGGGAGTTGGGGGAGCTTTCGTATCTCCGAGGAGAACTTAGCATTACAAAATTAGAAAATGTTCCTAATGCTAAGGATGCGTTGGACCAGGCCAAGTTGGTTGATAAGAAGCATCTTGAGACGTTGAAGTTGGGATGGAGTTATTATGATGATTCGACACATGCAAGGGATGTGCTTGACATGTTATCACCTAATAGAACTTTAAGGAAGCTCATTATTCATCAATATCCAGGCACAGGGTTTCCAAATTGGATCGGGTGTTCTTCGTTGGCCAACATAGTCTTCTTAGAGCTTTCCGGTTGTAGATATTGCTTCTCCTTGCCACCACTTGGGCAACTACCTTCTCTCAAAACTCTTTATATTTCAGGATTTGATGCAGTAGTGACTGTGGGTCCAGAGTTTTACGGAGATGGCTCTGTCACAACACCATTTTCATCATTGGAAATCCTAAAACTCACATCGATGCCATCATGGAGGAAATGGATTCCAATGCAAGTTGAAGATGTTGGGACCTTCGCAAAGCTCAGAGAACTTGAGATAAGTGATTGCAACGAGTTTATTGGGGATTTTCCTTGCTTCCTTGTGTCATTGACAAAGCTCACAATTAAGTGTAAGAATCTTGTTTTTTCACTCCCAAGAATGCCCTGTGTCCGAGATATAGAGTTGGATGGTTATGCAAATGATCAACTGCAAGTAGAGTCATTCTTCGAGGCACTGAAGAAAACTGAAACTTCCCCTCAACACCTGCGCATTTCTAATTGTTCTTCCTTGATACCAGTTGGATGTCTGCCAACCACTCTCGAAACGCTACATATAAGTTGGTGTAAGAAATTAGAATTTCCATTGTCCCATCTTAAAGAGTCACTTAAAGTACTTACGATGTTAGGAAGTTGTGAATCCCTTAGATCCTTTCCCCTGAATTCCTTTCCCAACCTCAAACAGCTTTCTATTTATTGTTCTGAAAGTCTAGAATCTCTTTCAGTGTCTGATGGGCTATGTGAAGACCTGAGATTTCTATCTTCTCTGCACATAAGGGACTGCCTCACTTTTGTATCTTTCCCAGAAGGTGGACTATCTGCCCCCAATCTGACTTCCCTTGAAATTGAAAACTGCGAGAAACTGAAGTCGTTGCCCGAGAAAATGCATAACCTTCTGCCATCTTTGAAATTTCTGTTCATCAATGATTGTCCAGAGATCGAGTCATTTCCCGAGGACGGTCTCCCCTTTAGCTTGTCTACACTTTACATTTGGGATTGCTATAAACTCATTGCCTCTCGGGTGAACTGGAACATACAAACTCTCCCCAATCTTACGACATTTTCAATCGGAAGTAATGAAGATGTGGAATCCTTTCCGGAGGAAGGGCTACTGCCAAACACTATTACTTCTCTTTCGATCGGTCGATTCCCATGTCTCAAAGCCTTGGACAAAAATGGGCTTCAAGAACTCACCTCCTTGAAGAAACTAGACATTTCTGACTGCCCCGAGTTGCAAAAAATCCCAGAAGAAGGGTTTCCTATCTCTCTTGAACAATTGAGCATCTCTTCATGCCCTCTTCTCGAGAAGAAGTGCAACAGGGAGAAGGGGCAGTATTGGAGCAAAATTGATCGCATCTTCTGCGTTAAAATCGGCGATGACATTATGTCATGAGTCACCGGTAGACAAATCCCTGAATTCATACTCAACCAGGTTATGTTATTTGCTTTTGAACTTCAGCTTAGTTAATTTCCTTTTCCAATCTTAATGAATCAGATAATGTAACTTCTTTTCTCTTCCATGGTACTGATATGAGTTCTTACTGTGCAAATTTTCAGGCTCCGAGTTATGGGGGGTGCCAAGTTGTTATAGATCTTCTTCCAACTCTATTAAAGCTGTTTATTCATTCCGTGATTTTATGTATCCGGTGTGTTTCTTTTTCCTTTTTTTTTTGCCCCCCATGTATGTTTTATGTCCTTCACGATCCCCTATTTTCTCTGTTTTTGCTTGCTTTCATTCTAAACTAAGCAATATATTTATATTGTAGAGTTTGTTCTGCGAGACTTTTGAAGATACATGGGTAACCTCGAGGTAATCAACTGGTAGAGGATGATGAAGGGCAAGTTATCCGATAAAATATTAGACAGACCATATTTTTTCTATCTCTCTGCAATCGTCAAGTTGTTTAAATTGGCTAAAGTCTGAGTAGGAATACGTGTTTTTTTTTTATCCTGTTCATTGTTACTGATATGACTTTCGTGCCAGATTTCAGGCTCTGAATTACGGATGCCGAGGAGAGTCGAAGCTGTTTATTCTTTCCAATGATTTCTGTAGCTGGTGCGTTCCATTTTCATTTCCATTTTCTTTTGGAAAAATAATTCCGTGCTTTACATATAAATATACTGATTTGTATATCTTCTAAAATAATTTGGACATGTAAATTGTGATTTGAAGCGGGAAAGTTTTGTTGGCTGCAGCTTGCTACACACTTGAGAAAAACCACTGTGAGAGCTACAAGAGTTTGAAATAATTTGATCTTGGAATTGCGAAAATCACTGTATCGATTGGTTCACGGACGGCGTGACATGATTGGTCATGATAGGGTGGCGAGTTAGAATCAGAATCACTTTGACGACCCAACGTGTTCAATTCAGAGAGAGTTATATTAACGTGGTTACAAATAGCAATTTTTAGTTAGAGTGTGGGAAACCGTCGTAAACAATCGGTTGTTCCCCTGATTTTCTTTCTTGCTGTAAATTTTATTTGGTGTTCAAGAAAGTGAGACAGAGATAATCAATTTGTACATTTTTCGTTGGTTTAGTGGATTGATTTCGGGAAAGGAATGCCCGAAGTGGATGTAGGACACATTTTCCGAACCACTATAAATAGCTTGAGTTGATTCTTGATTAGTTTTCATGATTATTTGATTTGTTCTTATCTGATCTAATTGTTTTAATGTTCAATTAGTTTAACATGGAATAGTTCTTGAACACAATAATCATTGTGAACCAAGATTAGCAAAAGCACATTACTAGAGCTCAAGTTTGACAATCTTTCCAAATTACGGTACTAATGGACATACATGATACAACTCGGATTGTATATGTTGAAGTTTTGATCAGAGCTAGGGCTGAGGCAATTGGAGCTGTTTATTCCTTTCAAACTAATGATCTTCTTGGAATCTCAATGTCCTTCGAAGCATTTAAGATGTCCAATCTCGCACACACCAAAATCATGGAGTTGAGAAACATTAGATATTGGAAGAGTGATGAAGTGCCGAGTGATAAGGAAGATGGTCATATCCGTTCCTTTTGCAAGAGAGCTGCCTGAATTAGACATTCAATGTTCTTGGTTTCGAGCGGGGCTACCAAAGATACATGTTTAGTCTTCCATGATTGACAATTAGGGGATTACCTTAATTAAGGTTTTGCACCTGATTCAACGTATCTTCTAACAGTAACACTTTCCAAGGGCTTCTGATATTTGTAATCGACATTGTCGCAAATTTGTACATTTTGCAGAAGATCAATTGCAAAGCACCGTCCTGCAGTAAACGGCAGAATCCAGCATAGAGTGGTCACTTGTTGCTCATGTCCTAGAGTTTCAACTAAACAAAATATTGCTACGAAAGATTTCATCAGGGATAATTACACGTGGTCAAATTTATCGATCAAAGTTAGATGCACCTAAAAACAACTATTCCAACTTTCTGTGAAGAAGTTATGTAATTAAAAATAAAAATAAAAATCACGTTGAGAAACAGTAATAATTAATAGACTAGAGACTCACTGATACATCTCTGCGTATAAGAGCCAATGTGTCGGAAACGTCAAGAGTCCGTTTCGGCTTGAAACTGAAACAGTTTTTGTCTTTGTTTCAGTAGCTACAATGAAAGCATGGCGTCCAATAAACAGAGCATTGTTCATGATTCTGCCACAACTGGAAACAAAGAAGCATTAAAGAAAAACGAAAAAAGAAAAACCTATTGAAATAGTAATAAAAATAATGTACAAGGCCCTTCTTATTATAAATATATATATATATATATATATATTTATGCAAGAACAAAGTAGATCTTAACAAGAGTAATTAGTAAAACAAACCACGAAAACTGTATAAACACGTTTCACGAATAAATATCGCATATGCTCAATCACAAAATAGGAAGGAAAAAAAAAAAAAAAAAGATGATATTAAAAAAAAAGTCGAAGAGAAAAAGTACCTAGAGCTTGATAGAAAATCCATAATTTATGACGATGTGGGTTTGTTCACAAACATTTTGATATCTCTGCATCGATGATAATGCTGGGGATGCGAGAAATTTTGTTCCAATACTCTCATTCCCTCCGGCATTTGTTCTCTGTCAAAGGACACTGCTAAAACCTTTAAGAGTGTGTGGAAACCCTTCTTCTGGAATAGTATGCAACTTGGGGCAGTTGGAGATGAGTAGTGACGTTAAAGAAGGAAGTTGTTGAAACCCGACATTATCCAGGGTTTTAAGCCTTTCCAGATAACTAATATGAAGTCGTGTGATTGTGCTAGGCAGCAGCCCTCCCGACGGAAATGACTCCAAATTAGTTCTATATCCAAAGACTAGGAAGTCCTTGCAAATTCCCGCTCATTCCAGAGATGATGAAATTTTCACAGTTGTCGATACAAAGTTCTGTCAGATTAAGGCAATGGTGCGAGTGGGGCAGAGGAAGTTCTAAATTCTTGCACCGACTGATTTCTAGTGTTTTCGACGAAGCGGGAGGAGACCTGCAAGTTGTTGAATCAAGATAATTAAGAAATTTCAGTAGGGGTGATGGTGGTAAGCAACAGCCATTCCTCGGGAAAGGACTGCGACCCTGTTTGGCATCGCTTTTGGAAGGTGCTTTTAGATTATTAAAGAACCTATAGCATGTTAGGGGTGTTTAATAAACCTTGTTTCTATCCAGAAGATTCTAAAAAAACAGGTCATGAGTTGATTTTGCATAGCTGCTTCTACCATCATTTTTCAAATTTAATAAAATATCCTTAACAATAAGTAATAATTCCAATCTACCCACTTCATTTATACTAAACAATTAAACTACTTCTTTAAAATTTATATATAATTTTCCTCTTAAAAGTAATTTCAATTATTAGAATTTATACTTAATTTTCACGTTGATGTATAATTTATCGACTTGAATAAATATAACTTTTTAAACATCTTTTCTTATAAAATAAAAACCGTATATTTCTATAATTTGGCATAAAATTTAAAATATAAGACAATAAATATATAGACTAAGAGTATTTATTAGACAAAAATATGGTATGTCCTTTTTCGTCATTATATGTTTGCATATTAACTTTATTTATAATTTATTAAACACCTATAATTATACTTCTGATATTCATAGCAATTTTGAAAAAAAAATATATCAAACGTCTATCTGCTTCTAGCCACAGTAACTTTGGACTCACAGCACAGCTACATTTTAACAGCAGGGCAATGTCAAACTGGTCCCGCATAACTTCATAGCTGCTTCCGACAATTGTAAAGCACTGGAGATTGGGAAGTGCTTTCAAATTCCATTTTTTTAGTGATGTGGCGAGTCTATCATAGCCTGCAATGTGAATTTAGTTAGGTTGGGACATGGTAGGCCACCTTCAGGGAACTATACAAGATTGCCAGATCTGTTGAGGTATAACGAAGATAGAGATGTTAGGCCTTACTCATATTTAGTCCATACAACATTGAGAGAGCCAGATTTTCACACCTTTCAATCTCTAACAGGATTGAAGTACAACTGATGTATACATAGAGCTGCTCTAGGGACTGGTGTGAGAGGTGCATCACAAGTTCTACATTTTCGCAACAACTAAATGTCATTGGAAAAGAATAATAAGAGATTTTCAGATGTTGAAGACACCCAAATGCTTGTACAACATGGGATCCCGTAACTCGGATTGGATTATCACAATTGCCAAGTTTCAGTTTACTCATGACTGGCGTCCTTGGGAGTGAAGAAGCAAGCTGCAAACTTCTAGAGATGCTAAGCTTTGTTAAAGACGGAAGCAACCAAGGAAAATCCCCAGCAAGCTTATCGCAGTCACAGAGAGAAAGTTCTCTTAGCTTGGAGAAAGTTTCAACCTTTTCAACTAGGCTCGTCCATTCCTTCCTGTTTGGCATATCATTGAGCCGCCAGTATTCCTATTATGCAAATGGCTACATGACCAGTACAGCAGAGAATTGCCCATAAAACTCAGGACCCATCAGCGTTACTGCAAGAAATCCTTCAATCTAAAACATTTGATGAACTGCCAAATGATACATATAAGATAGTCCATCGAAGACCACTGAGGCTCAGGGCCTTTAGAACATTGGCTATTTCTGGTCTCATCCATTCCTTTAGCAAAAGATATGCCTGCATTAGTTAAACATATTAAGTAAGAGTAATTAGCCTAAATAGTCCCTAAACTCTTTAAAAGGAGACGGTTTAGTCCTTGTTCTTTTTTTTTTTTGGTCGAGATGACCTTAAACTCCTATTTTTTTTTTTGTCCATTTTAGTCCTTTCCGTTAAACTTTGTTAAATTTCCAATGAAATCTTGCTGAAATGATTTTTTAATAGTACAAAGATTAAATTACCCTTAATATCCCAAAAGCCGCTCTCTCTCTCCCCTCCCTCCCTCTCTCTCTCTCTCTCTCTCTCTCTCTCTCTCTCTCCCCCCTCCCTCCTGAAAAAGAAAGTCAGGATTTGGTTATTGGCGGCTCTGTCTATGGGTTCTCGCGCCCCACCTTCCCCCCCTCTCCCCCCCCCACCCCCGCAGCTACCCTCCCACAATGTTTTGAGTTCGGCGTTCTGAGATCTGGGCTCGCCAAACCGAGACTAGATCGCCGGCGGGGGTGGCGGAGACACACATTGTGGGGGGGGGGGGGGGGGTGGGGGAGGGGAGGCGAGAGCTCGCCGGCGTAGGGGGCCGACACCCAAATCGCGGTTGCCGGAAACCCACATGGAGGGGATGAGAACGATAGAGAAATTTTCATATTTATGAGTTTTTTTTAATTAACTATTAGTAAATTATTAAAACCCCTCTCATTCTATTAGAAATTAACGGATTTGGACGGAAAAAACCATAACGGTAAAAAAATAAGAGTTTAGGGTCATTTCAGCAAAAAAAAAAAAAAGGGACCCAACCGTCACCTTTAAAGAGTTCATGAACTATTAAGACCAATTAATCTTTAAGTAATTAATTATATATATAAAGCGTGATTTTACATTAGGAGGTGGCTATCAAGATTACATGTTTAGCCTTCCATGATTGGCAATTAGAGGATTACCTTCGTTAAGGTTTTTCACCTGTGCTGCATCTCCTAACACTCTGCAAGGCTTGATTTTTGTACTCAATGTTGTTGCGAAATTGTAGATTTTCAGGAAGATAAACTGTAAACTGTCCTAAATTATTGGCAGAATACCGGCACAGATTCGTCACTAGTTGCTCTTTTCCAACAGTTTAAACCAGACAGAATCAGGGATAAATATACATGGTTAAAGCTTTATGTCAATGTTTTGACACACTTAGAAAACTCCTCTACCAACTTTCTATGAAGAATTTGTTCTCCCTGCACAATCACGCATATGTCAGCTTTTATAGACATATGCACAATTTTATGTTCACCTTTTCAAATATTCTGTTATTTATTTTTGTAACGACCCGACTTTCCGTACCGTTAACTAACTTACTTATTTTTATTTAATTTAATCATAACACTTATTTATATTTGGTTAAAAAAAATACAGAATTTTTTTTGAAAATCATATTCATACTAGAAAAGTTAGAATTACTAAAATTTTTAACTGAGGAAATTGAAAATCTCTAACTAATAATTATCCTATTCAAATTCGTATTAGATAATATTTTAAAAAGCTATAACTTTATATAAATTAAAAGAAAAGAGTTTAAAGTCTTTTTAATTATCATAAATTAATTTCTTAATTAATAATTAATTAATTTTAAATATTAAAGTAATTAATTATTAACTCATTGGTAAGTTAATTATTTAATACTTAATTTCTTATCCAATATTTTACTTAATTCCCATTTATTTATATTTGGGTACATTAGGTGACCATAGATAACCATGGTCTTTCAATATCATATTGGGTCATTTTTGTGGGTTGATTGGGTCTATCACAACCCATTTACTTATAATTGGGTCTTATTATTATTTTAAACCTGTTAAGGCCCATTACACTTGTCTTTATCAAGTTTTAGTCAACAATTACATGGCATCTCAACAAGTCTAGTGGCAGGTTCATTTCTCATTACCGAGCCATTGGGTACTAATTTACCAATTTATCCCTATTTCGGTTATTCAAGCACTTTTAAGTTTAAACTTGTTAAATCTTTTGACCTTAGCTTTTAGTAATATCTCTTGCAGTTTTATAGGTCTAAAAAACCTCTACCTATGGTCCAAAATGTTCTCCCCATCAAATTACCATTTTGATGGTAATTTCTCTAGTTTTTTTTTTTTCCTTAATCAACATTCATGTGGTCTAATTCTTATAGAGATATGGTGTGGTAGCATATGATGGTATTTTTGTTAGACCTTACGAGAGGTTATCAAATAGGATGGGGTTCTCGACCATCGACTTGGATAACAAAGCAAAAGGTTATTTTGGCCTCTAAATTATATAACATATCACATATTGGTCCATGATGTAATAACTGAAATTTTTTTAACATTACGATTTCTTATACAAAAATTCAAGCTGTACCATGAAGGTATTCGTGAGAAAGCCCGATTAGGGTTTTTGTTAATTTTGTGAGTTCTTATGATTTTATAAGACTCAAAAAAAAAAAAAAATGATTGCTTAGCCAAGCATGTAACCTTTTTAAGCAAAAAGGGGTAGAAAATTTCATGATTTTATGTTGGTCAAAGTTTGACCATAAAAAGTCAAAGGTTGACTAAAAAGGGTCAAAATATGATAATGCTGTGAGATGACAAGCAGTATGAGATATATACTGCGAAAACCGTCTTTACAGACAAGATAGCATGAATAGGACCTAAAACCACCTTAGAAAAATCAAGCACATAAATTAGGGTATCAAAGGCCAAATGGCTTCGAATTACAAGAAAATTTTTATACAGTCCATTTTTACATAGATAAATTTTGGACTGCAGTATAGTGTAAAAATACTGTATTTAGTGGATAACAGTATTGGAAATATCTGTGTTAGCTCAAAAATGGACTGCATATTAAGGAAAAGGCCAAGCAAGGCCTTAATGAGGATGACATCACCTAATCCTCAAATTATGACATCATAATTAATTAAATAAAATTTGGAAAGTATTATGGAGAGTTCTAGACTCCACTTGGCCGGCCACCTATGCACTCTTTTGTGCAAATATTTGATTCTTGAGGGACTTTTTAACAATTTTAAAGAGTTTTCCATCACCTATAAATAGGTGATGAAGGGTGCCCATTTTATTCACAAAATTTGTGAAATCTAGCAAAACTTTGGCCAATTTTTCTCTCAAAAAGCTGAGACTTAGGAAGGTTGGAGTGAAGAAAGAAAAACAAAAATTCAAGGGAGAAAATCGTAGGTAGTGTTCGGATTTCAAACAAGAACACAAGAAAAAGTTTGAAAAAAATTTTTGAACCCATTGTGGCCAAGTGGCCGGTTGTGGGAAGAATAAGAAAGGGGAAGAGAAAAGTGGAAAAGGGAAAGTGTGGTGAGTGGCCGGATTTGGGAGAATCAACTACCAAGTGAGACAAAATTTTTGGTGACCTTTGGGGGGTGAAGACCGGTTGTGGAGGAACAGGGGGGGGGGGGGGGGGCGGAATTTTGATCCAATTCAACCTTGTGTGCATCAAGGTAACCCTCCCAAAACCCTAACCTTTTCAATTAAGTTTCAATTTGAAATTTATTTGTATTTCAAGTTGAAAATTGTAAGAGCATAAGCTCATTTAGTTTTATGCCCTAATGTAGGTTTGATAGGTGGTGCTTGATATAAGTGTTTAGGGTGGTTTTAAATTTCAAATTATGCATGGTTTTGTACTTAGTTTTGCATGATTAGGAAAATATGCATGCCTATGTGAATGGTTGCTTGGAACTAGGGTTTTTATGTTGATGCATGCCAAATGTTTGATAATATTGTGTGTCCCCAATTATGTGCAAGCATGATTTAGAATGGTATGTTAGGTTGCTAAAGTAAATCTTGAATGAATGGAATGGTTGGTTGAACCTAGAATCATGCAAACCTTAGGTTAAGGCAAGTTCGTAAATGGTTTGCATGGATACGATTGGGTTACATGCATGTTAAAGTGGGACATTAGAAACCGCTGCATGTCTGTTTTCTAGGCTCCCGCGTAGTCGGTTGAGGTAGTGTGCACGTATTAGGACGAAAAACGAATTAAAAACCAAAAACTGCCATTTTCGGGTAGAAACTGTCCAGTTTCTGAAAAATCAGATTTTGAGGCCTTTAGATACCGAATTGGGAAAAACTTAAAACATGAAAGTTGTAGAGAATGGTTTTTCCTAGGGGGCAGCGTGGACAGTTTTCCAAAATGAGGCTCCAACGGCCTCGGTTTTTATGTAAACCCGAGCCTGACCGTGCCCAGGATTTATGCACGGCCAGGTGAGTTCAAACGGAAATAGGAACATATTAAATTCCGAACTGGGTTTTTCTCAAAACACAAAAGTTGTAGGATTGTTCGAGATCTAAAACTTTCGTGAAGACAACTTTTTCAAATTCAACCTAGATTTTAAAATAAAAATTAGATTTCAAAAACTGTACAGGAAACAGGAAATTCCTGTGCATGATTTTCTAAAACAGTGCAGAAAAAGGATAACCTTGCACTAACATTGATAAATTAATTATGGAAAGCTGTTCCAAAGGCAGTTTCCAATACTTAATAATTTTACTCAAGAATTATAATTTTTCATATGATAAACAAAGAAATTTTTATAGTAAGTATTGAGTTTTTCCAAAAGAAAAACAAAAAAATGGGTTTTTTTAACCAAAAGTCAAATTTGACCCAAGTAGGGTAAGTTTTAAACCCTAGGGTTACTCGATGTAACCAAATAGGTTAGCAGATGATTTTTAAGGGGGGACATATAACTCAGATTATGTATGAATGTTGGTCAAATCACCAACATTTCTAATTCTTATTTATGTCCTGTAACAGAAGATTGAGTACTGAGGTGTCCTGCCTGGATCAGTACAATATCGGATATAGTAAATAAGGTAAGTACAACTCCGCCTACAGCTGTAATAACCCGAATTTTTATGACTCTAGATTTCCTTTAAATGAGGAAAACTTAAGTCTAGCTCATGTTTGGAATAGAATATCGGTATAAGTTTGAGTTCTCGGTTAATTAGCTACGAGACTCAACGATAGATTACTGAGCCTAGTCTAAGGCATTTTAAGGAAAATGGCGTGATAAAATTTCATGATTCCATGTTGGTCAAAGTTTGACCAAGAAAGTCAAAGTTGACCAAAAAGTCCAAGGTATGACTATACAGTAATGGGATAAGCAGTATGAGAAATATACTGCGAAAATTTTCTTTTTGGACAAGATAGTTGGAATAAGCTAAGAGACCACCCTAGAAAAATCAAGCACACTAAGTTGGATATCAAAGTCCTAATGACTTTCAGAAATAAGAAGAAAATTTTTTACAGTCCATTTTTACGCAGATAAATTTTGGACTGCAGTCAAGTATAACAGTACTGAATTATACTATGTATTAGTGAAAACAGTATTGAAAATATCTGTGTTAGCAAGAAAATAGACTGCATTTTAAGGAAAAAGCCAAACAAGGCCTTATGATGATGTCACCCTATTTTGGAATTATGACATCATTTTGATTTAAGGAAATTGTGGAAAGAAATCTTTGCCACCTAAGCACTATAATGGCCGGCCACCTAAGGGGTAAAAATGTAAATATTTAGTCTTTTGGGGGTAAAAGTGTAATTTTGGAAAATATAATGATGTAAGCATGAGGTAAGCACATGATGTCATCAAGATGATGTCATCATGATGAGGTAAGCAAAACTTGGGATCCAAGGCATGCAATGGCCGGCCAACACTTGTAGGGGTCAAAGTGCAAATATTTTTGCTTCAAGGACTAAAGTGCAATTTTGGAAAAGTAATTAAATCCAAATTCAAGGACTTTTTAGCAATTTTGAAAGTTCAAAATCAGCTATACATAGGGTGAAGGGGGGCGGATTTTGAGGGGAAAAATTGGGAAAACAAGCCAAACTATGGCAAAATTCTTCCATACCCATTTTCTCTCTAAAACCGACCCTAGGAAGAGAAAAAAAAATTAGTTGGCTGGATTTTTGGTAATGGCCAGACCTTGTGTGAGTGTGTGAGGCTCAATTTAATTGGCCAAAATTTTTGGAACCCCAATTGGAGGGGAGGCCGGTTGTGTGGAGCCAAGGAAAAAGGGAGAGAAAAGTTGGAACCAATCAAGCCAACCTCTTGGATTGATCTAGGTAAATCTCTAAAACCCTTAAGTTTTTCTATTGAGCTTGAAACTAGATACTCATGTGGTTGTTTTTCATGAGGAATGGCCGAAAATTGGAACCCATTTGGGGGAGGAGAATCGGCTGCAATGGCAGCCAAGGGGGAGTGAGGAAAAAGTTGGAATCCAAGCTTGTGAACCAACATCCAAGCTCTAGAGGTAAACCCTTGGCCCTAAACCTTTTTAATTTGAGCTTAAATTTGGGAAATTTAAGTGTATTTCCATGTTTGGGATGTAAGAGCATAAGCTCATTTTCTTATGCCATGCAATAAGTTTTGTGCTTGATTATGTGCTTGATTAGGGTACTAAGGTCTCAATTATGATTATGGTGCATGATTTGATAAGTATGCTTGCATGATTATTAAGATTGCATGCATGCACATAAGGTGTCTGTGATATGTTCCCAATATGCCTAAAAAGTTATAGGTCATGCATGTTTATGTTTGAGCTAGATTAGAAGCTTGATTGATGAATGGTGATGCAAATCAAATGTTTTGCAAAACCTAGTTTGGTGCAAGAACACCCAAGGGTTTTGCCTTGCATGGATGAATGTTTACGTTAGAAAGCGCTGCATGACTGATATTAGGCTCCCGCTGCGGGCGGTCGAGTTAGAATCCGCGAAATAGGACGTAAACCGGACTTAACAACCGAAACTGCCAATTCGGATTCCAAACTGGCTAGTTTCGGGAAAGTGGAAATTTAAGGCTTTTAGAGGCCGAACTGGATGAAACATAAAACATGAAAGTTGTTCAGAAGGGTTTTTCCTAGGAGCATCGTGGACAGTTCCCCAAATTGAGGCTCCAATGGCCTCTGTTTTTACAGAAAACCGAGACTAGTCTGCCCAGACCTAGTTTACACGACCAGTCAGCTTCAAATTAAAACTGACAAGAATACAAGCAGAATTGGATTTTTCTCAAAACATAAAAGTTTTAGGATTTTTCGAGAGCTACAACTTTCGTGAAGACAACTTTTTCAAAATCGGAATGGATCTTTAAACTGACACGGTTTTATAAAGACTATGCAGGGAACAGGAAATTCCTGCACAGGATTTTCTAAAAACAGTTCGGAAAAATTGTATCTTTCCCCAAAACCACTGTTTTGACTAGGGAAACTGTTCCAAAGGCAGTTTCCAGCCCTAAATGATTTTACAAAAACCTATTTCAAAAATATGAATTTTATGAGTTAAGTAAAAGATTTTTGAGGTTAATTTACCCAAGTTTCCAAAGAAATGGAAAATGAATTTTTTTTAACCAAATTGGGTAAGCAAGATGATTACAGGTAATAACCGGAAGTGATATCCGAGTTACTGGGCCAAAGCCTAAAGCTCAAGTTTGACCCATATAGGGTTAACCTTAGTTGACCAAAAGTTGACTTTGGTTGACCAAAAGTTTGACTACAATTAACCTTAAGGGTTAGTCAAGATAACCCTAAAGGATACCAAGATTAATAAATTGGGCTAAGATATAGGGTAATTGAGGTAACAAGGTTAGGAAGGTAACCTAACCCTAACGGTATGTATAAAGGTTTAGCACATGAGGGTATCCAACGTAACCTCTTAAAGATTAATCCATATTGGGTTGTTTTTAAAATAATAGGGTTACTATTTGTAACCCAGTAAGACATCTAGTATCGGGGACATACAACTAGGATTATGTAGGCATGTTGGTTAGATCACCAACATTCCACAATACTAATTAGAACCTCACCTATGTCCTTCAACAAGCAGGAGGGAACCTGCAGCTGTACTCAGAACAGGAGCAGCATTGCGCAGGACATAACAAGAGAGGTAAGTACAACTCCGCCTACAACATAGGACCTTTGTTGTGCTACCTGCTTAATGTGTTATATATGCTAAGGTATGATGTGGTATGTTATGGTACGCTAAGGTATGATGAGGTATGCTATGTTATGAGGAAGTATGTTATGTTATATGTTTTAATAGTGTAACATCATGAAGCATGTTCACTAATATTGAATCACATGGTAATAACAAGACAAATAAGATGCTGTGTCGTACCGACTTGCCACAAAGGCGGGTTTAAATGGTATGGTTCATGGTTTGAGTTGGATTGGATGGCTACCTAAACTACTCCATGTTAAACTTTGTGTTTCATGGTTTGAGTTAAAACGGACTGCCGCCTTCAACCATTCCTTGGCTACGTACCACGATACGAGCACACATGATAAGTAAAGGAATAGAACTAAGCTAAGTTATGAATCCGTATTTGATTCATAAGAGGTCATAATTGGTTCATGCATAATGATATGTGTTTTGCGTCACGGATGTAACAGTTGTACTTGCTGAGCGAAAGCTCACGTCTTACGTCTATGCTGTAGGTAAGCAACCTGCCAGCAATCTCTGATGCAATACTGTGGAAGGCTGGTGCTGCGGATTGTGAAATGTGGGATGGACACTGCCACGGATTTTGGAAAAAAAAATATACTCTATAAAATATGTTGTAATGAAAAAGGGTTTTCATATTTTCATGATGTTTTAAGTATGAATGACAAAGTTTATGTATGTATGGCAAGCAAGTTGCCTCTTGTAGTACCAATCCGCATTAAGTCGGGTTTGGTCTACAATTTGATTTCGATGGCCTTCAAGGAGGGTTTGAAAGTTTGGTACTCGAGTAAGTACCTATCAGTAAGTATGAGTTTGAGGATGAAGTTCAAGTTGAAAGTTTTAAAATAAAGTTTAAAAGAAAAAAAAAATTTCCCCCCAGATTTTCCGCAAGTTTAAGTTCAGCATGTAAGTAAGGTGACGACCCGGCGTGGGAAGTCGGGGCGTTACAACAGCCTAGGCTTTTGGTTATAATACTTACCCAAGTATGATCAATGAATGTTATGATACATGATGTGATGTATGTTAGAACTGTTTGATACTAGGATAGGTTGTAGGATATGACGATGTTATGATATGATTATGTCCTGATATATGTATGGCACGTTCATGATTATGATATGAGGTATGTTAAGTTGAAATACAATTATGACTTATGTAGGTGTGAGATCATGAGGTATGTTCACCATTACTAAGATAAGAATGAGATCAAGTATGAGATAATGACAAGTAAGCATGTTGGCAAGCAAGCTTGCCTGTGTCGTACCGACCGGCGTCAGGTCGGGTTGGACTATGGTTTGAGTTGGATTGGGCTGGCCGCCCCAACCACTCCATAGTTGTGCGCCCGGTACGAACACTTATGTTAAGGGGCCCATAAGATAAGTTAAGTTAAGACAAGTTAAGTCATGAAAGTATGTTATGAAGAATAAGAAAACATAATAAAGCATAAATGGCTCATGCATGATTACGATAGGAAAAGTTATGATATATTTATATAAGTTGGGTTTTGTGTCGCGGATGTTAATGTTGTACTTGCTGAGCGAAAGCTCACGTCTTACGTCTATGCTGTAGGTAAGCAACCTACGGACACCTGTTGATACAAGATGACGAGCGTGGCAGGGCGAGCTGTGAAATATGGGAATTATAACCCCTACGCGTTTGGTTCTTTTATGAATTATTTTATTGGTATTCGACCATCGTAATTAATTATTACGTATATGCACATACGTTAAAAAAAAAAAATTTCTGCTGTTTACCTTAAGTAAATATGTACAATTTGTATGTATGTACGTATGTATGTATGGTAACGGCCTGTGCTAGGCGGGTCGTTACACATGACTTGTGATTTTACACATTATACTTCCATGAATTTTTCTATTGTTATACTGACAGTCACCCTTTCAATATTCTCTAAGAAATATTTGACTGAAATTGAACACATTCTAAACACATATGAGCTTCATTTATAAGTAAAATTGTAATTAAATATTTTTTAAAGGGAAATTTTACTTTATCAGAGATATTTTGAAAGTAACTGTACTTACATAGCATCATCAGAGATATTTTAAAAATACAATTTCTCACTAAAATATGTTTAATTACAATTTTAGCCTTAATCAGAAGCTATGTGATCTTGAATGTTTTCAATTTCCATTCAAATTTTGACAAAATATCAATAAGGGTTGTTTGTGTAACAATTGAAAATTTGGAGATGATATGATAAGTAAAATTAAAAAATCAGAAACCAATAAGATTGGTATATAGTTCAAGGATCATTTGTGTAATTAACACCAAATATTTATAATTGAAAAAAAATTAAAATGGATTAATAATTGTGATAAAATCAAATGCTCTAATATTTTTAATCATTTTAATCATTCGATTTTGTCATTTTCGCATTTTTGTTAAATTTTTAGTTTAATTTTTGCCTTCTTTACTTTTTTTCTTTTTAGTTTTATAATTTAACTACAAGGACTCTTTGGGAATAGCAGGAGTGTATAAAAAAATATGTATATATTTAACTTTAAATTTAATTTGATGGGTGGTTTAGGTTAAAAAAAAAAGGTGAAAAATGTAGATTGAGGCGCCTCAACCAAAATTTTACTGTGTGAAAAGTTGTCGTTCCAAAAGAAATAAATTATATCTTTTAGGAAAGTTTGTGCAATCATTTTACAAAATTATATCTTCTAGGAAAAAGTGTTTTTTTTTTTTTCCTTCTTAACTTAGGATTGAGATGTAAACTCAATATTTTGTTATAAAATAAGGCACGGGCAACTATATTATTCGTAGATAAGAGGATGACTATCAAATTTACTACTTCGGCTTTCTCTCTTAGAGGATTCCTTTTGCTTACTAAGATTTATAAAATAGATTAGATCTAATAACATGGTTGAACTTTATATGTCACTAGTTGAACACATGTTTCGTGCATGTAAATAATATATTGCGTAAAAAATATAAGAATTTAAAGAGAAAATTACAAAAAGAAATGAAGAAGAACATAATGATAAAATCAGGAAAAAAAAAATTTTGAAACTCTATACGATATTTAAACAACGAAAACCAAAATTTCTTAATAAAATTTCAAAACAATTTATTCAAAACCCATTTCAACCAAATTAATCAAAGATATAAGTTATTAAACATATATAAATATGATTATGTAAATGTGTATATTTATGTAATGAGAAATGAAAAAGATAAAAAAGGATAAAAGCATAAAAGAAAATAAATGAGAGAAGAAAAAGATAAAATATAAAAAGAAAGAGAAAGTATAAAAGCAAAAAAGAGAAGTAAAAAACCATTGAGTTGACACATGACGAAGGAGAGAAAGTATTATTGATTTTTTTATATATAATATATATATATATATGTTAAGATTAACATTAAGATAAAACATATGTGATTAACAGTTCTTAAACGGTAAAAAGAAAATGAAAAAGAAAAAGAAAAACACGTAATGGAAATCTAAAAGCAACATAAAACGTTAATAAAGTCCAAAAAAGGGTGAAAATGACGGATACAAACAACGACCATAAACTTAAGCAGCAATAAAAGGACTATTTATAGCAAATCCAAAGGAAACGTCTAGAATAAAAGAGAAAATAAAATGGGAAAAAGAAACCACAACAATGGAAAATAAAAAAATAAAGAAAAAAAAATGAAAAAAGGTGGGAAAACATAACGAAAGAAACGAACGTGACGGAACAGGCGACAATAAATTATTGCAAAACTATGAATTCAAAAATAATAATAATAATTTTGAGGTATATATCTGTTATTAGACCTCAATCATACGTCTTTCTTTTTTAAGTGTAATCATATTTCATTAGTAGATCTGTTTTTATTTAAGGGTTTTGTCTCATGTAATACGGGGTTTGTTATATTCGATATTTTTTTTATCTTCTTAGTGAGAGTAATGAAATTTTCTCTTTAAAAATAATAATAACAATAATATAGTTACAGTCAGTGATGGATCCATAATTTTTTTAGCAAGGTCACAGAGAAAAATTTTAAAATTAATAACTTTATATAATAAAAAGTTTAATATTTTTTTATTCTAAACAAATTTTTTTGTCATGTTAATTACCATATACTTACTATTACATATAACTTAAAAAAACCAAAACAAAACAAAACAAATATTCGGAAAAGTAAAGAGAAAAAGCTAGATAAACTAAAACACAAAAGAGATGGCTTTGTAAACTTGAACTCGATGGCCGGCAGGTTATTATTATCTTGTAGTCGTTATTGGCCGACAAATCTCATATCAATTACTCTGCCATTTTCATTTCTTTAGTTCTGCAAAGCTTTCTTTCTTTGTCGGAGCAAAAAGAAGAGAAGAACATGGCTTTAGACTAGGTGGGAGAAGCTCTTCTCAAGAGCGTGTCGGCGAGAGACTGTTGCCGAGAATGCCTTCGACGTGTCTGGTAGAAGAGTGTGAAGTTTATGGTAGAGATGATGACAAGGATGTGATTGTTAAGTTGTTGATGTTGAATGATGCCGTCAGCGAAAAGATTTGGGTAATTCCGATCGTCGGGATGGGCGGGGTTGGAAAAACTACAACGATGATGAAGTTCAAATTAAGGAGTTTTGAACTCAAGGCATGGGTCTGTGCCTCTGAAGATTTTGATGTTTGTAAAGTCACAAAAACGTTACTTCAGTCGGACTCTTCTGATGGTGCCATAGACCTGAATTCGTTGCAACTCAACTTGCATTGAAAGAGAGGTTGATGGGAAAGAAGTTTTTGATTGTTCTGGATGATGTTTGGAATGAGAACTATCTTGATTGGGAGGCGATGAAGATGCCTTTCAAATACGGGGCTCAAGGAAGCATGATTATCGTGACAACGAGAAGTCAAAAGGTTGCGTCAATCATGGGAACTATTCGAAGCCATCGTCTGAAGGAATTATCGGATGAAGCTAGCTGGCAACTTTTGGATAAGCATGCATCTGGCATCAATGGAGACTTCACTACACATCCGAATGAAGAAAGAATTGGTAGAGAAATTGTTAAGAAATGCACAAGCTTGCCATTGGCTGTAAAAACGCTTGAAGGCCTCTTACGCTCTACGGAGGATGTTCGGGAGTGGGAAAGAATAGCGAAGAGTGATATTTGGGAGTTGGCTGATGAACAGAGCAAAATTTTTCCTGCTTTGAGATTGAGTTACCACTATCTCCCTCCACACTTGAAAAGATGTTTCGTTAATTGTTCACTATTTCCCAAAGACTATAGGTTTGAAAAGAACGAATTGGTCTTCCTATGGATGGCTGAAGGTTTCGTGGAGCATCCAGGGAGAAGTATGAGAATGTAAGAAGTGGCTGATGAGTATCTAGATCATTTTTTCAATATTCAAATGAGTCCTTCTTTACTATTCATACCTTTTGGTTGATTTGGCTAAATTTGTTTCCAGAAAATATAGTTTTTGTGTAGAGACAAGTGGCAGCTTGGATGAAATGGAGACAAATCGGGCACGTCATCTTTCTTACTTTTTGTTACGGTCTGATCCCTACGAGAGGTTATATTCTATTATTGAAGCTCCTTGCTTGCAGACTTTCCTACCAATACATTGGTCATTGATGAATATGGCGTTTTACCTGAGGAAGTAGTAGGTGATCTGTGTTTGAAGTTTAGGCGTTTGAGGGTTTTATCTTTCTCTTTCTATAAAAACATCAAACAGTTTCCTTATTCAATTTGTGAATTAAGGCATCTTCGCTACCTAAACCTCTCTTACACTTCAATTAGTAGCTTACCAAAATCTGTAAGCAAGCTATACAATTTACAGACTTTGTAGTTAATTAGCAAATTGTCAATCCCTAACTAAGCTGCCTAACGATTTCCATCGCCTCACTAATTTGAGATATCTCGATGCCTATAGAAGCAACCTAGAAGAGTTGTCAGAATCTGTTAGTATGTTGTGCAATTTACAGAAGTTGAAGTTGTCTGGTTGTCGTTCTTTGACTAAGTTGCCTAACGACTTCCATCATCTCATAATTTGAGATATCTCGATGCTTCTGGCAGTGGCCTAAAAGAGTTGCCAGAATCTGTTAGTATGTTGAAGAATTTACAGACCTTGAAATTGGCATACTGTCATTCTCTCACTAAGTTGCCAAAAGATTTTCATAATCTCATAAATTTGAGATATCTGGATGTCAATAGCAGCGGTCTGGTAGATATGCCAACTCGAATGGGTAGAATGAAAAGTCTCGAGACCTGACTACCTTCGTTGAGCGAACAGATAATGGTAACTTGATTAGAGAATTGGGAGGACTTTCACATCTTAGAGGAGCTCTTCACATTAAGAAATTGCAGAATGTATTAAAAGCAGAGGATGCACTAGAGGCAAACTTGAAGGAAAAGAAGTATCTTGAGGAGTTGAAGTTGGAATGGGATGATGAAACTGGTGATTCAAACCATGAATTCGATGTACTTGACAATCTATGGCCTAACTCAGCCTTGAAAAAGCTACAGATCAAGATTTATGGAGGTACCGAATTTCCAGATTGGTTAGTTGATCCGTCATTCTGCAACATAGTTGATGTACGTCTTTGGAAATGCAAACATACTAACTGCTCGCCTCCACTTGGGAAATTATCGTTCCTGAAATTTCTTTGGATCGGTGAATTTGAGGCGGTAGTGAAGGTGGGTCATGAGTTATTCGGGAATAGGTCTTCAACTGTGAAGCCATTTGCATTGTTGGTAGTCTTAGAGTTCTTTAAGATGTCAAACTGGGAGGAATGGTCAATGGTACCTGAAGATGCTGAAGCTTCTCCAAAGCTAAAACAACTTTCTCTATGGCACTGTAAGAAGCTAACTGCAGATTTGCCTCACTTCCTTCTATCTTTAACAGATGCCAGATGTCAGCAAACTAAAACTTGTTGATTGCAACAAGCTTACTGGAGGCTGTCAAGTTGTAGAATCATTTGAGTGTCTCCAACATCTGGAAATCTCCACTTCTCTTTATTCAACAACATGCAGGTCTCTTCCCGCTTCCTTGAAAATGCTACAACTCAGTGGGTGCAAGAATTTAGAATTTCCTCTACCCTAATCATACCACTGCCCCAATCTGACGGAACTTCGTATTCACAACTGTGAAAATCTCATCACCTTAATTAACAGTCATTTGGATCACTTATTCAATTTAGTATCAAAATTTTCTTAGAGATACCTTATGAAAATCACCCAGTCCTTGTCCCAAGCCAAAGGCACGAACCCAGTCGTTTTTTTTTCCCCCTTTTTTTTAAAATTTTTTTCTTATTATCTACTAAATTGATTAGGGGCATGAGATGAATCTTCAGTGGTGCTAATTTCATTAGGATGTAGTAACAATTTGTTCGTCTTCCTTTTGTTTTTCTCTTTCTCTCTCTCTTGGGGAGAAAAAATAACAACTCAAGAAACTCAAGGTCCTACGCTACAGTTAAAACATAATTTGAATATTAAAATTAACCTAATATTCACAAGAAACAAATGATAAAATCAATTTGACTTAAAAAAAAAAAAAAAAAGAGATGTTGTCGAGACAATCCGCACAAGGCTTTCTTTTGGTGACCAAACACCAAAGTACGAAAAATGCTTATCAACCAAAAGGCCCTAACAAGTTACAACACCTCTCCGGTTTAGTTTTATATCTTCAACTCACATTTTTTTATTGCAATTTTTGTCTCTTTTTGAAAAGTCAACAAAAATTAAAACTAGTTTTTTAAAAATAAACTAACACCAACTTAAAATTTTCTTTTCCAACCGACGAACCAAAAGCACATGTTCCTCGACTTGCGCTCAAAAAATTTTTTTTTTTCCTTTTATAAAGGCAGTTGGGATTGCATTAGCTTTGAAATGTTGTCTCATACCATAAAATATAAAAACCACATTCTACATACCCAACCTCACCAGTATATAGCACCTATGTTATTTACGCATACATCTGATCATATGTTGATTCTTAATTGGATGTAGAAATTTTTCGTAGCGGAATGCATTAGTGGATACAATTTTTAAATTAAAAAAGAATGACTTTATATGGATAAAAAAGTTTAATCATTTTCTATTTTAATTTGACAGACATATTATAACTATTGGATGTCGCTCTTACATTTTGAAAACATGATAAAATTTTTCTTTGAGCTTATCTCAAATGTTGGAATTATGAAAACATGAGAGTTTTTAGCCCGCGATCTGTTATAAATTATTTCAATTTCTTAACTGCAAATTACGTTTCACTTTTATTTTATTTCACACCATCACTCTTTTGCCGATAAATAGACACTAAATGCATCAATAATCAGGATGTTGATAATATTTAAAGTTAATGTTTTTAAAATCAAATAAAATATGAAATAAAAAAAACAAATAAGATTTGTTTTAGAAAGATAAATGTATATAAAAAAAATTGGGAGCAAAAAAAAATCTTGGTTATGATACTAAAACATTAAAAAAAAAAAAAAACACACACACACACACACACAAGTTTACTTATGGTATTAAAACAATAAAAAAAATCTAAATATTTAGTGAGAGTATATTTGAAAAAAAAACAAAAAAAACAAAAAACAAAAAGACTTTTGAGTAGGAGTAAATTAAAACTATTTCAAGAAATATGGGGCTTTATTTGAAATAATTTAAATGGGGATATGTGCCTCTCATTGGACCCCCTACTACATCCGTCCTTGCTTGATGGCAATATCATTCCATCAAAGATGACTACCATTCTAGATTTCTTCTTCTTTCCCTATTTCTCAATTTTGTTGTTTCCATAATTTGCATCACTAAGGCAGGGATGCATGCTTGAGTGCAGGAATACCAACATAGTACCTTGATTTCGGCAAATTTCTCGAATTCCAAAAACGACATCTATAGATTTCTGTAGAAGTAACATCAAGAGAGAATTCATCGTAAATATTCCATAATGAACTTTATGTTTATGTCAACGGCCAAACGGAGGAAAAGTTGTAATGAAATCTAGGAGAATCCAGAGATCGGACGTGTTTTTGTCTTGAACACCAAATAGAAGACAAGTAAGCGTCTTCAGACTGAGGGAGATGTTGTTGAGCGGGGACAACAGCCTCCAGTACTCTATTTTTTTAAAACAGAAAATATTCCATTAAAATTTTATATTTTGTTTTTCATTTTTATCCACACTTAAAAATTAATTATCTTTACATGTGTCCTCTTTAAAAGCTATTTTGTAAAGTATAAACACTCATCATAAGCTGTTGTAATATATTTTATTATTCATCTTTATACATATGTATTTGGTAGTTCTTCAAAACCACTAAGGTATCTTCTTTTTTTTTTTTTTTTTTTTTTTTGGGTGTAAATTATGAGAGGACAACTAATATCAAAGGAAACAATAATATCCCAAAGGACAAGTAATATGTTGACACCCTATTATCGACTTAGCCTTTATCAAGTCCTTAACTCGATTTATTAAATAAAAGAAAAATTGAAAAGATTCTTACAAATGAAAGAAACCTCCCGAAAGAGCGTAAAGCAAAAACATCAAAAAGAATTCTTCCTAAGAATAATAAGCTGGGAACCATGCAAGTAGAAAACTGATGCCAGAAGTGATTGTAATAACTAGATTTTTATGACATTTTCGTTTTCTTGTAAAAACATTTACGTTGTACCATGAAGGTATTTATGAAACGGCCTGATTAGGGTTTTTCATGAAAATTATGAGTTCTCATGATTTTTCGAGACTCAACAATAATTACTTAGTCAAGTATGTAACCTTTTGAGTAAAAAGGGTTAAATATTTTATGATTTCATGTTGGTCAAAGCTTGACCTAAAAAGTCAAAGTTGACTTTAAAAAGTCAATGGTTGACTTCAAAAGTCAAACATGAGATGATGCAGTTATATGATAAGCAGTATGGGTAATATACTGCGGAAAACTATTTTTCGGACAAGATAGCATGAGTTAGACCTAAAACCACCATAGAAAAATCAAGCACACAAGATAGGGTATCTTGGGCCAAGAGGCCTTAAGTTATCAAAAAAAATTTTATACAGTCCATTTTTACACAGATAAATTTCGGACTGCAGTTCAGTGTAAAAATACTGCTTTTAGTAGAAAGCAGTATTGAAAATATCTGTGATAGCATGAAATTGGACTGCATATCAAGTAAATACCCAAACAAACCCTAGTAAGGATGACATCACTTAACTTTTGAATTATGACATCATTAAGGATTTAATGAAAAATTTGGAAAGAATTTGGTTCTAGAACCCTCCCTAATGGCCGGCCACCTAGCATGCTTTTTGGGCAAAATTTTGCTTCTTCAAGGACTATTTTGCAATTTCAAAAAGTTTCCATTTGCCTATAAATAGGGGTGAGCATTATTCACAAAAAAATGGAAAAGCTAGCCAAACTTTGTCCATTTTGTTCTAGAAAATCCGAAAATTGGAGAGGCAAAACCAAGAGAGAGGATTAAGTTATTCAAGTAAGAATCAAGGTTAGGGAAGTTGGATTTCTAACCTAGAACCAACAAATTTGAAAGAAAAATTTTGGGACCCATTTCTTCAAGCCTTGGCCGGTTGTGGTGGAGCAAGGGGAAGGAAGAAAAAAAAATTGTTTTGGCCGGATTTGTGGCATCAAGTGGTGGCCGGATTTTAGTGCAAGAGTGGTGGAAAAATTTGGAGCCTAGATAGCCAAGAAAGGCCGGTTCTAGGGGAGCCAAAGGAAAAGGAGATTTCAAGCCTAATCTAGTCAATTTCTTGAACCAAAGCAAGGTAAACCTCTTTACACTTTAAGCTTCTCAATTTATGTTTCAATTGAGAAATTTAAGTGTATTTCCCAAGGGTTTGTAAGAGCATAAGCTCAAGTTATTTATTTGCTTAGGTTAGAATCAATTATGTGCTTGATTTAGATTTAAGGGTGGTTTGGTTATTATTATGTTTATTTAGCATGATAAATATCTAGAATTGCATGATATGTTTATGATTTATATGCTTGATGATGGATGTGTTATATGTTCCCTTGATATGCCAAGATTGATGAACAAATGCATGTTAGGTTGCTAGAATCAAGTTAGAATGATTTTTGAACCAAATTGTGCAACCTAAACTATGCAAACCCTAATGGGTGATTTTAAAAAATGGTTTGCATGGGTTGGATAGGTAATGTGTTTAAGAAAAGGTTACATTAGAAAAGCGTTGTATGAATGTTTTTAGGCTCCCGATGTGATCGGTTGAGGTAGTATGCGCATACTAGGCCGGAAAAACGAATTTCAAACCAAAACTGCCATTCTCGGGTAAATCTGCCCAGTTTCAGGAAAATCAAATTTTGAGGCCTTTAGAGGCCGAATTTGGAAAAACTCAAAACATGAAAGTTGTAGAGAATGGTTTTTCCTAGTGGACAGCGCGGGAAGTTTTCCAAAATAAGGCTCCAACGGCCTCGGTTTTTACAAAAACCTGAGCCTGACCGTGCCCAGACTTGATACACGGCCAGGTGAACTCAACAAAGAAAACGAAGGGGTTAGAGCCCGAATCTGGTTTTGTGTAAAACACGAAAGTTTTAGGATTTTTCGAGATCTAAAACTTTTGTGAAGAAAACTTTTTCAAAATCAATTTAGATTTTGGAATAAAAACAGATTTCAAAAACTGTGCAGGAAACAGGAAATTCCTGCACAGGATTTTATAAAACAGTGCAGGAAAATGATATTTCTGCACATACACTGATGATTTAATCAAAGGAAGCTGTTCCAAAGGCAGTTTCCAACCCTTAAGTATTTTATGAATATAACTCAAGAATTATGACTTTTCAAAGGGATTTTTAAGTTTGAAATCTAAGTTTTCTAAAAAGAAAATAAACATGAATTTGGAAACTAAAGTCAAAGTTTTGACTAAGATAAACCCTAGGGTTACCTATTGTAACCCAATAAAATATAGGAAGGGGACATATAGCTTAGATTACGTACGAATGTTGGTTTAATACCAACAGTATACTTACCTATGTCCTTTATGTATAGCAGAAAATAACCTGCTGTGGCATCCTGTATAGGATCAACGTTTTAATCGGACATAGCAGACAAGGTAAGTACAACTCCGCCTACAGCATAGGCCTATGTATTACTCACCTAAATATGTTAAGTGTATGCTATGATGAATGAATGTTATGATGTAATGCATGATAGTATGTTACTGTAACATGAATATGATTTATAACTTTGTAACATCACGAAGCATGTTCACGAATAATAAAGATAATATCAAGTACGATATGAACATGATGGCAAGCAAGCTTGCCTGTGTCGTGCCGACCCGCGACAGGTCGGGTTGGACTATGGTTTGAGTTGGATTTGGTTTGGCCGCCCCAACCATTCCATAGTTGCGCGCCCGGTACGTACACTCATAATAAGGGGCCCATAAGCAAGATAAGCAATAGAAGAGATTATGAAGTATGATAAGAAAGCATAAAGAAACATAACTGGATCATGCATTATTAGAATATGCTAGATTAGGTTATATTATGCTATGAAATGATTATGTATGTTGGTGTATGTTTGTTATGCGGGTAAAATAGTTGTACTTGCTGAGCAAAAGCTCACAACTTACGTCTATGCTGTAGGTAAACAACCTATTGGCGATTTTTGATACAAGATGGCAAGCGTGGCGAGGTGAACTGTGAAACGTGGGAATGTCGAGCCGCTACGCGTTTTGTTTAATCATGTTTATTATTTTATGTTTAAACACTCTGAGACAATACACGTATATATATATATATATTTATACGCGTATATAAAAATAAAAAAAAATGTTCCGCTATTTTCCTTAAATAAACAAGTATGTTTATAGAATCAAGTCAAACACGTATGTATGTATAGTAACGGTCCGTGCTAGACGGGTCGTTACAGAGTTGGTATCAGAGCGGTTTCCTGCGACTCGATTTCACAGTCTGCCTGCCATCGCCACCATCATTGTAAGTTAAATTGTTTATTTGCGTAAATATTTATTATTTAATTATGATATGGTAGATACGACGATATGGATCCCGCACGAGTAGACGAGGATCGAGAGGCGGTGACGTCATTCTATGAGGCGCACCCACTATACTATTTTGGCACAAGACAGCCGGGAGCATTAACGGCATGGTTACGAGACATGGAGCTGATTTTTCATCTGTGTCATATCGAGGCCCGCTTACAGGTCTCCTTAGCTAGCCGATGCCTAGCGGAAGACGCCCGAATATGGTGGTTGACATGGGGCGAGCAAGCATTGCCTAGTCGTACCTGGGCAGACTTTCGTACTTTGATGATTGAGCGTTTTGGACCCCTACCTGGTGAGGGAGCCGCTGAGCCGTACCGTGATCCCGAGATTTACCGGGACATGCACCATGCCCGATACCTGAGCTTCACAGCGACATGGCATGCTTACCCACAGGAGTCCATGGGTCACTACTGTCGGCGGTTTCAGGAGGAGATGCTGCCATATATTCCTCAGGACATTGAGAGTCCGGAGATGCAGACACTCGTGATCCTCCGCAACGGGTTGCCACCCCGGATTCGACAGTTTGTTGTAGATCCTGCACGGGGTATGTCCGTAGCACACATGATCGAGAGCATCATGGAGGCCGAGATAGTAGCACACGCGATGCAGGCCGATGCTTTCGTTGGAGAGCACCAGGCACCTGTAGACGATGCCGGGATGGCTGAGCCAGTGTATGAGCCAGGTCCGGTTGTTCACGAGGACCCGATTCCTGCCATTCCAATTCAGGAGGTACCAGCCCAGGAGGCCGAGGCAGGGATGGATGCCGATGATCAGGATGTCGACGATTTTATCATTGCCCCGGAAGACCAACCTGAGGATCCTCCGATTATAGATATTCCGAGTGATGATGAAGAGCATGAACAGGAGCCAGAAGAAGAAGAAGAAAATGAAGAAGATCAGGGACTCCAACATGCTGACTGGTTGGAAGACGAAGCAGATCAAGAGCTGCAGCACGCGGGTTGGCTAGAGGAGGGAGAAGACTTTGAGGATGATCCGGAGGAGATTTTATTCCACGATGGAGATTGGGAGGCTGACTCCGACGCTTCCTCCGTGATCACGGACGAGTTTATAGATTAGGTTTAGTTTGTTTTTTTTTAGACGGATGTACTAGCTTGTTCTTTTTGATAATAGGCTTGTACTTATGTATGATGGTAAAGTGGTAGACACTTCCATCCCAGTTTTGATTATGTATGTACTAATGTAACAATTATGTAATTACAATATTGTAATTATGATGTATAAAAAGACAAGTTCAAGTATGAAATATAATGATATATTCACGAAAGTTATGTTTTGATATGTTATGAGTATGTATGTTATATTACGATAAATGTATGAATGATACGAAATGCATGATTATGTTACGATATGTAAATATTTCGTACGAAAGAAAGGATATTAATAGTGCGATAATATCTTTTCTTATGGTTTGATAGGAAGATGGTACGTCCTCGACGAACGATACCTATCAACCAGAATCCACCTGTACCAGATTTGGCAACCGTTGTAGCAAACCTGCAACGGCAATTACTCGAACAACAGCAGGAAACAAACAGACTCCGGGAGCAGTTAACTCGGATGAATCAACAACCGCCAGTTAATGAGGTTCCTCATCGAAATGATGGGATACCCCCTGTCGTACCTCCAGTACCCGAGCATCAACCGGAGGCCCATCCAGAAGTCCCGTTACCACCCGTTGAAGCACAGGTGAATTTACCTCCAGTACGGGAAGATTACTTTATGAGCGATTCAGGCAGATGAAGGCGCCTGAATTTGAGGGACCCATTGACCCTATAGCCGCCGACAATTGGCTGATCGATATCCAGGTCATCCTGGATTTCATGCGGCTGACAGAGCAAGAAAAAGTTCTATGTGCTTCTTTCGCTCTTAAGAAGGACGCGCGACACTGGTGGATGACAGTCCAGATGCGCAGAGATGTTACAGTCATGAGCTGGCAAGATTTTGTGTCTGAGTTTCGGACTATGTACTACAACAGTGAAGTTCTTGCTACCCAACAAGACGAGTTTACAAGCTTGAAGCAAGGGTCGATGACAGTTATGGAAGCTGTCAAGAAATTTGAGCAGCTAGCCCGTCTGTGCCCTGAATTGGTGCCCACTGAGACAGAGAAAGTCCGAAGAATGATGAAAATGTTCCGGACAGACATCTCTAAACAAGTAAGCGCTGGTAGTAACCCACCTACCTTGGTATCCGATTGTATAAGCCGAGCATTAAGAGCCGAGTACTGGATCAACCAGGACAAGGAAGCTAGGGCTCAGATTTTCAAGACAAGGAAAGAAGAAAAGGCCATGGTGAAGCAGACACAGCCCCGACAGAATGCCGAATCAAACCAGAAAGGCCAGACCAGTAGTCCTGCACAAAGTTCCAAACAGTTTGGGAGGAACAAAAGAAAAGAAAACTTTACTGGTCAGGGCCAACAAAGAAACTTTCCTCAAAAGAAAAATAATCACGGAAATGAGGGAAACAGCAACAGCTACCCCGTGTGTGCCAAGTGCGGGAGAAAACATCCGGGAGTATGCCGTATGGGGACCAATGCTTGCTACCTTTGTGGCAAGGAGGGGCATTTTGCGAAGAACTGTAATCTGAACACCCAAGGCCAGAACCCCTCCTATCAGAATCGGAACACCCCTAGCTAGTTGCACGCAGTCCAAGCAAAACTGGAAGGACCCTCAATCACGCAGGGCAGATTGGAGGCTCCTGAACCCCAAGCCAGGATATATGCTTATACCAAGGGTGATGCAGAAGCCGGAACATCGCATGTGGTGACAGGTCAGATCTCTATCGCCACTCATGATGCAATTGCCTTATTTGATTCTGGTGCCACTCATTCGTTTATATCGTTGGAGTTCGCCCAGAAGATAGGAAGAGGTGTAGACAGTTTAGCTCAACCTTTCAAAACCTCTTTGCCATCCGGAGAAATTTTGTGGTCCAATTTTTGGATGCGAAATACCTCTGTAGTTATTTGTGGCAGAGAATTGTATGTAGATCTCATCGCAATCAAGCTTCAAGATTTCGATGTGATCTTGGGAATGGACTTCTTGGGCAAATATAATGCCAAGATCGACTGCCGAAAACGGTGTGTGACGTTCAACCCTTACGGTAAAGAAGAGTTCAACTTCTACGGGCAATCACGAAGCTCAGCAACCAGAATGGTTTCGGCATTGAAAGCTTGGAAGATGTTAGCTAATGGCTGTCAAGGATATTTAGCTAACATAGTGGATAAAGATCAAGAAAAGGAGCTGACACCAGGGGATGTGCCCATTATCAAAGAATATGTGGATATCTTTCCGAAAGATTTACCAGGACTCCCGCCGGAGCGCGAAATTTCATTCGAAATTGAGTTGCTGCCCGGAGCTGCACCGATATCGAAAGCACCCTACCGTATGGCACCTACCGAGCTTAGGAAAACTTCCAAGAGCTCAAGAGAAGGCTGACCAGTGCGCCAGTGCTAATTATTCCTGATGTTGATGCGGGAAATTTCGTGATCTACAGTGACGCTTCCAAAAGTGGATTAGGAGCGGTCCTGATGCAAAACGGGAAAGTAGTGGCTTACGCATCCCGCCAACTGAAGACTCACGAAAGAAATTATCCCACACATGATTTGGAGCTTGCAGTAGTGGTTTTTGCGCTCAAAATCTGGAGACACTATCTGTATGGAAATAAGTGTGAGATCTACACCGATCATCAGAGTCTCAAGTATATTTTTACTCAGAAGGAGCTCAATATGCGACAGCGTAGATGGCTAGAACTGGTAAAGGACTACGATTGTGAGATTCTTTACCATCCGGGAAAGGCGAACAGGGTAGCAGATGCCTTGAGTAGGAAATCAATAGGCATGCTGATGTCTATTGAGGCATTCTCTAAGCCACTACAACGAGAGATTTATGAATTTAACTTGGAGATGATTACAGGAAAACTGTCATCTTTAACCCTCCAATCCAATCTGCTGGAATCCATCAAGTCTCATCAAGGAAAAGATTCCTTTTTACTGAAAGCGCAACTTTTTGGCAGAAAGAACAAGGAATTTAAGACCTCTGCGGATGGTGTAATTTACTTCGAAGAAAGGATTTGTGTTCCCGACTTTGAATTTCTGAAGAACCAGATATTGTCAGAGGCACATAAGACGCCATATTCGGTACATCCAGGAGCTTCTAAGATGTACAAGGACCTCCGAGAGAACTTTTGGTGGCCAAACATGAAGAATGAAATTGCAGACTACGTGTCAAAATGCCTAACTTGTCAGCAAGTTAAGGCTGAACACCGACATCCTGGAGGGGATTTACAGAAAATTGAGCTTCCAGAATGGAAATGGGAACAAACTACTATGGATTTTGTAGTAGGATTACCCAGGACTGCAAGCGGGAATGACACAATTTGGGTGATTGTGGACAGATTAACCAAATCAGCCCATTTCATCGCAATCAAAGCCACCTTTTCAGTAGAAAAATTGGCAGAAGTCTATGTATCCCAGATAGTCCGACTGCATGGAGTGCCAAGATCGATCATTTCAGACCGTGATGGACGTTTCACCTCCCGATTTTGGACAAGTGTGCATCATGCCATGGGGTCGAAATTGAAGTTCAGTACAGCTTTTCACCCACAAACAGACGGTCAATCAGAACGAACCATTCAGACGCTAGAAGATATGCTGAGATCATGTGTTCTAGATTTCAAGGGAAATTGGGATCAGAAGCTGCCATTGATCGAATTTTCCTACAACAACAGTTATCACGCTTCGATTGGTATGGCTCCATTTGAGGCATTGTATGGAAGGAAATGTCGATCTCCTATCCATTGGCAAGAAGTCGGACAGAAACAGCTGCAAACCACAGACTTCATCAAGAAGACCTCTGAAGATATCAAGAAGATCAAGCAGAGGCTCGACATAGCTTTTAGCAGACAGAAAAGTTATGCCGATAAACGAAGGAGGCCATTAGAATTTCAAGTTGGAGATGCCGTGTTCATCAAGATTGCTCCTATGAAAGGAGTAATGAGATTTGGCAAGAAAGGAAAACTCAGCCCAAGATATATAGGACCATTTGAAATCCTTGAAATGATTGGAAAAGTAGCCTACAAGCTCGCCTTGCCGCCAGAATTAACTGCGATGCACAATGTTTTCCACGTCTCGATGTTAAAGAAATACATACCAGATCCTTCGCACGTGCTTAGTCAAGAACCAGTTGAAGTGCACACGGATTTGACATACGAAGAAAAGCCAGTTCGAATTCTGGATCGGGAAGAGAAGGTCCTGAGAAACAAAACCATTCCCCTGGTTAAAGTGCTTTGGCAAAACCACAAGGTTGAAGAAACAACCTGGGAATTGGAAGATGAAATGAGAAAGAACTACCCCAGTTTGTTCTAATTTTCGAGGACGAAAATTTTTAAGGGGAGTAGATTGTAATAACTAGATTTTTACGACATTTTCGTTTTCTTGTAAAAACATTTACGTTGTACCATGAAGGTATTTATGAAACGGCCTGATTAGGGTTTTTCATGAAAATTATGAGTTCTCATGATTTTTCGAGACTCAACAATAATTACTTAGTCAAGTATGTAACCTTTTGAGTAAAAAGGGTTAAATATTTTATGATTTCATGTTGGTCAAAGCTTGACCTAAAAAGTCAAAGTTGACTTTAAAAAGTCAATGGTTGACTTCAAAAGTCAAACATGAGATGATGCAGTTATATGATAAGCAGTATGGGTAATATACTGCGGAAAACTATTTTTCGGACAAGATAGCATGAGTTAGACCTAAAACCACCATAGAAAAATCAAGCACACAAGATAGGGTATCTTGGGCCAAGAGGCCTTAAGTTATCAAAAAAAATTTTATACAGTCCATTTTTACACAGATAAATTTCGGACTGCAGTTCAGTGTAAAAATACTGCTTTTAGTAGAAAGCAGTATTGAAAATATCTGTGATAGCATGAAATTGGACTGCATATCAAGTAAATACCCAAACAAACCCTAGTAAGGATGACATCACTTAACTTTTGAATTATGACATCATTAAGGATTTAATGAAAAATTTGGAAAGAATTTGGTTCTAGAACCCTCCCTAATGGCCGGCCACCTAGCATGCTTTTTGGGCAAAATTTTGCTTCTTCAAGGACTATTTTGCAATTTCAAAAAGTTTCCATTTGCCTATAAATAGGGGTGAGCATTATTCACAAAAAAATGGAAAAGCTAGCCAAACTTTGTCCATTTTGTTCTAGAAAATCCGAAAATTGGAGAGGCAAAACCAAGAGAGAGGATTAAGTTATTCAAGTAAGAATCAAGGTTAGGGAAGTTGGATTTCTAACCTAGAACCAACAAATTTGAAAGAAAAATTTTGGGACCCATTTCTTCAAGCCTTGGCCGGTTGTGGTGGAGCAAGGGGAAGGAAGAAAAAAAAATTGTTTTGGCCGGATTTGTGGCATCAAGTGGTGGCCGGATTTTAGTGCAAGAGTGGTGGAAAAATTTGGAGCCTAGATAGCCAAGAAAGGCCGGTTCTAGGGGAGCCAAAGGAAAAGGAGATTTCAAGCCTAATCTAGTCAATTTCTTGAACCAAAGCAAGGTAAACCTCTTTACACTTTAAGCTTCTCAATTTATGTTTCAATTGAGAAATTTAAGTGTATTTCCCAAGGGTTTGTAAGAGCATAAGCTCAAGTTATTTATTTGCTTAGGTTAGAATCAATTATGTGCTTGATTTAGATTTAAGGGTGGTTTGGTTATTATTATGTTTATTTAGCATGATAAATATCTAGAATTGCATGATATGTTTATGATTTATATGCTTGATGATGGATGTGTTATATGTTCCCTTGATATGCCAAGATTGATGAACAAATGCATGTTAGGTTGCTAGAATCAAGTTAGAATGATTTTTGAACCAAATTGTGCAACCTAAACTATGCAAACCCTAATGGGTGATTTTAAAAAATGGTTTGCATGGGTTGGATAGGTAATGTGTTTAAGAAAAGGTTACATTAGAAAAGCGTTGTATGAATGTTTTTAGGCTCCCGATGTGATCGGTTGAGGTAGTATGCGCATACTAGGCCGGAAAAACGAATTTCAAACCAAAACTGCCATTCTCGGGTAAATCTGCCCAGTTTCAGGAAAATCAAATTTTGAGGCCTTTAGAGGCCGAATTTGGAAAAACTCAAAACATGAAAGTTGTAGAGAATGGTTTTTCCTAGTGGACAGCGCGGGAAGTTTTCCAAAATAAGGCTCCAACGGCCTCGGTTTTTACAAAAACCTGAGCCTGACCGTGCCCAGACTTGATACACGGCCAGGTGAACTCAACAAAGAAAACGAAGGGGTTAGAGCCCGAATCTGGTTTTGTGTAAAACACGAAAGTTTTAGGATTTTTCGAGATCTAAAACTTTTGTGAAGAAAACTTTTTCAAAATCAATTTAGATTTTGGAATAAAAACAGATTTCAAAAACTGTGCAGGAAACAGGAAATTCCTGCACAGGATTTTATAAAACAGTGCAGGAAAATGATATTTCTGCACATACACTGATGATTTAATCAAAGGAAGCTGTTCCAAAGGCAGTTTCCAACCCTTAAGTATTTTATGAATATAACTCAAGAATTATGACTTTTCAAAGGGATTTTTAAGTTTGAAATCTAAGTTTTCTAAAAAGAAAATAAACATGAATTTGGAAACTAAAGTCAAAGTTTTGACTAAGATAAACCCTAGGGTTACCTATTGTAACCCAATAAAATATAGGAAGGGGACATATAGCTTAGATTACGTACGAATGTTGGTTTAATACCAACAGTATACTTACCTATGTCCTTTATGTATAGCAGAAAATAACCTGCTGTGGCATCCTGTATAGGATCAACGTTTTAATCGGACATAGCAGACAAGGTAAGTACAACTCCGCCTACAGCATAGGCCTATGTATTACTCACCTTAATATGTTAAGTGTATGCTATGATGAATGAATGTTATGATGTAATGCATGATAGTATGTTACTGTAACATGAATATGATTTATAACTTTGTAACATCACGAAGCATGTTCACGAATAATAAAGATAATATCAAGTACGATATGAACATGATGGCAAGCAAGCTTGCCTGTGTCGTGCCGACCCGCGACAGGTCGGGTTGGACTATGGTTTGAGTTGGATTTGGTTTGGCCGCCCCAACCATTCCATAGTTGCGCGCCCGGTACGTACACTCATAATAAGGGGCCCATAAGCAAGATAAGCAATAGAAGAGATTATGAAGTATGATAAGAAAGCATAAAGAAACATAACTGGATCATGCATTATTAGAATATGCTAGATTAGGTTATATTATGCTATGAAATGATTATGTATGTTGGTGTATGTTTGTTATGCGGGTAAAATAGTTGTACTTGCTGAGCAAAAGCTCACAACTTACGTCTATGCTGTAGGTAAACAACCTATTGGCGATTTTTGATACAAGATGGCAAGCGTGGCGAGGTGAACTGTGAAACGTGGGAATGTCGAGCCGCTACGCGTTTTGTTTAATCATGTTTATTATTTTATGTTTAAACACTCTGAGACAATACACGTATATATATATATATATATTTATACGCGTATATAAAAATAAAAAAAAATGTTCCGCTATTTTCCTTAAATAAACAAGTATGTTTATAGAATCAAGTCAAACACGTATGTATGTATAGTAACGGTCCGTGCTAGACGGGTCGTTACAGAGTTGGTATCAGAGCGGTTTCCTGCGACTCGATTTCACAGTCTGCCTGCCATCGCCACCATCATTGTAAGTTAAATTGTTTATTTGCGTAAATATTTATTATTTAATTATGATATGGTAGATACGACGATATGGATCCCGCACGAGTAGACGAGGATCGAGAGGCGGTGACGTCATTCTATGAGGCGCACCCACTATACTATTTTGGCACAAGACAGCCGGGAGCATTAACGGCATGGTTACGAGACATGGAGCTGATTTTTCATCTGTGTCATATCGAGGCCCGCTTACAGGTCTCCTTAGCTAGCCGATGTCTAGCGGAAGACGCCCGAATATGGTGGTTGACATGGGGCGAGCAAGCATTGCCTAGTCGTACCTGGGCAGACTTTCGTACTTTGATGATTGAGCGTTTTGGACCCCTACCTGGTGAGGGAGCCGCTGAGCCGTACCGTGATCCCGAGATTTACCGGGACATGCACCATGCCCGATACCTGAGCTTCACAGCGACATGGCATGCTTACCCACAGGAGTCCATGGGTCACTACTGTCGGCGGTTTCAGGAGGAGATGCTGCCATATATTCCTCAGGACATTGAGAGTCCGGAGATGCAGACACTCGTGATCCTCCGCAACGGGTTGCCACCCCGGATTCGACAGTTTGTTGTAGATCCTGCACGGGGTATGTCCGTAGCACACATGATCGAGAGCATCATGGAGGCCGAGATAGTAGCACATGCGATGCAGGCCGATGCTTTCGTTGGAGAGCACCAGGCACCTGTAGACGATGCCGGGATGGCTGAGCCAGTGTATGAGCCAGGTCCGGTTGTTCACGAGGACCCGATTCCTGCCATTCCAATTCAGGAGGTACCAGCCCAGGAGGCCGAGGCAGGGATGGATGCCGATGATCAGGATGTCGACGATTTTATCATTGCCCCGGAAGACCAACCTGAGGATCCTCCGATTATAGATATTCCGAGTGATGATGAAGAGCATGAACAGGAGCCAGAAGAAGAAGAAGAAAATGAAGAAGATCAGGGACTCCAACATGCTGACTGGTTGGAAGACGAAGCAGATCAAGAGCTGCAGCACGCGGGTTGGCTAGAGGAGGGAGAAGACTTTGAGGATGATCCGGAGGAGATTTTATTCCACGATGGAGATTGGGAGGCTGACTCCGACGCTTCCTCCGTGATCACGGACGAGTTTATAGATTAGGTTTAGTTTGTTTTTTTTTAGACGGATGTACTAGCTTGTTCTTTTTGATAATAGGCTTGTACTTATGTATGATGGTAAAGTGGTAGACACTTCCATCCCAGTTTTGATTATGTATGTACTAATGTAACAATTATGTAATTACAATATTGTAATTATGATGTATAAAAAGACAAGTTCAAGTATGAAATATAATGATATATTCACGAAAGTTATGTTTTGATATGTTATGAGTATGTATGTTATATTACGATAAATGTATGAATGATACGAAATGCATGATTATGTTACGATATGTAAATATTTCGTACGAAAGAAAGGATATTAATAGTGCGATAATATCTTTTCTTATGGTTTGATAGGAAGATGGTACGTCCTCGACGAACGATACCTATCAACCAGAATCCACCTGTACCAGATTTGGCAACCGTTGTAGCAAACCTGCAACGGCAATTACTCGAACAACAGCAGGAAACAAACAGACTCCGGGAGCAGTTAACTCGGATGAATCAACAACCGCCAGTTAATGAGGTTCCTCATCGAAATGATGGGATACCCCCTGTAGTACCTCCAGTACCCGAGCATCAACCGGAGGCCCATCCAGAAGTCCCGTTACCACCCGTTGAAGCACAGGTGAATTTACCTCCAGTACGGGAAGATTACTTTATGAGCGATTCAGGCGGATGAAGGCGCCTGAATTTGAGGGACCCATTGACCCTATAGCCGCCGACAATTGGCTGATCGATATCCAGGTCATCCTGGATTTCATGCGGCTGACAGAGCAAGAAAAAGTTCTATGTGCTTCTTTTGCTCTTAAGAAGGACGCGCGACACTGGTGGATGACAGTCCAGATGCGCAGAGATGTTACAGTCATGAGCTGGCAAGATTTTGTGTCTGAGTTTCGGACTATGTACTACAACAGTGAAGTTCTTGCTACCCAACAAGACGAGTTTACAAGCTTGAAGCAAGGGTCGACGACAGTTATGGAAGCTGTCAAGAAATTTGAGTAGCTAGCCCGTCTGTGCCCTGAATTGGTGCCCACTGAGACAGAGAAAGTCCGAAGAATGATGAAAATGTTCCGGACAGACATCTCTAAACAAGTAAGCGCTGGTAGTAACCCACCTACCTTGGTATCCGATTGTATAAGCCGAGCATTAAGAGCCGAGTACTGGATCAACCAGGACAAGGAAGCTAGGGCTCAGATTTTCAAGACAAGGAAAGAAGAAAAGGCCATGGTGAAGCAGACACAGCCCTGACAGAATGCCGAATCAAACCAGAAAGGCCAGACCAGTAGTCCTGCACAAAGTTCCAAACAGTTTGGGAGGAACAAAAGAAAAGAAAACTTTACTGGTCAGGGCCAACAAAGAAACTTTCCTCAAAAGAAAAATAATCAGGGAAATGAGGGAAACAGCAACAGCTACCCCGTGTGTGCCAAGTGCGGGAGAAAACATCCGGGAGTATGCCGTATGGGGACCAATGCTTGCTACCTTTGTGGCAAGGAGGGGCATTTTGCGAAGAACTGTAATCTGAACACCCAAGGCCAGAACCCCTCCTATCAGAATCGGAACACCCCTAGCCAGTTGCACGCAGTCCAAGCAAAACTGGAAGGACCCTCAATCACGCAGGGCAGATTGGAGGCTCCTGAACCCCAAGCCAGGATATATGCTTATACCAAGGGTGATGCAGAAGCCGGAACATCGCATGTGGTGACAGGTCAGATCTCTATCGCCACTCATGATGCAATTGCCTTATTTGATTCTGGTGCCACTCATTCGTTTATATCGTTGGAGTTCGCCCAGAAGATAGGAAGAGGTGTAGACAGTTTAGCTCAACCTTTCAAAACCTCTTTGCCATCCGGAGAAATTTTGTGGTCCAATTTTTGGATGCGAAATACCTCTGTAGTTATTTGTGGCAGAGAATTGTATGTAGATCTCATCGCAATCAAGCTTCAAGATTTCGATGTGATCTTGGGAATGGACTTCTTGGGCAAATATAATGCCAAGATCGACTGCCGAAAACGGTGTGTGACGTTCAACCCTTACGGTAAAGAAGAGTTCAACTTCTACGGGCAATCACGAAGCTCAGCAACCAGAATGGTTTCGGCATTGAAAGCTTGGAAGATGTTAGCTAATGGCTGTCAAGGATATTTAGCTAACATAGTGGATAAAGATCAAGAAAAGGAGCTGACACCAGGGGATGTGCCCATTATCAAAGAATATGTGGATATCTTTCCGAAAGATTTACCAGGACTCCCGCCGGAGCGCGAAATTTCATTCGAAATTGAGTTGCTGCCCGGAGCTGCACCGATATCGAAAGCACCCTACCGTATGGCACCTGCCGAGCTTAGGAAAACTTCCAAGAGCTCAAGAGAAGGCTGACCAGTGCGCCAGTGCTAATTATTCCTGATGTTGATGCGGGAAATTTCGTGATCTACAGTGACGCTTCCAAAAGTGGATTAGGAGCGGTCCTAATGCAAAACGGGAAAGTAGTGGCTTACGCATCCCGCCAACTGAAGACTCACGAAAGAAATTATCCCACACATGATTTGGAGCTTGCAGCAGTGGTTTTTGCGCTCAAAATCTGGAGACACTATCTGTATGGAAATAAGTGTGAGATCTACACCGATCATCAGAGTCTCAAGTATATTTTTACTCAGAAGGAGCTCAATATGCGACAGCGTAGATGGCTAGAACTGGTAAAGGACTACGATTGTGAGATTCTTTACCATCCAGGAAAGGCGAACAGGGTAGCAGATGCCTTGAGTAGGAAATCAATAGGCATGCTGATGTCTATTGAGGCATTCTCTAAGCCACTACAACGAGAGATTTATGAATTTAACTTGGAGATGATTACAGGAAAACTGTCATCTTTAACCCTCCAATCCAATCTGCTGGAATCCATCAAGTCTCATCAAGGAAAAGATTCCTTTTTACTGAAAGCGCAACTTTTTGGCAGAAAGAACAAGGAATTTAAGACCTCTGCGGATGGTGTAATTTACTTCGAAGAAAGGATTTGTGTTCCCGACTTTGAATTTCTGAAGAACCAGATACTGTCAGAGGCACATAAGACGCCATATTCGGTACATCCAGGAGCTTTTAAGATGTACAAGGACCTCCGAGAGAACTTTTGGTGGCCAAACATGAAGAATGAAATTGCAGACTACGTGTCAAAATGCCTAACTTGTCAGCAAGTTAAGGCTGAACACCGACATCCTGGAGGGGATTTACAGAAAATTGAGCTTCCAGAATGGAAATGGGAACAAACTACTATGGATTTTGTAGTAGGATTACCCAGGACTGCAAGCGGGAATGACACAATTTGGGTGATTGTGGACAGATTAACCAAATCAGCCCATTTCATCGCAATCAAAGCCACCTTTTCAGTAGAAAAATTGGCAGAAGTCTATGTATCCCAGATAGTCCGACTGCATGGAGTGCCAAGATCGATCATTTCAGACCGTGATGGACATTTCACCTCCCGATTTTGGACAAGTGTGCATCATGCCATGGGGTCGAAATTGAAGTTCAGTACAGCTTTTCACCCACAAACAGACGGTCAATCAGAACGAACCATTCAGACGCTAGAAGATATGCTGAGATCATGTGTTCTAGATTTCAAGGGAAATTGGGATCAGAAGCTGCCATTGATCGAATTTTCCTACAACAACAGTTATCACGCTTCGATTGGTATGGCTCCATTTGAGGCATTGTATGGAAGGAAATGTCGATCTCCTATCCATTGGCAAGAAGTCGGACAGAAACAGCTGCAAACCACAGACTTCATCAAGAAGACCTCTGAAGATATCAAGAAGATCAAGCAGAGGCTCGACATAGCTTTTAGCAGACAGAAAAGTTATGCCGATAAACGAAGGAGGCCATTAGAATTTCAAGTTGGAGATGCCGTGTTCATCAAGATTGCTCCTATGAAAGGAGTAATGAGATTTGGCAAGAAAGGAAAACTCAGCCCAAGATATACAGGACCATTTGAAATCCTTGAAATGATTGGAAAAGTAGCCTACAAGCTCGCCTTACCGCCAGAATTAACTGCGATGCACAATGTTTTCCACGTCTCGATGTTAAAGAAATACATACCAGATCCTTCGCACGTGCTTAGTCAAGAACCAGTTGAAGTGCACACGGATTTGACATACGAAGAAAAGCCAGTTCGAATTCTGGATCGGGAAGAGAAGGTCCTGAGAAACAAAACCATTCCCCTGGTTAAAGTGCTTTGGCAAAACCACAAGGTTGAAGAAGCAACCTGGGAATTGGAAGATGAAATGAGAAAGAACTACCCCAGTTTGTTCTAATTTTCGAGGACGAAAATTTTTAAGGGGAGTAGATTGTAATAACTAGATTTTTACGACATTTTCGTTTTCTTGTAAAAACATTTACGTTGTACCATGAAGGTATTTATGAAACGGCCTGATTAGGGTTTTTCATGAAAATTATGAGTTCTCATGATTTTTCGAGACTCAACAATAATTACTTAGTCAAGTATGTAACCTTTTGAGTAAAAAGGGTTAAATATTTTATGATTTCATGTTGGTCAAAGCTTGACCTAAAAAGTCAAAGTTGACTTTAAAAAGTCAATGGTTGACTTCAAAAGTCAAACATGAGATGATGCAGTTATATGATAAGCAGTATGGGTAATATACTGCGGAAAACTATTTTTCGGACAAGATAGCATGAGTTAGACCTAAAACCACCATAGAAAAATCAAGCACACAAGATAGGGTATCTTGGGCCAAGAGGCCTTAAGTTATCAAAAAAAATTTTATACAGTCCATTTTTACACAGATAAATTTTGGACTGCAGTTCAGTGTAAAAATACTGCTTTTAGTAGAAAGCAGTATTGAAAATATCTGTGATAGCATGAAATTGGACTGCATATCAAGTAAATACCCAAACAAACCCTAGTAAGGATGACATCACTTAACTTTTGAATTATGACATCATTAAGGATTTAATGAAAAATTTGGAAAGAATTTGGTTCTAGAACCCTCCCTAATGGCCGGCCACCTAGCATGCTTTTTGGGCAAAATTTTGCTTCTTCAAGGACTATTTTACAATTTCAAAAAGTTTCCATTTGCCTATAAATAGGGGTGAGCATTATTCACAAAAAAATGGAAAAGCTAGCCAAACTTTGTCCATTTTGTTCTAGAAAATCCGAAAATTGGAGAGGCAAAACCAAGAGAGAGGATTAAGTTATTCAAGTAAGAATCAAGGTTAGGGAAGTTGGATTTCTAACCTAGAACCAACAAATTTGAAAGAAAAATTTTGGGACCCATTTCTTCAAGCCTTGGCCGGTTGTGGTGGAGCAAGGGGAAGGAAGAAAAAAAATTGTTTTGGCCGGATTTGTGGCATCAAGTGGTGGCCGGATTTTAGTGCAAGAGTGGTGGAAAAATTTGGAGCCTAGATAGCCAAGAAAGGCCGGTTCTAGGGGAGCCAAAGGAAAAGGAGATTTCAAGCCTAATCTAGTCAATTTCTTGAACCAAAGCAAGGTAAACCTCTTTACACTTTAAGCTTCTCAATTTATGTTTCAATTGAGAAATTTAAGTGTATTTCCCAAGGGTTTGTAAGAGCATAAGCTCAAGTTATTTATTTGCTTAGGTTAGAATCAATTATGTGCTTGATTTAGATTTAAGGGTGGTTTGGTTATTATTATGTTTATTTAGCATGATAAATATCTAGAATTGCATGATATGTTTATGATTTATATGCTTGATGATGGATGTGTTATATGTTCCCTTGATATGCCAAGATTGATGAACAAATGCATGTTAGGTTGCTAGAATCAAGTTAGAATGATTTTTGAACCAAATTGTGCAACCTAAACTATGCAAACCCTAATGGGTGATTTTAAAAAATGGTTTGCATGGGTTGGATAGGTAATGTGTTTAAGAAAAGGTTACGTTAGAAAAGCGTTGTATGAATGTTTTTAGGCTCCCGATGTGATCGGTTGAGGTAGTATGCGCATACTAGGCCGGAAAAACGAATTTCAAACCAAAACTGCCATTCTCGGGTAAATCTGCCCAGTTTCAGGAAAATCAAATTTTGAGGCCTTTAGAGGCCGAATTTGGAAAAACTCAAAACACGAAAGTTGTAGAGAATGGTTTTTCCTAGTGGACAGCGCGGGAAGTTTTCCAAAATAAGGCTCCAACGGCCTCGGTTTTTACAAAAACCGGAGCCTGACCGTGCCCAGACTTGATACACGGCCAGGTGAACTCAACAAAGAAAACGAAGGGGTTAGAGCCCGAATCTGGTTTTGTGTAAAACACGAAAGTTTTAGGATTTTTCGAGATCTAAAACTTTCGTGAAGAAAACTTTTTCAAAATCAATTTAGATTTTGGAATAAAAACAGATTTCAAAAACTGTGCAGGAAACAGGAAATTCCTGCACAGGATTTTATAAAACAGTGCAGGAAAATGATATTTCTGCACATACACTGATGATTTAATCAAAGGAAGCTGTTCCAAAGGCATTTTCCAACCCTTAAGTATTTTATGAATATAACTCAAGAATTATGACTTTTCAAAGGGATTTTTAAGTTTGAAATCTAAGTTTTCTAAAAAGAAAATAAACATGAATTTGGAAACTAAAGTCAAAGTTTTGACTAAGATAAACCCTAGGGTTACCTATTGTAACCCAATAAAATATAGGAAGGGGACATATAGCTTAGATTACGTACGAATGTTGGTTTAATACCAACAGTATACTTACCTATGTCCTTTATGTATAGCAGAAAATAACCTGCTGTGGCATCCTGTATAGGATCAACGTTTTAATCGGACATAGCAGAAAAGGTAAGTACAACTCCGCCTACAGCATAGGCCTATGTATTACTCACCTAAATATGTTAAGTGTATGCTATGATGAATGAATGTTATGATGTAATGCATGATAGTATGCTACTGTAACATGAATATGATTTATAACTTTGTAACATCACGAAGCATGTTCACGAATAATAAAGATAATATCAAGTACGATATGAACATGATGGCAAGCAAGCTTGCCTGTGTCGTGCCGACCCGCGACAGGTCGGGTTGGACTATGGTTTGAGTTGGATTTGGTTTGGCCGCCCCAACCATTCCATAGTTGCGCGCCCGGTACGTACACTCATAATAAGGGGCCCATAAGCAAGATAAGCAATAGAAGAGATTATAAAGTATGATAAGAAAGCATAAAGAAACATAACTGGATCATGCATTATTAGAATATGCTAGATTAGGTTATATTATGCTATGAAATGATTATGTATGTTGGTGTATGTTTGTTATGCGGGTAAAATAGTTGTACTTGCTGAGCAAAAGCTCACAACTTACGTCTATGCTGTAGGTAAACAACCTATTGGCGATTTTTGATACAAGATGGCGAGCGTGGCGAGGTGAACTGTGAAACGTAGGAATGTCGAGCCGCTACGCGTTTTGTTTAATCATGTTTATTATTTTATGTTTAAACACTCCGAGACAATACACGTATATATATATATATATTTATACGCGTATATAAAAAAAAAAAAATGTTCCGCTATTTTCCTTAAATAAACAAGTATGTTTATAGAATCAAGTCAAACACGTATGTATGTATAGTAACGGTCCGTGCTAGACGGGTCGTTACAGTGATAGCCAAAATTACACTTTTGAAACTCAGCTTCTATGATAGACTTCATTAAAAACCATATTAGAAAAACTCAATGGGAAAAACCACTAAGATATCATTTAATATTTTTGAATCTTAATTTCTCAAAAAAAAAAAAAAAAGTTTGTTTAGGCTCCTAGTAAAAAAACAAGCTCTTGCATACAATTACACAACAAGCCCGTACAAAGGGTTTGGTTAAGATATGTCAAATTCCACACAAAATTTACAGATAGAACCTATACATGTTCTCCAATTATATCTTTCAAACTAACAATCTGTCCCTCTCCACCCAAGGGGTGAAGTAGAAGTAGTATATTTCCCACAGATCAAAATGGAGTAGAAATAAGAGAATATTTGTGACAAATGATCTTATGAGTGATTTGGCTAGATTCGTATCTCAAGGAAATTGTTGGAACTTTTTTTTTTTTTCACGGTTGCAAAGGAAATGGTATAAAAATTAGAAGATGATAACTCAAGAGAAACTATGATGACGACGTGTTAGTTTGGGATCTATTTGACATTGTTTTCACTTTTCCTTTTATTGCGGTAAAAGAATATAAGTACTAAAAACTATAGTTTTTCATTGACTGTTTGGAATCCCAATTAAAATGATGCACATCTAATGAAAGTGAAGTTGAAAAATGCTATATAAGGAATTAAAACGTTGATGATGTTTATAAAATAATGCGAAGAAAACTCTAGTTTGAGTTTCAAATTTTTTAGAAGAGTTTTTATATTTAAGCGAAAATGTTTACTAAAGTTAAATAATAAACACTAAATATTTTTCTGATTAATATCCAAGCGAATTCGTCCATCATGAAATATAACATTACCAGTCAACAAAGTTAATTAATAAACACTAAATATTTGACACGGTGACACTATAGTTCTTTTCAATTTTTAAAGAGTGCGTGGTCATGTAAATAGTTTCGGTCACGGAGCTTATAGGGTGATAGTAATTTTCCTTCTTATCTTCTTATAGTTAATTAAAATTTTCTTTGATAGTATGCAACAAATTCAACCGATTTCTACGTACCTAATACCCACAACTGTGATGGCAGGAATAATCTTTTTTTCAAATAATCTAGTATTAATTATATATTTCACTTTTTAGGTCCTTTATTTCACAAATAAATAAATAAATAAATAAAAAGAAAGAAAGAAAGAAAGAAAAACAACAACTTGCAAGCCCGATTGCTTGTCTACTGATCAACTTGGGAATGGTACATATTATCTTTGTGTTGTATACTCCGGCACGACACAGAAAGAAATTCCATGTGGTTTAAGTATGTGGCTATAGATGTAATACTAGCTTTTTTTCTTTTCTTTTTCTTTTTCTTTTTTAAAATATCTGTGCACTTGTCCCCACTTGCATTTTTATCTTCAAATTTTAATTCTAGTTTTACGTAAATTTTTTTTAAAGAGAATTTCAACTGTCCCTTGACTAATTTCAGTTTTGCCGTTATTTAATAATAAAATTTGTAATTGCACCGTCATTAAATAGCATAAATTATAGTTTTGTCTCCATTTAGTCAAGAAATATCTGTATTTTACTATTATTTTTTTGGCTTTTCTGATCCTTGAATTCTTAAGATCGCCGTTTTATAACAAGAGCAGAAAATTAACATTGAAGAAAAATGAACTCTTCTTTAGCTTTTCTTACCCTTGAATTGCATTGCATTGCATAACAGCTTAACAATTACAAAATAATGATAATAATAATAATAATAGCAAGGAAAAAAATTAATGGTAACAATAATAATTGCATGCTACGTTATAATCTAGTTTAAGATGAGGGCTGGATTTGAATTCTACATTTTAATGACGTCAAATTTAGAATCGTTATTAAGTTATGTCTCTGAAAAACAATAATAATTATATTAACAAATCCTTAGGAGGTCAACTAGTTGCTATATTGATTGTACAAAATTGGTTGGTTTAGCTGGCTTAATACGTGTACATATATGTCATTGTAATATAATGGTGACCTGTTTCAAATATAGTTGTCAAATAGCACTTACATGAATTATCCTTTTAAAATTCCATTAGCTTCCATCCATTTTAAAAATCTGACTGGGTTGCTGCGATCTTTATCTTCTTGATAATCTTTGATATAAACCACAAAGTTACGTGACAAGTGAACACGTTTTTCACATGCGCCTAATTATACGTTTATTAATATCTAGTTGTATAAATACAATTTTTTTTAAAACGACAGCGGAAAAAAAAAAAATCATTTGTACCAACGAAATTAATACGTACGCTACAATCTTATCTCTTAGGACTATAATCCCATATATGGTTTTATTATCTATATACGTCCTGTATGCCGCTTGTTTCTGTACCAATTCTATATTTTCTACAGATCAATTTAACATTTCAGAGCAAAAATGGCCTTGTTCAACAATGTTTCCCTGGTGCTCCTACTGCTGTTGGTTGCGACGTTGTCGATGGCTAATGCTCGGTCCTTGGAAGTGTCTTCTGAATAGGTTATGGTCCCCAGTCTAAACCTAATATATTATTTATTGTCATAGTGAATTAAGGTTGTGGAAGACTGTTAACCCTAGTGCTTCTCAATGGATTCAGTTATATGTCTTCTTATCAAAATTTCTTAATGATTTAACATGTGATCCTAACCTTAGTGATAGATTTTTATCAATAAAGTTTTTCCCAACATATTGTTCACAATTCCACTAAAATAGGATACAAAGAAGCATTAAAAAAAAAACCCCTATTAATATAGTTTTAAAACAATGTGCAAGAACATTCTTATTTATCTATATATATATATATATATTTTTAAATGCAAGAACAAAATAGATATTAACAAGAGTGGACTAACCACCAAAACTGTTTAAGCAGGTTTGATCACGAGTAAATATTGCATATGCTCAATCAAAAAATAGGAAGCCGAAAAAAAAAAAAAGCAACAACAACAACAACAACAAAAGACGATCGCTATGATTCTGAAAAGTATATGACGTGAGAGTAATTTTCCATCTTGTTTTCTTATAGTAGCGGTTTCTTGTCTTATTATATTTTTCTTTGATAATATGTAATAAATTCAAACGATTTCTATATGCTTAAACGATTTCTTCAATTATATATAACACCTACAACTATAACAGGCATAATCTAGGGATAATTCCACGTCTGACTCTAGTATAAAGTGTTAGAATTTGAATCCTTAGTTCCCCAACTATATCACAAAAAACAAAAAAACAAAAAAAAAAAAAAGGAAAAGAAAATAAAAGAAAAAGAAACACCCACAACTTGTAGTACTCCCAAGAGCATGTCTACTAATCAACTAGGGAATGGTACATCGCATCTGGTGTTATATTCCGTCACGACTCATAAAGAAACTCTGTGTGGCTTAAATACATGGCTAGATATGCAGTACTATTTTTGTTAAAATATTTACGCACGTGTCCCCACTTGCATTTTTATTTTTATTTTTATTTTTTATTTTTAATTCCAATTCTAATTTATTTATTTATTTTTTTAGAATTTCAATTGTGCCTTGACTAATTTCAGTTGTGTCGTTATTTGATAATAAAAATTATAACTGTGCCGTCCTTAAATAGTTTAAATTATTATTATGTCTCCATTTAGTCAATAATTATCTTCGTTTTTATTATTATTATTATTATTATTATTATTATTTTTGACATACTGAGGTCAAAAGTTTTGGAACAATATTCCAAGTTCATCTTTTGTACTGTATTTTCCTGGATCTTTTCTTAGCCAGGGTTTGGAAATTACTATCACAACCAATAGCAGTAAGAGCAACGTTATTGAATAAGGCCATTTTAGCGCTCTGAAACGTGAAATTGATTTGTGAAAAATGTAGAATGGATACAAGAACAAGATGCTTGAGAGACGTGTATATAAAAAAGAACAGGAACCACATATGGGATATATATAGGCCAAACAGATAAGATTGTAGCTTATGTATTGGTCAGCACAATTATTTTTTTTTTTTCCGATGTCGTTTTCGAAATATTATTTACAACTTGTTAATAAACGTAGGCATGTGAACAACGTGTTTATTTTTCATGTTACTTTTTGTGTTCTATATCTTTATGATAATAGAATAGGCTAGAAGATGAAGAGCAGCCAGCAAGCCAGCCAGCTTTTTTAAAATTGGATAGAAGCTAATGCAATTTGAAAAGAATTTGAGACAAGTCAGCAATATTATCTATTTGAGACAAGTCAGTAATATCATCTATCTATATTTATAGACATTTATCTGGAAAAGATCTTAAAGATCTTATGTCCGGTATCATATACATGGCACTTGTAACACTTTATTTAGAACCAACTACTTTGTACAATCAATATAACAACAAATTGACCTCTAATGGTTTTTTTTTAATTAATATAACAATAATTTTTTTTTTCAGACATAAGTAATTTAATATTTGACTTTATTATAAGATGTAGAATTCAAATCAAGCCCTCAACTTAAATTTAAAAAAATTTATTATATTAATTATTATTGCTACCACATTAGATTTTTTTCCTTTTAATTACTATTTTAATTAATTGTTAAGCTGTTATGCAATGCAATTCAATGATAAGAAAAGCTAAGAAAAGCTCAGTTTTCTTCAGTGTTAATTTTTTGTCTTTATTAGGTCATTGTGAGTGTGTGCATTGGACCACACGGCTAGTGTATACATTACTACGTGGATTCCACGACGGAGCTTACAAGACCGTTTTTAAAAAAATCATCGTGAAAAATGTGGCAAAAACACGGAGCGGAACAGAGTTTCCGAAAACCATCGTGGAAGCCGAAGCTTCTACAATGGTTATAGAAAACCGTCGTGGAAGACCATGCTTCCACGACGGTCATAGAAAACCGTCGTGGAAGCTTTGGCTTCCACGACGGTTTTCTAGAAATGGTTGTGGAAGCTTCATGCTTCCACGACCATTTTTAAAAAACCGTCGTACAAAATTCGTGAAAACTTTAGACAAAATGCCGAGTGTTGTTGCCCTCAATTTTTCACATCAATAACTCTGCATATCCCAAAATAAGATCAAATTACTCTGAAAACAATCAGTACACCATTGGACATCACTAACACCATCTACTATATCCATCATTATAATCTCTCTGTAAGTGATAACTAATTAACGTCTTCTTGTTGTTATGTTTTCCTTAGTATTAATATTATTGATTTGTATGATTTTATAAGGTGTATATATATATATATATATATATATATGTTTTGGGATCGATTTAGAGTTAAATTGTGCAATGGGTGTTAAATTAAGTGATCAAGAAATGTTATTTTTCCCCCGGTATTTAGACTTAATTAATTATGGTTTTAGATGGTTTTGTATTTTAATTAGTTTTGTTATATTCTTTCGATTTTTAATTGTTGATCAATTAATAGGCCGGTGTTAATTAATGAAAATGATATATATATATGCATATTAAAATAGATTACTTTGACTTCTAAGTATTTTAATTTTTTTATTTAGGATTTACAAATCATGGATAGGAAATGGATGTGGTTTGATAGATTGTCTAAAGCATATGAAAATGGTGTTGAAGAATTTTTGTCATTTGTCAAGGCTCACATACAAGATGATAAGATTTCGTGTCCGTGTCAAATTTGTGGTAATCATAGATCTCATTTCATTGATGATATTAGAGGGCATTTGCACGCTTATGGAATTATTTGTTCTTACCAAATATGATATTTACATGATGAAGATTTTTTCGATATTAAATATACATCGACGAGTACTAAAGGTAAAGAAACACCTACAACTTGCAGTACTCCCAAGAGCATGTCTACTAATCAACTAGGGAATGGTACATCGCATCTGGTGTTATAGTCCGTCACGACTCATAAAGAAACTCTGTGTGGCTTAAATACGTGGCTAGATATGCAGTACTATTTTTGTTAAAATATTTACGCACGTGTCCCCACTTGCATTTTTATTTTTATTTTTATTTTTATTTTTATTTTTAATTCCAATTCTAATTTTTTTTTTTTTTTTTAAGAATTTCAATTGTGCCTTGACTAAATTCAGTTGTGCCGTTATTTGATAATAAAAATTATAACTGTACCGTCCTTAAATAGTTTAAATTATTATTATTATGTCTCCATTTAGTCAATAGTTATCTTCGTTTTTATTATTATTATTATTATTATTATTATTATTATTATTATTATTATTATTATTATTATTATTATTATTAACTGATGTCAAAAGTTTTGGAAAACTATTCCAAGTTCATCTTTTGTACTGTACTTTACTGGATCTTTCCTTAGCCAGGGTTCGGAAATTACTATACACTAGCTGACCTAACAAAGACAAAAAATTAACACTGAAGAAAACTGAGCTCTTTCTTATCGTTGAATTGCATTGCATAACAGCTTAACAATTAATTAAAATAGTAATTAAAAGGAAAAAAAATTTAATGTGGTAGCAATAATAATTCCTATATTAATTTTTTTTTAAATTTCAGTTGAGGGCTTGATTTGAATTCTACATCTTATAATGAAGTCAAATATTAAATTATTTATATCCGAAAAAAAAATTTATTATTATATTAATTAAAAAAAACCATTAGAGGTCAATTTGTTGTTATATTGATTGTACAAAGTAGTTGGTTTTAAATAAAGTGTTACAAGTGCCATGTATATGATATCGGATACATAAATGTCTATAAATATATATAGATAATATTGCTGACTTGTCTCAAATTGTTATATAGCATTTATCTGAATCCTTTTCAAATTCCATTAGCTTCTATCCAATTTTAAAAAAGCTGGCTGGCTTGGTGGCAGCTCTTTATCTTCTAGAGAACCTATTCAATTATCATAAAGATATAGAAAAAAAAAAAAAGGTACGTGAAAAATAAACACATTGTTCACATGCCTACGTTTATTAACAAGTTGTAAATAATTCGAAAACGACATCGGAAAAAAAATTAAAATTAATTGTGCTGACCAATACATAAGCTACAATCTTATCTGTTTGGCCTATATATATACACGTTCTTTTATATATACACGTCTCACAAGCATCTTGTCCTTGCATCCATTCTACATTTTTTTACAAATCAATTTCACATTTCAGAGCTAAAATGGCCTTATTCAATAACGTTTCCCTGGTGCTCCTACTGCTGTTGGTTGTGTCGTCGATAGCTGATGCTCGGTTCTTGGAAGTGTCTTCTGAATCTGAATCTACAGGTATAGATTTGCATCTCCTGATGAAATGCTGCTGAATGCGTAAAATGATTTGCAATTATTGTTATTATTACTATTATTATTATTATTATTATTATTATTATTATTATTATTGTGGTTGTTACCATGAATGAATGAATGTTGATACAGGAGAGCCAAAATTCTGTTCGAGGTGCGAGTGCAAAGAAGAAAAAGGCAACATAAGATGCTATCGGATGGATAGGAAGATTGGAGGATGCCCTTTGGTTTGTAGCGCAAGTTGCCTTTGCAACAAAATGATGCCGCCGACGTGCTGGTGCACGTATGAGGTTGATACTTGCTCCCCGTCGGAATGCCCCGTCAACACTGTGACTGTGCTTGAGAATCTCCCCGTCGGAATGCTTACCAAATCACTACAAAAGTAATAAGCATCCCTAGAGTATGCCTGTGCTTCAACCAGTGTTTTGTTGGGGCTTTTTAATAAGTGTAAGCTTTTCCTTTGAATAATAACAACGTACTTCAACCGTGCGTTTTAGTACAAGATATTTGTACGACCTAAACAAAAACACCTCCACTGTTTCGTCAGCAAATATAAAAAGTAAATAGTCATATAGATAAATAATTTACACGATAATATAATTATTTAACTTGATGATTAAAAACTCCAAGGAGAATAGCAAGGATATGTTGAATACACCACCTTGAATAAGAGATATTTTATTGCCAACGGAATTTAGTTACAGAAGTTATATAGAATTATAAATTTGATAGGAAACTCCACCAATTGCAAAACCCAGACTGAGTTGTTCTTGTAGACTCACCTTTGACTTCAGATCTCGTCCTAGTCCAAGCTTCAATCTTCGACTTCAACTCTCATCAGATGTCGAGTTTAACAATTAAGCCTTGTATTTTTCTTCGTCAAATCTTTAATTTTATGTGAAATCATTTTCTATTAATTATTAGTAAGTAACATTAGTGGTCTGATGATAATATTTATCATTTAATAGGTGATTTGAAGGATTCTACTTAAAAAGCACACCTTTAAAATATTACCTCATCTACAGGGAGTTTCAGAATTTTTAACCTCTCGTGTCAAGAAATGTCAAAAAGCAACATAATATGTCTTTTTGAAATTACCCCCGACCAACCAAAAAAGGTAATTTGGTAGAGTATTCTACTAGATGTCACCGGAGTCAACACAGGCCACCGACAGCTTCCGGTTGCCAATGCCAGTCTATGATCGTCATAGAGTATTTAGATAGAACACTTTTGGTAATCTATTAGATTACTCTATATTTTCAGTACGAAATTATCAACCGTCATCAATTTTGGTCACCGTAAAGTATTCTAGTACTAGATTACTTTTCCTTATAAATTGAAAAATATCCAATGCAAAAGACAGATTCAGAAACAAAATTGTAGACATGAAAACACAAAATTACAAATTGACCACAAAATCATAGAAACAGATATGCAAAAACTAATAATAAACCAAAATACAAAACTTAATCTGTCAGAATATAAAAATTAATCTATTAAAATACAAAAGCTAATCTATCGGTACACAAAAATTAATCCATAGGGGTACAAAAATTTATGGACCAAATTATAAAAATATAATACTCTGATGTATAAACCACATCTGGATATCCTTTGTCGAAGATGAAAAAAAACAATACCCTAAAAATCATATTATTAAAAACAAACACTAAATAATAACAATAAAAAATAAAAGATTATTACCTTGCAGATCGAGATTCGTTGCCGATCACCTGCGACACAGAGAGTGAACAAGGACAGGGAAAGCGAGAGGGGGGCGAGAGAGAGAGAATATATGGTGAATATGTATATGACGATATGTTTCAATGTAGAAGATTTTTTTTTTTTATTGTCTCCATGGAAATATAAAAATAAATATGTTACTAATTCATTCTATAATTTAGTAAACTTAAACATCCATAGCTTTATAATTTCAAATACAGAAATGCATGTATGAATAGATATAGCCAATCTATAATTAATAAAAAAAATTAAACACATTATAATAATTTTTTTGTAACAAGAGTGTAAATTAATTAGAAAGTCCTGAAATATTATACATATGAAATTATGGTAGAATAAAAATCAACAAGCTCATATTGTATGTAATAATGGCTGGAAAGAGAAAAGTATTATTAACAAGTTGAAATATTAAGATTAATTATAGAGTATTGTGTATAAGATTAATTACAAGTTGAAATATTTATCAAAATAATAATAAAAAAATAAAATAAGAAAGAGGTGGGTATCCCTATTTCTCACCACAATAGCTTCACATTTGAAACAAAAATAAGAAAGATGTAAAAGCAAGCACGCAAGAACTTGAATAATAAAAAGTATGAGAGCTATTCCTACTTCTAAACGAGGTATGACATTTTGGTTGAAACATATTATTTTTTTCTTTAAAAGACATAGTTGTGGAAAAGGAAAAAAAAAAACTCAATAGAGACTTATGGTCACCCTTTAAAAAAAATAAAGTAAATTATATAAATATATATATATATATATATATCTAGGTGGGGATATATTTGAGAAATATTATTTAAATTGTAAATTAAAAATAAATAAACTATCTTAGCTAGAAATAAAAAATTTCTACAGTATCTAAAAAAGTAGGAAAAAAAAGCTTGCAATATAAACATATGGCATATAGAAATTGAAGAACAAAAAAAGTTTTTCCTTTTGTTATTGAAGTGGAAAAATTCAAAGAGTACATCCTCTTTTCTGTACATGCTAATTTGTGGAACGTACCTTCCTTGTTACTATTTTCATTTATAAAAAAATTCATTTAAAATTATCAAATATATTTAACACTATTTATATACTTTGTCACCACTCTAAGCTTGAAATATGAAATTGAGTATGTTCACCCGGTTAATCAAGAATTAAATAATCTAAAACTCGTTACGAAGACAAAACATGAATTTTGGAGAACATATTTAAATATTAATATTTGCTTTCGAAAAATACTTTTAAAAAAATTGAGAAAAGCTACTTTAATATGATAATTAAGTAAAAAATTTATTTAGTAAGGCCGCAAATGAGAAAACGATATTTTAGATAACTGCAGCAAAAAATGCTTAAATGTGAACATATTTGATAATCAACTAGGGAATAGTACGTCGTATGTGGTGTTGTATATTCCGTCACGACTCCGTGTGGCTTAAGTTTGCGGCTGCAGCCTAAATGTTATACTTTTGTTTGTTCAGAAAAAAATGTTATACTTTTTGTAAAAATATTTATGCACTTGCCCCCACCCCACTTGCATTTTTATTTTCAATTTTAGTTCTAATTTTGCACTTTAATTTTTTGTTTCTTTATAGAATATTAATTGTACCTTGACAAATTTTAGTTGTGTCGTTTTTTGATAATAAAAACTATAACTTTGCCGTTATTAAATAATTTAAGGAATATTAGGTTAGGTGATCTAGTTTGATGACCCAATCTAGCTAATAGATGGTTCAATTTTTTTTTTAAAATAAAATTGTTGTTTTTCAATTTTTTCAGACGTAATCAATCAGTGATTCACCATGATCAATTAGTGATTCACTACTTAAAAAATTGACGATTTACGATAACTGGTTTATCAAATTAACAATATTATATGGTAATCACTGATTGACCATATAAGTAAATAATTGATCATTTTTTAAAAAAATAGCCTTGCAATTAATTTTTAAAATTTCGGTCATTTCTTTTTTTTTTTTTTAAAGGCTATTTACCTATACAATTATAATTTTTCAAGGAATTTAAATTATAATTTATGTCTCCATTTAGTTGATAATTATCTCTCTTTTATTATTATTTTTTGGCATATTGATTTCAAAATTTTTGGAAAGAATATTCCAAGTTCATCTTATACTACAGTTTCCTGGATGATCTTTCTTTAGCCAGGGTTGGAAAACTATATTATCGGTGTTGTCCAACATGCACAAACTTACAATGACCTAACAAAGATAGAAAATTAACACGGTTCTTATCCTTGTATTGCCTCACCAGAAAATAGTAACATGCGAAAAAATCTTTTAATATGATAGAAATTATTATTATTATTATTATGTCTATTTCTTATTTTAATTTAAGATGAGAGCTGGATTTCAATTCTAGTCAAACATAAAATTATTATTGAGCAATATGTTTGAAAAACAATCATAATACTATCAACACAAAGCAGAAAAAACAAGTAGTTGTTGTACATTGTACAAAGTTTATTGGTTTTAAATATAAAAAATTATAAGTGTCAGATTTATCTGATATTAGATACATGACCTTTCTGTATACATATTTATATATAATATTAGTCACTTGTCTCAACTAGTTGTCAAATAGCACATATCGTTTTATCTTAGCTTAGCTTGCATCGATACGGATCCGCCGACATGCTGGTGCACGTATGAGGTTGATACTTGCTCCCCGTCGGAATGCGCCGTAAACACCGTGATGATGCTCGAGAATCTCCTTGCCTACAACATGGGAAACTAAATGGCGCAGTTTCGATATTCATGTAGCCTAGCATGTTACGTTATCTATGTGTTTGCGTTGCTTACCAAATCACTTGAAAAAAGTTCTAAATCATATCCTAGAGGATGCTTATTGCGGTGTCTATTGCTTGCCTAATTAAATTTACGAAAATGGCTTGCAAATATATTTCCAATGCATGGCGGTGGGGTCGGGAAATTTTTTCAATGGGGGCGCTGTAAATAATTTTTTCTTGAAGTTATAAGGACATAATTATATTTTTTAAGGCCTGCTTGGGGCAATGTTTCCGGACGACAAAATACCTTCGCTGCAATTAGTGATGTTATGGCTTTTTAATAAGAGTGAGCTTTTCCTTTGAATAATAATAATGTTCTTCAACCTCGGTGTCTATTGCTTGCCTAATTAAATTTATGAAAATGGCTTGCAAATAGATTTCCAATGCATGGCAGTGGGGTCGGGAAATTTTTTCAATGGGGGCGCTATAAATAATTTTTTCTTGAAGTTATAAGGACATAATTATATTTTTTAGGGGCTGCTTGGGGTAAAGTTTCCAGACGACAAAATGCCATCTAGATGTAAGACTCCAAATTTTATATTAAACTTTCTATCTTTTTCATTTTCAAAAACCTCAAACTTTAAAAATCCACAACTTTCTCATTTCAAATTAAAATGAGATGATTATTATGTCAAAATGCTCACAACAAAGAAATGATCTCAAGATCCATTTTGCATATTGTTTTCAAACTCATTTCAAATTTTTATACTATTTTCTATATTTCAGAATTTTCCAAAAGTCTTCTCCCAAATACATATTTCCAACTCAACGTTCAAAACACCGTCTCTAGACGTCCCTAACAGGCCCTTAATTATTGATCATGTGAATACAACAAAAGTTTTCTTATTACAACATAAGTGAGTAACTAAATTTTATTGAAAATTTAAGAGAATTTTATCTATCAAAATTTGAGTAGGGCACAGTTAAAATTTTTCTCATTAAATACAAGTAAAATTTTATAAAGATTTTGAGACTAAAAATCAATTTCTCAAAATGTGAATGGGGGCACTTGCCCGGCCCCATTAATTTACATGTGGCTCCAAAATCAATTTCTCAAAATCTTATGCATGCATGTAACGCCAAAGACAAGAGCACAAAGGCGTCGATCGTGCTTTTCAGTAGAGAATAGTTGCAAGACCAAATAGACTGTTAGACCAAGTACTATCTAAATAAAACTCCACAACTGTTCCGTTGAGTCGGTAAATACAGAATTTCGTATAAAATAAATAATCATAAAAATAAAAAATTATAACAATTATAACATGGTTATTTAACTTGGTTCAAATCTCTACAATTACGAAAAAAAAAAAAAAAACTGAGGATGTTGAATACACCTCGTCAAATAGGAGATATTCTATCATATAGTGGGTTTTTTTTTTTTTTTTTTCCGCTGAGTAAGAATTATAAACTTACTAGGAAACTCCACCAATTGCAAAACCCATACCGAAAATTCTTCTCGTAGACCAGGCTTCGGAATCGCATCCCTACTCCAAGTCTACAGCTCGTCTTCAGATCTCGTCCTAGTCCAACCTTTAATCCTCGCCTTCAATTCTCATCCTTCCATCAAGATTTTACTATTAAATCTTGTATTTTTTCTTGGTCAAATCTTTAATTTTATGTGAAATCATTTTCTAGTAACAATTTGTACGTAACATTAGTGGTCTCATTTACAATATTTAGTTATTTAATGGGTGAACTGAAGGATTGCCTCTCAAAAAGCACAACTATAGAATACTATATTATTTATCGTGACTTCAAGATTTTTGACCTTCCATATTAAGATAAGTCAAATGTCAATATAATATGTACTTTAAAAACTACCTCTACCCAACCAAAGAGGTAATATAGTAGATTACCACTGGTAATTTTTCTTTTCAAAATTATTACCGGTAATCTATCAGATGTTACTGTAATCAAAACGGGTCATTAATAGTCTCCGGTCACCGCACCGGTCTAATTCACATAATTCAAAAACTATGCTAACTGGAGATGGATTACTTTCTCTTAAATATTTTTTATAGACCAATGATACACCTTTCACTACACCAAACAAAGAAAAAAAAAATTCATAATATTTTTTTTATGACACTTTTAGTCACTAATTTGAAAACCTTAGTGACTAAAATATATTTAGTCATAAATTTTTGTTACTACTAAAGCTCTCTTGAGTGGATTTGGTTGAAGTATAAAGAGTAATATTCATTCCTATTAAACCAAGAAAATAATGCTACAATAAGTATCGAAGTAATACTTACATCCTCGTCGTATAGAGCTAGAGTTGCTGAAAGACATTCATAATCTAAGAGAATTCACTTTTAGATCTTCTTTTTCATGTGCCTCCATCTTCAAGAAACTGTTGGACTACTGTATAAAGTGATCTGACAGCACACTATAACTTTAATCAATTGATCACATTTACTATTTATCCTTAATTTGAATAAAGTAAAGTGACTTTGAACTTTGTGACAAATGAAATTATATAATTGTCACATAATGGAAACATTCTCTAATCATATCATATTTAATTTTTTTTTAAAAAAATTATAACTTTACACTATGTGACAAATTAAATTATCATATTATCATATCATATTCTTAATCCTACCATGTCACATATTATTTGGTCACACTGTATTATAATATTGTAATATATATATGTACTATTGCTACCTTATTTTTTTGACACAAAATTTATTTGTCACCTCATCAAAAGCATTTCATAACTTTAGATTAAAATTATACCCTGAGCTTTTAATTTCCTAAGGAATTTTAATGAATTCACGTCATTAATTCACAAAAAAATAGTTATAAAAAATTTGGATATTACATGATGTTCATTTTTGCAATATTGTAGAGATGCCAAGAAAAATAAGGAATTTGAAGAGTCTCCATAGAATTGAGTAGCTTTATTGTGGCAAAAGATAGCGGGACCAAGATAGGGGAGTTGGGGGAGCTTTCGGATCTCCGAAGAGAACTTAGCATTACAAAACTAGAAAATGTTCCTCACTACAACAAAAGCATACATCTATAGCATTGAACGATAGCGTTTTTAAAAAAGCGTTACCACTACACGACTTAATCAATTGAGACGTGGTGAGATTTAGCGCCTTTTTTATTTTTATTTTTTTATTCTTTTTTCTTAAAAGTACGCGCCTAACATTCCCTCCAAATTGACCGTCTCTATCTTTACCCTCTCTCTCTCTTCTTTCCTTTTTATTTTTTTTTTTATATTTTTGAGAACTTCAAATTATTATTAATGTGACTAAATGTTTCCTTTTTAGTTTTTTCCCCCTCTAAATCCAAGTTGAATATCAAATACAATAACGAAAAAAAGAATAAATAAAAAGTACAAAAACTCACAAAAGGAAGATCTGCTTAACGAAACAAGAGAACTCCCCTCATAAAGAGCATTCAGTGCTTATCTCCCTCAAACCCCAAAATTTTCGTTCAAGCTTTGATGAATCTTAACACCCAAAAATTTCCCTAAAATTTTGGCTCACCCATGATTTCTTCTCCCTGTTCTGAACTCCATTGCAGTTTTAGTATGTTGAGAATCTATCAATTCGTCTCTGCCTTTAGAAAGAAAATTTTCGGAAGAAAAAACTCTCACTTCCTCCCTCATTCTATTTTCCCTTAATTTCCCCTAAACAAAATTGGATGCCGACCCCATAGAATCAATTTTTGGTTTAAGTTGTCTACCATCCTCTATAACCAAGTTATGCATCTTCGTTGTATGTGAAAGGGGAGAGATGAGTGTGCAATGAAAGGTAATCGCACTTTTCTTTTCTTTTTTTTTTGGCTAATTTTTTTCTTTCGTTGGATAAAAATACCAAATCTACCCAGCACATAATTCTCAAAACCCCTGATATTGTACACACACACACACATTATTACAGATATATGTGAATTCGTGCTCCTATATATATATATATATATGTATATATATATTTAGATCCATATTGATTTTGGATGCATTTGATTATTGGACTGCTCTTGTATAATTCGGAGAATGCGAATTTTTTTCTAGTATAGTTTATTTTTTTTGGGGTGCTTACTTAGGAGTGAAGCTCGTGGATCAGATCACCAAGAAGAAGGCTAGTGGGAAAGTGTCTCATTACTGACAAGAGATTCAAGGGGTATGTTTTTTCTTTTTTTTTTTTTTCCTCCCATGTTTTATAATATAATTTAGTAGTAGTAGTTGTTTTTTTTTTTTGTTTGAAGATGTGAGTAGTTGTTTGTTTAAGGTTGCAATAGTTTTTATTCGTATTATAGTTTACAGAGTTGCTGATTTTTTATTGGATTTTCTTTGCCATGAATTTCACGGTGAGATTGCAAATTAGGGAGTAGCGTGTGTTAGGGAGATTCTTTTTTTCTTTTCTTTCCTTTTTTTTTTCTCTTGTATTTTTAAAGAGTAATAAATTGTTGTCTCGATCAAAATATGGTTTCAATAGTCTCCTCTGTTTTTGTTTCTCTGCCCGTCTCTGTTTCTTCCTCTGTGTTTGTTTGGGTGTTTTCAGAATGAGAGTGTTTTTTTTTTTTTTTTTTAAATGAAAACGAGAATGCTTTGTGCACTACTATTAAGTTGAGGTCAGTTTGGTTTAGATTTTTTATTCTCTCTATCTCTCTCTCTCTGTCTCCAATTTCCAAGGAAAAAGATAAGATAATGAAGCAATGGAGGATGGAGGTCAGTTTGGTTTAGAATTTTTGTTGTTTAGCTTTTTTGGATGGATATATAAAACTATAAGAATATTGTTAATGGCTCAGATTCTTGGATTTGCTGGGATATATTTCTCATTTATAAGTACGAAAACTTATTTAATGCCTTGCTTGTAACAGGAAATTCCTATGTTGATGGATAGAGATTGGCTACGGTTTAACAGGTAAATAAAACAATGTAAAATATGCAATAACATGTTCTTATAGGAGAACTCTTTAGCTAGATAATGTGATGTTGTTATAACAATTACAGAGCTACTAACGAGTATATAGAAGGAGCATGGAATTTTGTAAAGATGGCAGAGAAAGAAGCTGGTTATCCGGAAAAGATTTTATGTCCTTGCAAAGATTGTCGAAACTTGCGTCACCAATCTATTGATAGTGTTTTTGCTCACTTGGTCATAAGTGGAATGGACCGAACATACACAGAGTGGTTTCATCATGGGGAACAAAGCTATACAAATGAAAATATTCTGGAAGAATTGGACACGGCCAATGATGCTTTTAACTTATTTAGGGCAGCAGATGTTCATGACGATGATTATCCAGAGTGTGAAGAGAGGAAAGATGCTACTTTTAGTAAAAAATTAGAAGATGCTGAGACTCCTCTTTATCCTGGGTGTGCAGACCATACGAAATTATCAGCCATTGTCACTTTATACAAGTTGAAAACTATTCGTGGGTGGTCTGACACAAGTTTTAGTGAAATACTAAAGGTTTTTAGTAACGTGTTACCCAAGGATAATGTGATGCCTAGGTCCACGTACGCGGTCAAAAAGTTTTTGCAGAAATTTGATTTGGGATATGAAAAGATTCATGCATGTATCAATGATTGTTGCTTGTTCAGAAAAGATTATGAGAGCTTGGAAGAATGTCCAAAGTGTGGTGCTTCAAGGTGGAAGGTAGATAAACGTACAAACAAGATCCGAGTAGGAGAACCAGCTAAGGTGTTGAGGTATTTTCCGATAATACCGAGGATTAGAAGGATGTTTAGATCCAGAACAATGGCTGAGAATTTAAAATGGCATTTTAGTAATAAAAGTAAGGATGGGATGATGCGCCATCCAGTCGATTCTGTAGCATGGAACTTGGTTAATGAGAAGTGGCCTTCATTTTCAGAAGAAGCACGCAACATAAGATTTGGCTTGTCTACAGATGGATTCAATCCCTATAGCACTTTGAGTTCTACACACAGTTGTTGGCCTGTGATGCTTGTTATGTACAACTTGCCTCCACGGCTATGCATGAAAAGAGAGAACATTTTGTTGACATTGTTAATTCCAGGTCCTAGGCAGCCCGGTAATGACATTGATGTATATCTGGAGCCCCTTATAGATGACTTGAAACAATTGTGGGACGGGGTTGAGGTTCATGATTCACTTGATGATACAAGGTTTAATCTGAGAGCAATTTTATTATGGACAATAAGTGATTTTCCAGCCTATGGAAATCTTGCCGGATGTACAGTCAAAGGACGGAAAGCATGTCCTTTATGTGGCGAAAATACTCATGCGAAGTGGCTAAAATGCAGTAAAAAGATGTCATACATGGGTCATAGAAAATACCTTTCGCCGTCGCATCCCTTACGAACAAAGAAGTCTTGGTTTGATGGAAAGGAAGAGCATGGAGGAGCTCCAAAGATCATGACTGGTAGAGAAGTTTTTGAACAACTTATAGGTTTTAAGAACGAATGGGGAAAGTCTCCCAGAAAATGGAATCATAGGGTAAAAGGTGCTGCAAATAGTCATTTGAAGAAAAGAAAAAGACATGAGAAGCAAAAGAGAGTTGAACTTGAACAAATATGGAAGAAACGATCAATCTTTTTTAAGTTGCCATATTGGAAGGTTAGTGTCAATGAAAAGGTTTTTTATTTTTTACTTTTAATTTTTATTCTTAACATAAGATTTTAACCATTACATGACTGGTTTTTTATTGTTTTTGTAAGGAATTGCTGGTACGACATAATCTGGATGTGATGCACATAGAGAAAAATGTATGCGAGAGCATTATTAATACGTTGTTGAATGTTCCTAAAAAAACCAAAGATGGAAGGAAGGCTCGTAAAGATTTAAAAAAAATGGGCATCCGGCGTGAATTGCATCCAGAAAAACGGGGGACTAGCACATATCTTCCGCCATCTCTGCATACATTGTCAAAAGCTGAGAAACAACTACTTTGCAAAAGATTGTTCGATCTAAAGTTACCAGATGGGTATAGCTCAAATATTGGGAATTGTGTGTCAGTGGAAGAATGCAAGATTATGGGCCTTAAATCACATGATTGCCATATTCTAATTCAGCAATTACTACCCGTGGCTATAAGAGGGTTGATGTCTAAAGGTCCAAGGGATATAATAACAAAGTTGTGCAGATTTTTCAATTATATATGTCAGCGTGTCATTGACAGAGAAAAGTTGATGGAATATGAAGAATCTACTGCAGAAATTTTATGCATGCTTGAGAGGTTCTTTCCCCCAGCGTTTTTCGATATTATGATTCACTTAGTGATTCATATTGGACGTGAAGTAAGGCTATGTGGACCGGTCCAATTTCGTTGGATGTACCCATTCGAAAGGTAACTTTTCAGTAACCTTTTGTTTTCCTGAGCAAAAAAAAAAGCAGGTTTTAGTACCTTATTATATAGTTTTAACTACTCTTGAGCAAAAAAACTACTATTATAGGATGCGAATAAGCATTGGATTTAGTAAATTTTTTCTTTGAAGGTATATGAAGGTACTTAAAGGATATGTAAGGAATCGTGCAAAACCTGAAGGATGCATTGCAGAGGGCTATCTTGCAGATGAGTGCATCAGTTTTGTTAGTGAATTCATTGAAGGAGCACGGGACCTGGACAATAATCGAATGCGCAATGAAGAATTTTGCAATGACCTGATTCTTGACGGTCGTCCAATTTCTAGTGGAAAACCTATAAAGTTGACGAATGAAATGATAGAAAGTGCACACCGTTATGTTTTATTCAATATGGCTATTGTAGAGCCTTTTTTGGAGTAAGTTATTACTATGACTTATTTTTTTCATTTTTGGTTAATATTGATTTTACTTACTCGGAATTATTAATGGTCAATAGGATGCATATGGAATATTTAAGACGGACAAATAAAAGTTTGCGGAAGAATCCAAGTTTACTTTGGAAGAGACATGCAGAGACATTTCCAACGTGGTTAAAACAAAAGGTTTTATGAAACTATCTTATGATATTATAAGATTTTATGTACAAACATAAGTTATTATCGTTTTTTTTTTTATTTTTACTTTTGCAGATTTGCATAGACTCAGTTGTTAATGGCTCAGAAACTTTGAGATTTCTTGCACATGGTCCTAAGACCCATGCAATGTCTTATAATGGATATATCATCAATGGTCAACGGTTCCACAAGAAGGAGGCTGAGAAGACAAGACAAAACAGTGGAGTTTCTATAGAAGCCACAACCATGTGCAGATCAAGTGCAAAGGATATTGCACAAGTGGCTGATGTAGTTGCATACTATGGGGTGTTGCAAGATATATATTTGTTGGATTATCATGCATTTCAGATTGCGGTGTTCAAATGTGATTGGGCTAGCGTTCCTAATGGTGTTAAAGTTGAAGATGGCTTTACGCTAGTTAACCTACATCAAGGTCAAAATCAATTTGTAAGGGACCCTTTCATATTAGCATCACAAGCCAAACAAGTATTCTACTCGAGAGAGCATGATTCTTCCAATTGGTATGTAATGTTAAAGGCACCACCAAGAGGCTTCCATGAGTTGGAAAAATATGATGAACGTGAAGATGCAACTTCAATATCTCCAGATAATCTAAGACTCGAAGTTAACATAGATAGTACAGATGGAGTTCAATTTGTGAGAGAGGATTGTGAAGGCATTTTAGTTTAATTTTCTGAGGATTGCATTAAATTTGTTTTTAGTTTCAAAAGATAAGATATAAATTAAACTTTACATGGAAAAAAAATTTAAAAACTACTGATGCTTATGCTTATATTTTGTTAATTACGTGTACATCTATTATGTTGTATGATACCACGTAATTTTTTGAGAGCATAATATCAATTGTTTGGTAAACAACAAATTACGGTTTCAATAATAAAAAGAAATAAATTAAATACGAAGGAATTTATTTAAAGAAAAGAAAATGTATTTTTATACAATATTTTTTAAATAATCATTAAAAGTGAAAATGGTTTAGTTTAGTTCTATTTGTGAGAAATAGGTTTTGATTTTAGTTTTCAAAAATATCGAGAAATTTTGAAATCTCAACTTTACATTAAACTTTCTCTCTCTTCTCTTTTTCAAAAAACTCAAACTTTAAAAGTTCATAATTTTCTTATTTCAAAAATTTTTCTTCTAAATACAAAATTTCAACTCAAACTTCAAAACATCATCTCCAAATGTCTCCTCAAACGGGTCCTAAGTTCAACAGAGTATTGTCCACTTTTGTCGTTTTATTTAAGGGTATTTTTGTAATAATATATTTCAATTGAAAGGGGTGCGTCAAAAGCAAAATGGGGTGTGTAAATAGAACCACATTTTTATATTAGTTGATGGAAGCTAAATAGAACCACCTAGCTCGATGGTCATAGGTTAGCAAGGGTTACCGGCCGATAACCACATCCTCTAATAGGATAGCATCTATAATAGATTATAGATTTCACTAGAATGTCTTAAACCATTTCACCACATTCCGACCTACCTATCACATGTTCTCCCACTACTGATAATAAGATATTCTTCAAATATATTGATGTAGGACAAGATATAAAATGTCCCATATATTTGGATGACATATCTAATTTCTTAAATTAAATATTTTTTTTTTTGCAAAAGATTGTTTTTCCCATCATTTTCTCGTTTTGAAAAAGGAACACTATCTCATTTTTAAACTTAGTTTTGACAGTACCTTTTTAGAAAAAGAAAATGAATATTTGTAAAATCAATTCCATTTCTTCTCATTCTAAATAAACTTTTTAAATTCAAAATTCTTTTTTACTCATTAATTAAACACCATCTTATTCTCAAAATAAACAGATTTTTTCATTTAAAACAAGAAAGTTTTCTTTTTCAAAAATAGAAATGTGATCCAAACGAAGCACAATGCAGATAAAAAAATAAAGTCAAGAAGATAACATAAATAATAGGGACATAGAAACAGAACTATGAAAGAGAGAAATACAATCAAGAACAAAAACCCAAAAAGAGGAAGCTAGAAACTCATTATTCATTAATCAATTAACTTGGTTTCTATCTGAATATTTTGACCTTTTTTTTTTTTTGAGCTTAGGGGTGGGGTGACTTTACACCTTTAGATGATGTCAGATGCAATATTACCGTCAGACTATGTCTCTAACTCTACGCTTTGTTCATTTTTATTCATTTACAAAATGTAATTATTAATAGGTGGGGGTTGGGTGGTTTCACAGGTCGGATTTTTTTTTTGCGGGGGGGGGGGGGGTGTGGTTCATAGGTCAGGTTTTGCAGCGGAGGGGGGTCACCATTGCCAAATAGGGGGGGGGGGGGTGGTGGGTCGTCATCGCCAAACGTTGGGAGGGTGTTCGCAGGTTGGGTTGTTTTCCTGGGTGGGGGGCGTTTCACCACTGGACAACAGAAGGTGGCCGGAATAGAGGAGATTTCACAGGTAGGAAGCCGTCGTGCGGGATGGTGCGTTGGTCGTCGGGGGATGGTTTTCTGGTTGGGTTGGATTTTGTTTAATTTCTTTTTTCTTTTGCTTTGAATTGTTTTTTTTTTTTTTTAATTTCATAAGTTATAAAACTATAAGCTGAGATCTATTATAAGTATTATACAAATATAATATCTCAATTGTTAAAATATATTTAATGGTCAATAAAATAAACTTTACCGATTTAGTATATAAAAGGGACTTTACCGTAACATTTCCCTTTGTTTTAACTTCTGAGAAAACAAATCTCTCTCTTAAAAAAAAAAAAAAAAACCTAAATTCTTTTATTTATTTATTTTTTGGCGGCGTTACGAGGAAAGAAATAAAACATTTTTCCACAGAAAAAAAAAGAAAAAAAAGCTTTCCGCTCCAAATTTTTAATTGACTAGTGTGATTCAAATAGTTCTGAATATGAATAAATATAATAAATATAATATAATAAATTATATAAACCAAAATAAATATAATTTTTAATATGAATAATTTATATATATATAAATATATAATATAATTGACTACGGATTTTTAGATAGATATAGAATTTATTGAAAAATATGATCGACCAAACCGTTTTTCTTCCTACCGAAACTCTCGCTGTCAAGATTCAGCAACTTCTTCCATCTTCCATAGTCCAATTGAAATTCCCAAATGGGTCAGTCTCTGAACGGTTTCCCTCTCAAATTGGTTTCCCTCTCAAATTGATTTCCCTCTCAAATTTTAATTTCACATATTTCCCTCTTCAGATTTTGTCTCTGAGACCAGTGAAATAAGAACACCTCTTCTCAAACGGTTTTCCTCTCGTTTTCTTTTCCTTAGATTTTCCTCTCTCGTTATTCTCATCTCCGTAGCCAGCCAGCACATCAAGAACGTATTTTGCTTTCAACATTTCAATCGGTGAGTTTTTTCTATTACATTGGTTTGATTTAACATTCTTTAGATTAGTCATAGGAATTGATTGCAGTTTGCAATTAGAAACTGGGGGGTAGACTTTTTTCAAAGCGCCTTCAACATCCAAAGAAAAATCTAGGAAAGCACTGGAAACTTTTATTATTGATCGGTCATTAGCACTTGAGTTTGTTTATTATTATTAATATTTTGTTTTGGATACAATAGAAATGAATATTTAAATATGTTGTTTAGCTGTCTCTAATAGAAAAGTAAAATAGCCTTTTTAGATGTCTCTAAGCTTGCTTCTTGTTTAGTCGGTTAAATTCTGTGATCTGCAATTGGAACGACTCCACCGATTGCATATGCGTATGTAGGCTTTTACTTTCACAACTGAGTTCTCATTGTTATTTCTTCTCTGTCTTTGTCTTGTTCTGTGTTTCACAATTTTTTTCATCACATAAACATTGGTAAAATCTTTTTCTTTGCTTCTGATTGAACCATTCAAAATAGTATATTATTCTCTTCTATTACATCATTTTCCCCCCTTTGTAGGTTCACATTCATGGCTAATCAAAAGAAGAGGAAACTTAGTAAACTTAAATCAACTGAGGAATTTTCTGCCATAAAGAAGCAACCTGCAGTCATACGGACAGGCAAGTTGTTAGAAATGCTTAATTGGAAAAAGAGATCACTTCGTAAGAAGTTGAGTCATAACGATGAGTTTCAAGCCTTGAGTGAGGAAGACGATAGAGAGATAGACCCGACAAAATATTTCCTTGAAGGACCAACAACTCGTAAGAAAAATTCTCTGCGTGTATATGCAGCCCCAGTGAAAGCAGCAACAAATTCACTTGTAGGCATGTCTAGTAGGTCATTTCGCAAGATGATAGTGAGGGATGACTCTCCTGAACTCGAGAAAATTGATGCCCTGGTAGATTCCCCTGAAGTTGAAAGGCAATATGCGGCTGCAACTAATCCGAGAGAATGCCTACGAAGCACTATTGAAAATGAGCTATTTTCAGAAGTTATTCCTTCACCCAAAAAGGGGCCATCATTCCTAGGATCACTTGACAATGATAGATCCATAGTAAGAGAAAGACATGATTCACCTACTAGTCGAAAAAGGAAATCCCTTCGTTTAGATACCATAAGAGGAAATTCTCCAGAAGTGGATGAGCCAAGAGCTGACGGTAATGTCGAGCCTCCAGAAGAAGACCCTGAAGTTGCAGATGTAGATTCTATGGAAGAACCACAAAGACTTAAACGGAAAAGAGGTCTAACAAGATTGAAAAATGTTGCAACGGAAACTAGTGATCGGATTGAAGTCCAGTTCAACGCAATAGGTCAAGCAGTTGGTGACGGATCAATTAGTTTGTCTTCATTTTTAGGACCACTTGTGAGAGAGATTGTACCAGTAACAGTTGCTGATTGGAGAAAGGTTACCAAAGGGATGATGGAGGTTTTGTGGAAATCTGTTCAGGTATGAAATTGATATATAATTTTTCATTTTATCTTTATATTGTTAGATAGAAATTAAAACTCTAGCAGCTCATTTTTTACTATGTATGTCAGGTAAGATACAAGCTCCAAAAAGATTGGGAAAAGGCTTATGTCTTTAAGGTGATGGCTAATCTTTGGAGAGCTTCAAAATCAAGGTTAGTAAAAAAAATAGTAGAAGCACCAAATGATGCTGAAAGACTAAAGCTACGACCCGATAACATCAAATCTGAAGTTGATTGGAAAGCTTTTGTGAGGGAAAAATTAAGTGCAGACTTTAAGGTATCTAACATGCTTATACTTTTAATTGTTTTCATGTTTTATTTGTGTAGTTGTAATTACTATAGAATCTGGTTGCCTTGGTTCTAACTAATTAAATATGTTGAAATATAACAAAGTTGCAGGTGCTCTGTGTTTTTTTTTTTTTGGTTCTCTTAATTTTTTTCTTCTATTTGGTAGCTTAAAACCTTTAAACACTGCAATGTTTCAATGCTGCAGACCTGAAAGAATACTCGATAAGAATTAAAGGAGAAAATAAAAAAAGTAGAAAATAAAAAGCAATGTTGAAATGTATGATTTTTGACGCATTTGTTTTTCATTGAAGTGCAACATAAGGCGAGTTATTTGAGCTTGGTGGCCTATCTAGGACCTTTTGCTAGAGAAAGAAGATTGTTTTCATGAGATATTGATATAAGTCATATGATACTGTCAGACACCATACTTCTATCATCGTATTGTGCTTTTAATATAAAAAGGATGACTGATTGTAGGAACATGTATCTTCTTTTGGTAAAGACATGTATATAACTTGATCATAAAATGAAAAAGGTGAAAAGTGATGGACCATCCTTGTCAGGCTTTTTAACTATTAGCTTTAACTGTGTTTCTTTCTCATTTTTTAAATATGTCGTACATACTCAAATACATGGTTATTACTAGGCTAAAAGTGAAAAATTCAAAGCGATGAAGAAGAGACAACTCCCATATACTGGCAGCCGCAAAGGATATGCTCGTTTAATTGATGACATGGTAATGTCATGTACTTTTAGCTTTTATTGATGAGATCAGAAAATGATTTAATGCTAATTCTTTTTTCTTATAGAGTAAAGCTAGTGCAAATAAAAAACAACCATCTAGAGTTGCTGTTTGGACCAAGGCACATACGAAGAAAAATGGTGAACCCGTATCCATGGCCGTTGGTGAAGCTATTGTACTAATCTATGCCTTTTCCTTCATTATTTTAATTTTTATTTACCATAATGTTATCAAGAAATTCAATTACAATTTAACATTCTTCAGGAAAACATGGAAGAATGTCATAAAGAGTTGCCTTTATCATCTCAAACAAATGTAAAGGAGGATGCTGTTTCGAAAGTTCTTGGTCCTGAAAAGAGTGGTCGATTAAGAGCCTATGGCGGAGGAGTTACCATTACCAAATTGGCAATTGTGTCGGAAAGAGATGAGCTCATTATCCGATTAGAAAAAGAATGTAGAGAATTGAAAGAACAAGTAGCAACCCAACAAGGCTTAATAAATACTTTATTGAAAAATCAGGTTAGTTTCCAATTCATATATGTTAATTCTTATAAATTATACACTGATAAATTTTTTTATATGATCTATTATAGGGTTCATCTTGCCAAACAGAGAAACAATCGAATGCACCTATGCCTTTTTCCATGGTAAATTTATGCTTATAGTTTTTCTTATTTATAAATTAAACACATCTTTGTTTTCTAAGTGAAATAATAATTTTTTTTTTGTTTTTGCTATTTTTCCTTCTTGAAAGAGTGTCAACACTAGCTCACAAAGCAAGCAGTGTAAGATAATGGATTGGAATGGTTCTGATGAAATTGTAGCCGAAGGGCGTTGGTCTTCAAGTGATCCAACAGCTTTGGTTCATCATATTCCTATCGGACCTAATGCTGCGAGAGTTTGGGTAGATGCTGTAAGAAATCCTAATGCATTTTTGTGGAGGCCTAATTCAGAGATGCTTCATATTGAAGACGCTATTGGTTCTACAATTGCATGGCCCATTGATAAAATTATAAGGTAAAAAAGAAAAAAAAATACACCTATGTGATGTATTGTAGATTTGATTGGTGATGGTGTAGCTTAACATGTGAGTTGATTTGTGGATGTAAGTATTAATTTCTTTTTCTGTGTGCAGGACTTGAAGGAAGATATATCTAAACTACTGATGGACAGAATTTGAAACACTAGAGAAAGATTTGAACCATTAGTAGCAGACATGTATGCAAGCTTTGAGTCGTGAAGTTGCCTTTGGGACTTTGAAGTATCATCGTTGTTTTTTTATTTTTTATTTTTTCCCCTCTTTCTTTTATATTTTTATTTATTTTTGGTTAAACGTAGTGAACTTATGATGTTTGGTTGAAAACGTTGTTTTTATATTGTTAGATTAGGAAATGAATGTACGGTTGTTTGTGTACTTAAAGTATTCGATCAAATTAATTACTAGTAGAGCAATGAAAAAATATTTATGAAATGTATCAATTATCCATACAAATGTAAGTATTGTTTGTAATCAAAATAAAGAAAAACATGAAAAAAGTGACAATACAATTTTAAATGTTATGGCCAAATATAACAAAAACGCTATGAAAAATGTCCAGCTCCTACAAGATAGCGTTGTAGGAATGCAAAGACAAATTATATAATAACATTGTATAAACGCTATAAAAATTGTTATTATAGCATCTCATGAATGCTATGAAAATATTATTATAGCATGTAATTAATGCTATGACAAACATTATTATAGCATCCAAAAAATGCTATCAAAAACATTTTTTATAGCACCGATGGAACGCTATTAAAACAAGGGACTTTTAATAACATCAGCTAATATAGCGTTTGAAAAAATGTTATCATATATTTACGATAGCATTTTTTACACGCTATGAAAAAGGATTTTTGTTGTAGTGCCTAATGATGCGTTGACCAGGCCAAGTTGGTGGATAAGAAGCATCTTGAGACGTTGAAGTTGAGATGGAGTTATATTATGATGATTCGACACATGCAAGGGATGTGCTTGACATGTTATCACCTAATAGAACTTTAAGGAAGCTTATTATTCATCAATATCCAGATGCAGGTTTCCAAATTAGATCGGGTGTTATTCGTTGGCCAACATAGTCTTCTTAGAGCTTTCCGGTTGTAGATATTGCTTCTACTTGCCACCACTTGGGCAACTACCTTCTCTCAAAACTCTCTATATTTCGGGATTTGATGCAGTAGTGACTATGGGTCCAGAGTTTTACGGGGATGGCTCTGTCACAACACCATTTTCATCATTGGAAATCCTAAAATTCACATCGATGCCATCATGGAAGAAATGGATTCCAATGCAAGTTGAAGATGTTGGGACCTTCGCAAAGCTCAGAGAACTTCAGATAAGTGATTGCAACGAGTTTATTGGGGATTTTCCTTGCTTCCTTGTGTCATTGACAAAGCTCACAATTAAGTGTAAGAATCTTGTTTTTTCACTCCCAAGAATGCCCTGTGTCCGAGATATAGAGTTGGATGGTTATGCAAATGAGCAACTGCAAGTAGAGTCATTCTTCGAGGCATTGAAGAAAACTGAAACTTCCCCTCAACATCTGCGCATTTCTAATTGTACTTCCTTGATACCAGTTGGATGTCTGCCAACCACTCTCGAAACGCTACATATAAGTTGGTGTAAGAAATTAGAATTTCTATTGTCCCATCTTAAAGAGTCACTTAAAGTAGTTACGATGTTAGGAAGTTGTGAATCCCTTAGATCCTTTCCCCTGAATTCCTTTCCCAAGCTCAAACAGCTTTCTATTTATTGTTCCGAAAGTCTAGAATCTCTTTTGGTGTCTGATGGGCTATGTGAAGACCTGAGATTTCTATCTTCTCTGCACATAAGGGACTGCCTCACTTTTGTATCTTTCCCAGAAGGTGGACTATCTGCCCCCAATCTGACTTCCCTTGAAATTGAAAACTGCGAGAGACTGAAGTCATTGCCCAAGAAAATGCATAAACTTCTGCCATCTTTGAAATTTCTGTTCATTGATGATCGTCCTGAGATCGAGTCATTTCCTGAGGACGGTCTCCCCTTTAGCTTGTCTACACTTTACATTTGGGATTGCTATAAACTCATCGCCTCTCGGGTGAACTGGAACATACAAACACTCCCCAATCTTACGACATTTTCAATCGGAAGTTATGAAGATGTGGATTCCTTTCTGGAGGAAGGAATTTATCACATCTTCTACGTTAAAATCGGTGACGGCATTATGTCATGAGCCTTCCATGATTGACAATTAAGGGATTACCTTCATTAAGGTTTTGCATCTGGTTCAAAGTATCTTCTAACAGTAACACTTTCCAAGGGCTTCTGATATTTGTAATCGACATTGTCGCAAATTTGTACATTTAGCAAAAGATCAATTGCAAAGTACTGTCCAGTAGTAAATGGCAGAATCTGGCATAAAGTGGTCCCTTGTTGCCCATGTCCTAGAGTTTCAACTAAACAAAATATTGCTATGAAAGATTTCATCAGGGATAATTACACATGGTCAAAATTATCGATCAAAGTTAGATGCACCTAAAAACAAATATTCCAACTTTCTAAGAACAAGTAATGTAATAAAAAAAAAAAAAAAATCACCCTGAGAAACAGTAATAATTAATAGACTAGAGACTCACTGATGTATCTCTGTGTATACAGAGCCAATGTGTCGGAAATGTCAAGAATCCGTTTCAGCTTGAAACTGATGCAGTTTTTGTCTTTGTTTCAGCAGCTAAAATGTAGGCATGACGTCCAATAAACAGAGCGTTGTTCATGATTGCGCCACAAATAGAAACAAAGAAGCACTAAAGAATAACGAAAAAAGAAAAACCTATTGAAATAGTAATAAAAATAATGTACAAGGCCATTCTTACTATTACAAAAAAATATTTATTGATGCAAGAACAAAGTAGCTCTTAACAAGAGTAATTAGTAAAACAAACCATGAAAACTGTATAAACACGTTTCACGAATAAATATCGCATATATATGCTCAACCACAAAATAAAAAGGGAAAAAAATAAAGATGATATGAAAAAAAAAAAAGGACGAAGAGAAAAAGTATGCGCAAACTTGATAAATGCTCAAACATTTCAGGGTGTGTGGAACCCTTCTTCTGGAATAGTATGCAACTTAGGGCAATTAGAGATGAGTAGTGATGTTAAAGAACTAAGTTGTTGAAACCCAACATTATCCAGGGTTTTAAGCCTTTCCAGATAACTAATACTAAGTCGTGTGGTAGTGTTAGACAGCAACCCTTCCGACAGGAATTACTTCAAATTAGTTCTACATCCAAAGCCTGAAATTGTGAACTTTGTAAGACTAGGAAGTCCTTGCAAATTCCCGCTCATTCCAGAGGTAATGACATTTTCATAGTTGTCGATACAAAGTTCTGTCAGATTGAGGCAATGGTGCCAGTGGGGCAGAGGAAGTTCTAAATTCTTGCGCCTACAGATATCTAGTGTTTTCGATGAAGCGGAAGGAGACCTGCAAGTTGTTGAATCAAGATAATTAAGAAATTTCAGTAGGGTTGATGGTGGTAAGCAACAACCATTCCTCCAGGAAGGACTGTGGGCCTGTTTGGCATCGCTTTTAGGTGCTTTTAGATTATTAAAAAATCTACAACATGTTAAGGGTGTTTAGTAAACCCTGTTTCTGTCCAGTAGATTCTAAAAAAAAACAGATCATAGGTTGATTTTGCACAGCTGCTTCTACTATTATTTTACAAATTTAATGAAATATCCTTAACAATAAGTAATAGTTCCAATCTACCCACTTCATTTATACTAAACAATAAAACTACTTATTTAAAATTTATATATTATTTTCCTCTTAAAAGTAATTTCAATTATTATAATTCATACTTAATTTTCACGTTGATGTATAAGTTATCGTCTTGAATAATTTTAATTTTTTAGGCATCTTTTCTTATAAAATAAAAACGGTATATTTCTATAATTTGGCGTAGAATTTAAAATATAAGACATTAAATATATAGACTAAGAGTATTTATTAGACAAAAATATGGTATTCATAGTAACTTTTGAAAAAAAAAAATTTATCAAACTCCTATCTACTTCTAGCCACAGTAATTTTGGATTCACAGCACAACAATGTCAAATTTACCCTGCATATCTCCATAGCCGTTTCCGACAATTGTAAAACACTGAAGATTGGGAAGTGCTTTCACATTCCATTTTTTTAGGGATGTGGCGAGTTTATCATAGCCTGCAATATGAAGCTTAGTTATATTGGGACATGGTAGGCCACCTTCAGGAAACTATACAAGATTGCCAGATCTGCTGAGGTATAACGAAGATAGAGATGTTAGGCCTTACTCATTTATGGTCCATACAACATTGAGAGAGTTCTAGATTTTCACACTTTTCAATGTGGAGCTCTCTAATAGGATTGAGCTACACATGATATATACATAGAGCTGCTCTAGGGACTTGTGTGAGAGGTGCATCACAAGTTCTGCATTTTCGCAACAACTAAATGTCATTGAAAAAGAATAATAAGAGATTTTCAGATGTTGAAGACACCCAAATGCTTCTACAACATGGGATCCAGTAACTCAGATTGGATTATCACAACTGCCAAGTTTCAGTTTACTCACGACTGGCATCCTTGGGAGTGAAGAAAGAAGCTGCAAACTTCTAGAGATGCTAAGCTTTGTTAAAAAATGAACCAACCAGGGAAAATCCCCAGTAGGCTTATCGCAGTCACATAGAGAAAGTTCTCTTAGCTTGGAGAAAGTTTCAACCTTTTCAACTGGCCTTGTCCATTCCTTCCTGTTTGACATATCATTGAACCGCTAGTATTCCTATGATGCAAATGGCTACATGACCAGTACAGCAGAGAATTGCTCGTAAAACTCAGGACCCAGTAACGTTACTGCAAGAAATCCTCCATTCTGAAACATTTAATGAACTGTCAAATGATGCAAATAAGATGGTCCAACCAAGACCACCGAGGCTCAGGGCCTTCAGAACATTGGCTATTTCTGGTCTCATCTGTTCCTTTCACAAAAGATATGCCTGCATTAGTTAAACATTTTAAGTAAGAGCAATTGGCCTAATAGTTCCTAAACTCTTTTAAAGATAACGGTTTAATCCCTGTTCTTTTATTTTTTTTATTTTTTATTTTTTGCTGTCTTCCTGGCCATTTTAGTTATTTATGTCAAACTCCATTGAATCTCAAATGGAATCTTGTTGAAATGATTTTTTTTATAGTAAAAAGACTAAAATACCCTCAATATCCCAAAAGCCGCTCTCTCTATCCCCTCCCCCTCTCTCTCTCTCTCTGTCTCCCCCCTCCCCTTCTCTCTCTACCTAACTTTGCAGGCAGGTCCCCTATGGCCTCCATCTTTAGTCGTCCCCCCCACCCCCGAATAGCAAAATCTAGGTTCACACACCCCCCATACTTCGAAATCTGGGTTCGCAACCCCCTCCCGCTCCAAAGCCAAATTTGGTTCTTGGCCCCCCCACTTGCCCCACCCCTCCGCCCCATAAATCGCGATCTGAGTCCCCCCGCCCCCCAAAAGTCAGGATCTGGTTCTTGGCGCCCCCGATTTGGTTCTTGGAGGCTCTTTCTATGGGTTCACTGGCCCCTTCTACGGCTCCCCGCCCACGACGTTTTGAGTTTGGCGTTCTGAGATATGGGCTAACCGAATCAAGACTAGATCACTAGTGAGGGTGGTAGAGACAGATATGCGGGGACGCGAGAGATCGCCGGTGTAGGGGGCTACACCCAAATCACAGGCGCTAGAAACCCACATGGGGGGACGAGCGAGAGAGAGGAATTTTCATATTTATGAGTTTTTTATTTTTTTAAATTAACTATTAGTAAATTACTAAAACACCCTCTTATTCTGTTAGAAATTAACAAATTTGGATGGAAAGAACCATAACAGTTTTAAAAAATAAAAAAAAAAATAAAAAGGGGGACCAAACCGCACCTTTAAAGAGTTTATGGACTATTTCGGTCAATTACTCTTGAAGTAATTAATTCTATATCAAAAGCGTGATTTTACATTAGGAGGTGGCAATCTGGATTACATGTTTAGTCTTCCATGATTGGCAATTAGAGGATTACCGTCGTTAAGGTTTTTCACCTGTGGTGCTTCTTCTAACACTCTGCAAGGCTTGATTTTTGTACTCAACATTGTTGCGAAATTGTAGATTTTCAGGAAGATAAACTGCAATCTGTCCTGCATTGTTGGCAGAATACTGGCACATATTCGTCACTTGTTGCTCTTTTCCAACAGTTTAAACAAGACAGAATCAGGGATAAATATGCATGGCTAAAACTTTATGTCAATGTTTTGACACACTTAGAAAACTCCTCTACCAACTTTCTATGAGGAATTTGTTCTCTCTGCACAATCACGCATATGTGACATATGCACAATTTTATGTTCACCTATTCAAATATTCTGTTGTTTATTTTTTATTTTTTTATTTTTGCTAGTGTAAAATTTGTTGTTTTAATCGGTCTCATTGTATTTTAATACTTAAATTTTGAGGTTCCAGTAGCTTTTGCACTAAAAGTGTACCAAACCAAAGAACTTGCAATTTTACTACTATTGCCCCTCGCACCAAAATTGTTGACCTTTGCCGACTTGCCCCTCAAAATTCTAATTTTGATAATTTACTTCTTGTATTTTGTTTCCCTTAAACTTTGAAAAAATTTGTGAATTTCCCTCTTTAATTAAATTTTTGACCAAAAAAAAAAATATACACTCGTTAGAAGCATGAGTTGCAGATATTAAATGTAAAACGCTTATAATTGGGTTAAATATTTAGGACCGATTATCATTTTTTTTCTCATACTTCTCTCTTATAGATAACTTCGTAACTTCATATTTAATAAAGGTAACGAGTGTCACGAGTGCTGCCATTGTATGCCACTTCATAAGTTTATATTTAATGTCCCAACTCATACTTCCAACGAGTGTTGTGTGCATTTTTTGGTCAAAAATTTAATTGAAAAGGAAAATTCATAAACTTTTCCAAAGTTTAGGGAAAAAGAATATTACAAATTAAAGTTCAAAGAACATTTTGTGACAATGCCTAAAATTCAGGTGGAAAAAATGTAATTTGTCATTTTTCTAAATTGCTGTGATAAATACCTCATTTTGCTTATTAACTTCGATTAACTTAGTGACAAAAAGCCCACAAGCACCTTATGAGGATGGAAAATTAAATCCTAATAATCTAAGTTATCTTCCAAAACTTCGAATACTCATTAAAATGGAAAGTTAATAAAATGAGGTATAACGTGGCAATTTAAAAAGTTTAGGAGGCATATTCTCAAAATTATAAGTTTGGGGAAAAGTTACCAAAAGTTGACAAATTAGGGGGTGAAATAGTTAAAAACCATGAACAACTTATTAAGACCAATAACATTAAAGATTGAATAGATCACAGACTCACTCATGTGTCTCTTAATGTACAAACACAGTGGCATATTTCTGTACCCAATGTTGGTGGAAATGGATTCTTCTTTTCAGCCGCAATAATGAATGCGTCAACGTCTACTAAACAAAGCACAATATATATATATATATATATATATATATACATGTAAACAGACAAAGAGGCATTAAAAGAAAATGAAGAAGAAGAAGAAGAAGAAGAAGAAGAGTAGGAGCAAGAACCTAGGTCTTAACCGAAATCAACAATGATGCGGGCTTGTTTTAAAATTAATGGATAAGTTCTCAATTGATGACAATTATGCGAGAGATTTTGTTCCAATACTCTCCTTCCTCTGTCACATTTTCACTAGGAAAGGATATCTATCTATCCACAAATATTCAAGAGAGTGAGGGAACCCTTCTTCTGGAATAGTCTACAAATTAGGGCAGTCGACGATGAATAGTAATGTTAAAGAGGTCAGTTGTTGAAACCTATTATTATCTAGGGTTTTAAGCCTTTGCAAAGAATTAATAACAAGACTTGTGATAGTGCTAGGCAGCAGCCCTTTCTCCGGAAATGACTACAAGTGATTTTTACATCCAAAACCTGAAATTTCAAACTATATAAGAGTTGGCAGTCCTTGCAAATTCCAGCTCATTTCAGAGGTGATAAAATTTTCACAATCATTAACGTAAAGTTTAGTCAAATTGGGCCAGTGGTATGAGTGGGGTAGAGGAAATTTAAATTCTTGCACCCACGGATTTAACATTAGGACCAAAACATACATTTTTAAGAATTCAGATATATTTTAAGAAAAAAAATAGATTATAATCTAAAATCTCATTTACTTAAAAATTTATGGGTACTTTTATTTAAAAATAAAATCTAGAGACTAAACTCGTACCTATTTAAAAGTTAAGGTATAAATCCAACAATTTATTTTATTTTTATTTTTATTTTAAGTGCAAAAAGAAAACCCTCAAAAAAAAAAAGAAAAAAAAAAGAAAAAAAGAATAGAAACTTGACCGTTTGGCGGGTCGAGGAATGGCTGTTAGATTCGATATTATTTTATTCGACTAAATAAAAGAGATGGCCAGCTGGTTCCCATTATGTTCTTTACTTTATTGGAAGATTCTTTGTTCGGATGCTATTTCCGGTCAACCCCTCTCATTTCCGTTACTCTGCCATCACCATTTCCTTACTTCTGCAAACCTTACTTTCTCTGTCTGTTCAAAAGAACCGAAGATCATGGCTTTAGAATTAGTGGGAGGAGCTCTTCTCTCAGCTTCCCTTCAATTTCTGTTCGAAAGGATCGGATCCCCTGAGGTTCTGTCCTACTTGCGCCGGAAATCAAAGAAATCCGAGTTTGATGACCTCCTTTCCAAACTCAAGATTCTCTTCAACTCTGTCGCTGTTGTTCTTGATGATGCCGAGCACAAGCAGATCTCCAGAAACAGGGCTGTGGAGGCCTGGCTTGACGACCTTCAAGATGCTGTTTTTGATGCTGAAGACCTCTTCGATGACGTCGAATATGATGTTCTGCAACTCAAGGTTGAAGCTGACTCAAAACCCAGCTCTAGTAAGGTACGAAATTTATTCAAGCATAAGAAAAAGTTTAGAAACTTGTTTTCCAAGTCACGTGATGCGAATGATCAAGATCTGGAGCAGAGGATGAGGAAGATTCTTGAGAGGTTAGAGTACATTGCGAAACAGAAGGATGTTCTTGGTCTGAAAGAGCGTGTCGGCGAGAGACCGTCGTGGAGATTGCCTTCCACTTGTCTGGTAGAGAAGTCCCAGGTTTATGGTAGAGATGATGACAAAGGTGTGATACTTAAGTTGTTGATGTTGAACGATGTGGGCAGCGAAAAGATTTGCGTGATTCCGATTGTCGGAATGGGCGGGGTTGGAAAAACTACACTTGCTCAAGCAGTTTACAATGATGATAAAGTTCAGGGGAGTTTTGAACTCAAGGCATGGGTCTGTGTCTCTGAAGATTTTGATGTTTGTAAGATCACAAAAACGTTACTTCAGTCGGACTCTTCTGATGGTGCCATGGACCTGAATTCGTTACAACTCAAGTTGAAAGAGAGGTTGATGGGAAAGAAGTTCTTGATTGTTCTGGATGATGTTTGGAATGAAAACTATGTTGATTGAGAGGCGATGAGGATGCCTTTCGAGTATGGGGCTCAAGGAAGCAAAGTTATTGTGACAACGAGAAGTGAAAATGTTGCATCTATCATGGGAACTGTTCGAAGCCACCGTCTGAAGGAATTGTCGGATGAAGCTAGCTGGCAACTTTTTGCAAAGCACACGTCTGCAATTAATGGAGACTTTACTGCACATCCGGACCTGGAAAGATTTGGTCGAGAAATTGTTAAGAAATGCAAAGGCTTGCCATTAGCTTTAAAAACACTTGGAGGCCTCTTGCGCTCTACGGTGAATGTTCGGGAATGGGAAAGGATAGCTAAGAGCGATATTTGGGATTTGACTGATGAACAGAGCAAAATTCTTCCGGCTTTGAGGTTGAGTTACCACTATCTCCCTCCACATTTGAAAAAATGTTTTGCTTATTGTTCACTATTTCCCAAAGACTATATGTTTGACCAGAACGAATTGGTCTTACTATGGATGGCTGAAGGTTTCTTGGAGCATCCACGGAGAAATAAGAGAATGGAAGATGTGGCTGATGACTATTTTAATGATCTAGTATCTAGATCATTTTTTCAACATTCAGGGGGATCCTTTGTTATTCATGACCTTTTGGTTGATTTGGCTAAATTTGTTTCTAGAAAATATTGTTTTTGTCTAGAGACAAGTGGCAGCTTGGATGAAATGGAGATGAATCGAGCGCGTCATCTTTCTTACTTTTTGGTACGGCCTGATCCGTATGAGAGGTTGAGCTCCGTTATTGAAGCTCCTCGCTTGCGGACTTTCCTGCCAGTACCAAGTTTGTGGATGTATCGTTGTGTTTTATCTGAGGAAGTAGTAGGTGATTTGTGTTTGAAGTTTAGGTGTCTGAGAGTTTTATCTTTGTCTGGCTATAAAAGCATCAAACAATTACCAGATTCAATTGGTGAACTAAGGCATCTTCGCCACCTGAACCTCTCTTCTACTTCAATTAGTAGGTTACCAGAATCTGTATGCAAGCTGTACAATTTACAGACTTTGGAGTTACACAGGTGCGAATCACTCACTAAGTTGCCTAACGCTTTTCATCACCTCACTAATTTGAGATATCTTGATGCCAGCTGGAGCAACCTAGAAGAGTTGTCAGAATCTATATGTATGTTGTGCAATTTGCAAACGTTGAAGTTGTCATATTGTCATTCTTTGACTAAGTTGCCTGATGACTTTCATCGTCTCATTAATTTGAGATATCTTGATGCCAGCTGGAGCAATCTAGAAGAGTTGCCAGAATCTTTAAGTATGTTACAGAAATTACAGACGTTGAAGTTGGCATACTGTAGTTCTCTCACTAAGTTGCCTAAAGATTTTCATAAGCTCACTAATTTGAGATATCTTGATGTCAAAGGTAGTGGCCTGGTAGATATGCCGACACACATGGGCAGACTGAAAAGTCTTGAGACCTTGAGTACCTTCATTGTGGGAACAGATAATGGTAAAAGGATAGGAGAGTTGGGAGGACTATCACATCTTAGAGGAGCACTTCACATTAAGAAGCTAAGGGATGTATTAAAAGCAGAGGATGCATTGGAGGCAAACTTGAAGGAAATGAAGTATCTTGAGAAGTTGAAGTTTGAATGGGAGGATGAAACTGGTGATTCAAACCATGAAATGGATGTACTTGACAATCTATGCCCTAACTCAGCCTTGAAAGAGCTGGAGATCAGTAATTATAGAGGTAACAAATTTCCTAATTGGTTACTTGATCCTTCATTATGCAACATAGTTGATCTACGTCTTTGGAAATGCAAACATTGCAACCGCTTGCCACCACTTGGGCAATTATCGTCCCTGAAAGTTCTTTCGATTGGTGAATTGGACGCAGTAGTGAAGGTGGGTCCCGAGTTATTCGGGAATGGGTCTTCAACTGTGAAGCCATTTGCATCATTGGAAGTCTTAGAGTTCTATGAGATGTCAAACTGGGAGGAATGGTCAATGGTAGCTGAAGATGCTGAAGCTTTCCCAAAGCTAAGACAACTTTCTTTATTCGACTGCAAAAAGCTTACTGGGGATTTGCGTCGCTTCCTTCCGTCTTTAATACAGCTTTCCATCGAAAAATGTCCGCAGCTTTCTTCTTCGCTCCCAGAGATGCCAATTATCAGCAAACTAACACTTGTTGATTGCGACAAGCTTACTGGAGGATGTCATGTTGTAGAATCATTCGAGTGTCTTCAACACCTGAAAATCTCCACTTCACTTGACTCAACAACATGCAGGTCTCTTCCCGCTTCCTTGAAAACACTAGAAATCAAAGGGTGCAAGAATTTAGAATTTCCTCTACCCCACTCATACCACTGCCCCAATCTGAATGAACTTTGTATCTACAACTGCGAAAACCTCATCACCTCCGGAATGAGCTGGAATTTGCAAGGGCTTCCTAATATTACATACTTTTCAATTTTAGGCGAAGATCATTTGGAGTCATTTCCGGAGGAAGGACTGCTTCCTAGCACTATCACAAATCTTCGTATTCATAATCTGAGAAGGCTTAAAACCCTAGACAACAACGGGCTTCAACAACTCACCTCTTTAACATCACTATACATCTACGACTGCCCTAACTTGCAGACTATTCCAGAAGAAGGGTTTCCGCACTCTCTTAAAGATCTGAACATCGATGGATGTCCTTTACTTGAGAAAAAGTGCAAGTGGGAAGGGGAGTACTGGTACAAGATTTCTCGAATCCCCAGAATTTTCATCAATTGGGAACTTATCAATTAATTTTAAAGATCCAGGTACTTGTTCTTTTTCTTCTTCTTTTTGTTGCAGGTAGTAAAAGTCCATTAAGCTGATTATCTTTTTATTTTTTTTATTTTACTACTATTATTATTAGTATTATTTTGCTTTCTTTTTTTGTGGTCAAACTCGGCAATCTTTAATATTGAAAACGTGCATAAACAGTTTTGGAGGCTTGTTTTACTAGCCACTCTTGTTACGATGGTTGTTTTCTTATTTTTGATGCGTACTGTTTTATTTATTTATTTATTTTTATTTTGACAATTCTATAGGTTATTTTTCTTATTTTTTTAATGTCTTTTTTTTTTTTTTAAATTATTGCATTAATGGTAGAAATTCTATAGGCTTTGCTGTTATTGCAGAATTATATACAATGCTCTGTTTATTGGACATCATGCCTTCAATATTGCAGCTGAAAGAATAATCCGCTTCCAAAATTTGGGTCTCTATCCGGGGCTAGTTTTGGTTTTAAAAAGTCGTTTAGGGGGTTTTTAACTCCCCTAAAAAAAAAAAAACAAAAACAACAAAAAATTTTAAAAAATGGACAAAAACTTATGCATGTGTATAAAAGCTGACATATGCGTGATTGTACTTTCACTTTTATCTGAACATTGATGATTTTTAGTGAATTCGTGTTTGTGATGTGATGGTTTTATCGTGCTTTCACTTATATCTGAACATTTGATGGAGCTTACATGAGTAACAAACTATTGATGGAGCTTTAACCATGTCTAAATGTCCCTGATGAAATCTGTGTCTCGTTAAAACTGTAGGACATGAGTGACAAACTGTCGAATCTGTGCCGGTTTTTGCGATTGATCTTCTGGAAAATCTACAAGTATCGAGTACAAAAAATCAAGCCTTGCAAAGTTTTAGATGATGATTGAACCATTGGTGAAAAACCTTAATGAAGGTAATCCTCTAATTGCCAATCATGGAAGGCTAAAATTGTAATCTTGGTAACCACCGCCTTATGCAAAATCAAGCTTTTAACATAGAATTAACAGACAAATCAGGCTTTTGCTTAATCAAAAGCTGGCGAGGGCTAACTATTCTTTATTTTTTTGCCTATTCTTGTCTGCAGAGCTGCCCTTTTCAGCAGAACTACCAGGAGAGCTACAACAGTTCGAAGCCATATGAGCTCGGATCAATGAACAAAAATCATAATGCGCGAATTAAGGTTGGCGAGTTTTTATCAAAAAAGTAGCTCAAAAATATGTATATTTTATTTCAAATTGCACCGGACTGTGTTTTCTGATATATAATTTACAACAATTACTTGCAGCTATAGCAGGCACGAACCGAGAGAAGTGTGTTTAGCTTCTGCTAAACGTAGGAGTGGTATGTGACATTTGAGAATTTAAAAATCACAGCATTAAAAAAAATAAAATAAAACCTATATTGTGATATTTAAGTATTAAGAATCATACAACTGATATATTTGACAGAAGAATGTTTATCTTAGTGTAATTATTTATTATTAAAAAAATCTTTACATTCAGGTATCCAATTGAAACTCTGAGACATGAGCCACTCATGGCTGATCTACACCCCCTTTTTAAGAAGACATCCCTCACTGATTGCAAGAAAATTTGCAACAATTCTCACCTTTTGAGTCAGTGAGTTGATGAATATTTTTCACTAGAGATGACAGATTGGGGCACCCATCATGTCTCAAGTCTACGAGCATCATCAGCAAGAGATGTTGCAAAAAGATGGTTTGTGATACTTGTTAGGCACATTTGTGGTCTTGATCTTGGGATGAAGGTGGGTGTGATTGTCTTGAAGGAAAGATGATCGGAGACGGCCGAGAACGTGAACAGGTTCACTCCCTTCCATGTCTCTGTGTAGTTCATCTTCGTAATTGGCCAATGCCATAACGTTCAATCAACTGAAGTCTTGATAAATTCTTTGAGATTTTTACTTATGTTGCCTAATTTGATCAACAGCTTGAGAACGTTGTAGGGAAGTCAGTTTTCAAACATGAAAAGGTCTTTTTTGGATCAGTGCTGCTTAACCGTTATCACTCTTGGTAGCACAGCTGTTTATGAACTGTAAAGTAGCACAACCGTCTGAGATCAATATCAAGGCAAGTTCCTCTTCCTTTCTGCAGTAAGACTTGATCATCTCTTTGTCGAAGTCATTATTGAGTTCTTGGCTATCATTCTTGATTTTCAGATACAGGTATTCTGTTGTTTGTCCACTTCTCTCTACAAACTTTTCTGCCAATTTGGTCTTGAATCCCTCTAAAAGCAAGGTAGGAATTGCAACTGAGAGGACAAACAGAGATTGCCTTTGGAGAGTAGTAGTCCTTTAAAGTTTCTTGTTGGAGTATTGCTTGTATCTTCGGCAATATAGTTTTGTCAACGTCTTATCGACTCTGTTTTTTCTCGTCATTTTCTTTAAGAATTCCTTATCTGCATCACTTTTGTGTCTCCGATTTGATAGCTCTGTCTTGGCTTTCTTTTGCTTCGGTAAAACTACATTTTTCCACAGCTTGGCTCTTATGAAGCTCTTCTATGGGGACCACACATTCCTTGGTCATTTTTAATGATCTAGCTGTCCAATTAAGTCAAGATCTATTGCAACAAAAACAAAAAAAAAAAACAAAAAAAACTCTTAAAATAATTATACGAACTTTTTCTTTTTTCTATTTATAACAAGAAATAAAATACTTGAAAAAGTTTCTAGAGTGTTGATTGAGTTGGAGTGAGGTGGTCAGTTGGTGAGGATTTTCTGCTGCTCTTCTGGGGCTGTATTTGGTGGTTCCTATAATACGGAGAATATATATATATATATATGTGTGTGTATGTATGTATGTATATATGAATGACAACTATTACTAGTACGTGTGAAAAGAATGGAGCAACAATCATAAAAGAAAAGATTGTTTTGATGCCTATATCTGGGGGAGAAAGTTGATTGGTATGGTGAAGGATTTAGAAGTTGCAGGGTAGATCTGATGTCGTTGTCTACTGCGAATAGTTGATTTCTCTCGTCTTTTCTTGAAAAGGTGTGGCATGCATAGCATTCACTTGACTTGGATGCCTAAAATAGCAATGACAAGCATTATTCCAAACGACAATGCATAACCTTTGTATGAGCAGCTCTATTCGGCAGGAGCTCTCTCATGAGCTGGTTCATTCAGCCACGGAAAGAAATCTCGGCCACCCTTTCACACACAAAAAGTAATTGTTCCAATCATCCTGCTGTGATATTTTAGTCAATTTTCATGAGGCAATTTCATATCCATCTCTGTATTGAGGTCTTAACTTTGAAATCCAATACTTACAAAAATAAAATAAAATTAGTAAATAAAAGCAGGTGTATTTTGTTGTGATTTATTGACGAACTCTACTACAAAATTCCAAAAGACTACAACCAAATATATTGAACAAAGTTACTAATAAAAAAAAAATGACAAAGTCAAGGCCAAACACCCAGAATTCTCATTGAAATCACCCACTGTATGCTAAAATAATGTTCTGACTAGACTCAGAAAAACAATATCTTGCTCAACAAAAGCCTACTTTTCTAAAAGGGGACAAAATGCGAGTTCACGGCTCTATCTGCAAAACTAGATCATGACAAGACTCTTAAGACAATTCTCGGCTACGCTTAGTAGCGGCAACAACCGCGTTCATTAACAGCCCACGAAATCCACCCCTCTCTAACTCATGAATACCAGCGATAGTAGTCCCACCAGGTGATGTAACATCATCTTTAAGCTGACCTGGATGTTTACCAGTTTTAGTGGCCATAGATGCTGCTCCTAGTACCTGCAAAACAAAACGCAAGAATTGAACATTGCCAGAAAATCAAGTTCAAACAGACAACAGAAGCACAGAGAAGAATATCGCTGGCAACAAATATCAAGACACCAACATACTTACTTGCATCACTTTGGAAATAAAGGGAAATTTTCTACAATAGAACCACCGAACTCGAGTATTTCTACTGGGTACTTAATTAAATTCATATCATTTAAACAAGTGAGAGACTGAAAATTCAGGAAAAACCTAAAGAGTGTTGCACTTCAGAAATTTTATAAAGGCGATTCTAAAGTAGGAAAGATTTATGGATGTTCTACTAGCCATTTTTCGGGAAATAATTATGGAAATGAGTGGTGATGCTAGAGACTTGTTTAATAATATTAGTATGCACCAAAAAACGACTTACTGTTTGAGAAGCCAGCCCCAATGCAAGGTCTCGCGGTAACCCAGCAGCAACCCCTCCATCGGCCAAAGCCTCAATAGCCAAATACAAATACGCAGGACCACTACCACTGTATGATTTGAAGGCAGAAAGATATCCAAGTATTTTTGTTAACTGGGGTGTCAATAAGCATGAATATGACTCATTACAAACTAGCCGCATACCTCAAGCCAGTAACTGCATCAAAGTATTTCTCATCCGCTTTCCATATTTTGCCAACCGATCCAAATAATTTGGCTATTAGGTTCCCATCTTCCTCTGTTGCAGCTCCCCCCAAGCTCATAACTATTAACAAAATAGAACTAAAATCTGAATATTTTCATATAAAAACTAAAATATGCCCGCAAGAATTAGATGGACATGAGGGGGGAAAAAAGATTTTAACTGACTAAAATCAAATGAATAAATAAACAGAAAGATATGTAAAGCTTGTGCATGTAAAAGGTGAGCCAATTTGTTTTCGCAATAGTAAACCCCTCTTACTTACCAAGTAAATAAAAGCCATGTGAATAGATCCTTTCATACAAATAGAAGCTATAAAGAAATCAAAGGGAAGTGTACATAACATGAAACAACATTTAAATAATAAATAAATTAAAAATCTTAAGATAGCTGAAAATGATACCTGATGCTGCCTCGCCTACTGCAGCAGGAGTATTTGGCATTACCCTAATAAACCGGCTGCTACCGGCCCATTCCTGAAATTAATTAAATCAATATTGACAGATTGTTCATTAATGTAGCAAACAAAGAGCAAAAGATGAAGTATAGCAAAAGAGCACACAGTTGCAGGTCCCAGTTTATTATCCAAGTTTTTCTTTTTGTCTTTTAATTGCAGATGAGATGAGCAACCAAAATGTCTTATCACTATCATCATAAAACTAAACCTCAAATTTCAAGGGAGATGGGGCAGCAGTAACTGACAATTGGGCATGTCAACCTGTAATGACAAAAGAAAGAAAAAACACTTCATAAACTGGAAAACAAGTGGATTTTCTATTGACATTCTTTTTTCTAGTTTCCAACATGTGCAAGTTTTTGTATTGTGGCTAAATTCAGGTAGTACGTCGAACAGAATTCAGGAATCCTTCTAATAGGTCAAATTGAATTCTGCGGTTAAAGTGAGAACTGTCAGTCATTAAGATCCACAGTTATCTGTAGTAATTTTCTTAAAAGTTCATCGTCCTCTTTTCCAAACGGATCAAGTAAAACAATTAGCTGAAACTCCAATTTTGGACTATTAACTAGTTGATGTAACCTGAGTAGAGTAGGAGAAACAAGGGTGGGGCAAGTTGTATACATTTCCAGGGATTTGCACACAATTAGGATTGTGACATATTTACTGTCACAACATAACACAACACATGAGTAGGCCTAAAGACAATGCAGGCGCAAGCTTGTCCATTCTGAGTCGTCAATTACTACAAATTAGCCCGTATTGGAACCTAAGATCGACATTGATCAACGGCCCAGAATTGATAATTGCAATGGCACCAAAAATATTGCCCACATAAACATTTACCAACACAAATAAGCTTATCATGCAAACAATCAAATTTAGCCCAAAAAGATGAGATCAAATTAACAAACCTCGAGATCTTTCAATTTGATCCCAGCAGCAACTGAAACCAGAAGCTTCTTCTTGGAAAGAAGTGGCTTCAACTGCAAGACTACAATTTTAGCTGTGATCATAGAAAGAGACAAACTTGTTATTTAGTAGTTAATAAAATCTCATGATTTCAGAAAATCGAATAAAACGTTAATATAATAACAGCCTGAAGAATACACACACACACACACACACACATATAAAACTTTGAAGAAAACTTTGAAAGGGGCTATACCAACTTGAGGCTTGACAGAGAAAACAACCACATCACTCTCTTCGACTACCTGTAAAATATTTATCATATCACAAATTAGGTTCCAACTTCCAACACGGAAAAGAAGACCCAAATAAAGATACGATAGCAGGAAAGAAATTATACGAAAAAATGAACAAACGCTGTTTGGGCGCCGAGAAAATGTAGGAAAATGAAAAAAAAAAAAAATATATATATATATATATTTCAACATTCTCCACAAAACCGCCACTGTTTTACAAATAATTTTTTAAGTAAAGGGACTAATAAAAAAAAATACAGAGACTTCGTTTGGCTACTGAGAAAATGTGGGAAAATCAAAGAATTTTGACATTTGAAATACATCAGATCGCGGAGTGTCAAACTTCCATTAAACACGATAAGAAAACAAATTAAAACTACAACATTCGATTTTCATAATTCCGACGATTATTAATAAGTATCAACGATCTAAATTTCTCACCAACCAAAGAGACTAAAAAAAAAAAAACACACACACACACATAATACCAAAGAGCACTAGGAAGAAGAAGAGTGGCAATACGTCTTCATTCTTGGAGAGAACTCTGACGCCGAAGGACTCGAAGGCCTTGCAACGGAGGGGACTAGAGTGAGAGGTGGAGATGCGAGAAGCCGGCAAGATTCCGGATCGGACGACTCCTCTGGCGATGCTCTCCGCCATTTTTCCGGCGCCGATGAAGCCAAGCTTGTAGGTGTCGGGAGGGATGGGAAAAGCCTCCATTGATGGACTTCTCTGCTACTCTGCTACTGCCATTCTAGAGAGAGAGAGAGAGAGAGAGAGAGAGAGAGGACTCGGAGTTTTTTCGGCCGTTTCGGATTTTTGGGCTTTTGAGGTGGCTGTACCGTACGTGTCCACTAGGCGCAGAGAGAGAAATTTACCAAAATGACAACCTCGAAAAATTAAAATTAGTAAAATAACCTCCTTTTTAATCTAAAAACTATCATAGTTCCTTGATTGTTCGAGATTATTTTACTAATTAAAATTCTTATAAAGTCATTTTATAAATAAAAAATAAATAAGTTAATTTAACAATTCACTCGTACGAAGGCAATATTAATTTACACTCTAATTCGTTTTTAGATCATGATCTGATCCGATTTAATATTGTTAAGGTCACGTTTGAAAGCCCATCACAAACCTCTTGTTTTTTAAATTGGTTTTCAAAAGCTCGGATATTTAGAATTGATGCACCCCAAACTTTATTATTTTTTGATAGCTTTCCCTCTCAAATTTTTAATTTTCGGCACTTTACTCTATTAATTTGTTAAATTATTGCAATGTACTACATATTGATTTTATAGTCAAATATTCAAATATTAAAATCCTTACACCAATTTTAATAATTGGTGAGAGAAATGGGGGTTTGGGGCTTTAGGAGCTATAAGTCCAAAGTTCGATCCTTGATCAGCGTAAAAAAAATCATTAATAGATTAGTTAATAGATAAAAGGTGCACACGGGACGCTTACTATAAAAAAAAAAAAAATCAAATATTCAAATTAATGTGAAATTAAGTAAATGAGGCACATTACAATAGCCATACTAAAAAAGAAAAATAACACATGCTCAAGGGTGAGTTATTGGGTAAATCATTACTAATATTATTCTCACTCTCATAGCAGGAGTATCAGAGAGACCAAAAATAATAACATGAATACCAATTTAAAATCTCGATTTTTTGTATCGATTTATGTTTTATATGAGTTGTCATTGTATTATTGATGGTTATTTAAAATATTCATCAATTAAATTAAAATTAAAAAGTTATATCTAATAATAAAAAATTTGATAATTCATTATCTAATGAGTTATTTAAAAGTTGACAATACAATTACAAATATCATCTCTTACATGGGGAGGAAGAAGAAGAAGAAGAAGGAAGAAAAGAAAGGGAAAAAAAAAGGTGTACTGCAAAGTCAAAGATTCAATATCCTTCCTCTCCAATGCTAAAAGTCTTGTTTATTTTAATTTTAAAAAATAAAAAAATAAAAAAAAAACTATTACACCCTAAATCATTTCCGCTGGTTCAATGAAGAGAAGACAAATATTGATCAATAGGAAAAAATTTAGCAGATCTTACGCCCCAAAAATTTGGCAATCCGTTTTAAATTTGTGTTTTCATTTATAAAAATTTGAATATACTGTTTTAAATGCAGATTTAAACCTACATCCAAATGGGTCATAAGTTTTTAAATTAAGCATTTTTATTTCATTGTACTAATTTTTAGTCCAATCACATCCTGTGGTCTTATACGGTATTCTACGATATAATGACATGAGACTATCATCATCTCACACATCCAGAATTTCTCTTCTATCCCACCAACTCTTGTAGCTAGCAAAGATCTACAAGAACGTCGTAGCAACAAACGCGAGCATAAAACTGCTAGAATTCATACCGCAACTTCCCAATGTTCAGTTTAAACACACCTCTCCTACCATGTCCATGTCCGAGGTTGAAAAAAAAAAAATAGTATCAAAATCAAGCTTGGATTTGTTGACTGCAGCCCAAGTCCTGCATTGGTTAGATCTTCCAAGCTTTTACCAGCAAGTGAAGTGGGTTCTCAAGAAACCTCATGGAGTCATTGCTTCCTGGTGATACACCAAGCCCAAAGTGAACTCCGCGATAGATGCTGTTTTCCAACCATTCTACGCCATTGATTCTTGGCCCTTTGGGACTCGAAGGTTCATAAAGTTGTCGATGACGAGTATTGAACTATAGATTTCCCATTTGAGCTTGTGGATGGACTGGAAAACACAGGGCCGGTTGAGTTTGTGTATGAGAAAATCATGGATTTGGATAAGTTCTTTGCTTACATATGGTCATGGTTGGCGTATTAGATGGCAAAAGATAAGGGTTTCGAGCCCTTGAAGAAGAATATGATTGAGAGGTTTGAGTGTACTTGGAGTGAGGATGGTAATGGCCAAAAGGTTGTGAAGTTTCCTGTTCATTTGAAATAGGGAGAGTTGGCCGTATTTAGTTGGAAAAATTGGAGTAATTTGTGGAATGTTGTTAGGCACAATCAAAGATTGGCATTGGACTTGTTCTAGAATTGATTCTTTATTTTGATGTCGAGTTTTAGGGTCATTTGGAACGTAGGTATCTATTGAAATTTTCCAATTCAATTCTAAAACTCCCAACTTTACATCTCATTTTCTCTCATTTTCATTTTTAAAAAACTCAAACATCAAAATTTTAAAATCCATAATTTTGTATACTTTTTGCTAACATATTTTAAAATTTTACATTATTTTATAACAATTTATTTCTAATTGACACTTCAACCAAATATATATTTCAATTTCAATTACAAAACTTCAACTCTAACTTATAAAACTCCAATTCCAACTATTATTCCAAACAATTCATAAGTTCTTGAATTTCTATTTCAAAATGAGCTTGGCTTTTAGTTTTTTTTTTTTTCCTTAGATAACAAGATTTTTTTTTTCTTTGTTTTGTTTCTTTTGTAAAACAATTTAACATCACCACGTGTATAACCCAAGTATAATTGGTTTCTGCCTCATAGTTCCACTTAGAACATACAAAAATATCATTCATAAGTAAAATCATCAAAATATAATTTAGCTATAATCAGGACTTTAAAATATATTATAAGTGATGTAGGGACCCCGCGGACCTCAAATCCAACAAAGAATGACTCCCATCTAAATTTGGGATCCCCTTTTCCATTTATGTATGGAATTTAAAGTACCTGATCTCACTTCCTTCTCAAAATATTAAAGACCTTTATCATTTGGGAGTCTTTATAGATGCCTGCACTTGTAGGCTTCGTTTGTTTGAAAAGAAAAAGAGTAAGAAGGATGCAGAAACTTTAAGAGATGAGAAATGTAAAAGATAAGAAAATTATAATTGTCCTTTATATTATTTGGTAAGATAAAACAAATCTTAATTCCTTTGTTTGGTATTAGAGAAAGTATTGGAAGAATATATAGATTTTTTTTTTTTGTTGTAATTTACTATGCTACCCATAAAATTAAGTGGATGTTCAATCATTAAATGAAGCGTAAAATAGCCTTTTTCTACCTAAAGATTTCCTTGAACTTTTGGTCTGTCTGCTCGTGATCCGTCCAACAAAGAAAGGATGCAAAATAATGGGTCCAAGGAAAGATCTCAATCCCCAACACATCTTCTCTTCCTTCCCATATGTTTCTAACCTGACACTGATTAGTCCTTCACTCCAACCAAACAAGCCGTTAAATTAAAATATTAAAAACAAACAAACTGTAAAAAGATGAGACCAATAGAAAATTTGGCTTGGACTAGCACTTCTAGCTTTGGCACATTTTTTTTTTTTAACTTAACAAAAAAAAAAAAAAAGGCGGACCCGCCTCATCCAAATCCCGCACCTAAACCTGTATTAATTGGATTGTCATTGTAGTTTTTGCAAAGGGACTGTCATGGTAGTATTTCCTCTACACGTTGATCACAGAGTGGATCATTAATTGACTTGCACTTTCTTTTACATGTATCTTTTGTTTATTTATTCTTTTAACAAATAATATTACGTTGTTACGTCTTATTAATAAAGCATTTATAATGTGAGATAAGTATCTATTATTAAAATTACATTAATAAGGCAAAATAACGTGCAGACAATGTAATTCCTTTTTTAATGATTAATACCTTTTTTTTTTTATTTTCTTTTAGTATCAAAAAATTTATATATATATATATATATATATATAGTGTGAGAGGCGTAATCTTCCTTTTCTTTTTTTTTCGAAAAAAATAACATTAAGAAGAAAAAAAAAATGCATCACAATATCTTTCAAGAACCCAAATACATAAAGAAATGGTATGAAAAGATTTTTTTAAAAAAAGTATCCCAATATCTTTCAAGAACTCCAAATACAAATGTACGATTAAAAAAAAAAAAAAAAAGAAAAAAAGAAAGAAGAAGAAGAAGAGTAGAAAACATGTTACAATGGATGACGTGGAGCCTTCGTTTTCTGAAAATGCTGCATTATAATGGTTGTATAATTTATAGAAATCATGCTCCCTTAGTTTTTTTTTTTTTTTTTCAAATCCTTCTTTAGTTGATTTCTAGTTTCTACGGCTTTGATTCACAGAAAAGAAAACTAATGAGTTTGAAAGGAAGCAATATCTATTCTCAATTATCTACCCTTTTTTTTTTTCCCTGTGCAAAATGGCCCACGTCCACTTTCATTTTTTTTTTATTTGCATTTTACAAGAGTACAATCTTATTACATTACCTATCTATTTCCTCTATTATGCATTTTTCAATTTAATAAAATTGGTTTGGGTTGGAAAAGATTCTAGGCTTGGCTGTCATTTTCTTTTTACAGGTCAATCAATTATAAAAGTTCTACATAGGTAATGAAATACTTGATTGAAATAATACAAATTATGCAACAAGAAAGATTTTTTGTTTGTTTTTTTTTTTTTTACGAAATATATAGTATAGGAAATCCGGAATATAGAAGTAATAAAGATAAATAAATAAATAAATAATTTAGCCTAAATCCAAGGTCTTAATAAGATTGACAATTAACAAAACAAAATTTTCAACATACCTTATACAAAAATTATCAAACTTCCATCGCTTGGTCCACTTCCGATTTTTTCTTCTCAAAAACATGGCTACAGACTCTTTCTACTGCCGAACTTTCTACAGACCAAACAAACCTAACAAGTTCAAACTTTTCTTTCAACTTTTTCTTTTTGTTTTTATATTTAGAGAATGACTGTAATAGAATCTAATAAAGGAATATTATCGATAATTATTAGATAAAATCTTTTAATTAAAAATATAGAAGAACACACAACTTAAACTTAAAATGTACATTCGTATACTGGATAAAATTTATAAAAGACAAGCATGCTAGAAAATGAGGGGAAGAAAAACTCAAAATTATCCCCAAATTCAACCAACCCAGAAACCCAGAAATCTCCACCGGTTGTCACCCATACTCGGCCGCCTGGGTGTCCTTGTGCGGACAATGGAACATAGCGAAGACGGAATTGGTCGAATCGGCGCTGACGCTCACTTGTGCTTTGAAGATCCGAGGATAGGACGGAATGTACGAAGCCCACGTTACGGTTGCCGGAGAAATCGTAGAAGTGCACTCCGGAGGCGGAATCAGAGCCTAAGGCTGCGATCTCCAAGTACACTCGGCATATTGAGTTGATCTCCTCCAAATGCGTACGGACGGTCCCGGTGTGGATCAAGCTCCAGTAGCTCGATATCTGCCCGCCGTGGGCGATCCATACGGAGTCGTTGTCATTGTCGTAACTGATGCTTCTTATTTATTTTAATTTAAATTTTTTTTTTTTTTTTATTTTTGTTGGCGGAGCTTTGATGGGTTTGGTTCTGATTTAGATGGGGACGATTAGAATGAGGTTTCCAATTTTTTGTTTTTTGAGTTTTCGATTTGTTCATGTATTTACATTATTAAAGTTTGGTCCTTGTTTGTTGGCGAGAAATGCAGGAAAATCTGGAGATGATAAAGTTTTCAATTTTATCGTTAAAGTTGTCTCCTTCTTTGTGTAAACAAAAGATCAAGACTCCGTTTGATGAAACGAGATTGAGTTAAAATTTTTAAGATTGAGTTGATTGATTTTTTAAAAATTAATTATAATTATTGTTGATTTTTCAGAAAAAAATAAAAACTGATATGAAAATTTTGAGTTTAAGATGTTTCACCAAACGGAACATAAGAAAAAGAAACATTAGAGGGTGTTTGGTATCCAGGTTTAACATCAATTAAACTCTATTTTTTCATCTTAATTTTTGTCTTTTTTTAAAAAGTCAACAAAATTTATAAATTATTTTTTAAAAAGTTAACTCAATTCAAACTTAAAAACTTCAACTCAACTCAAACTCAACTCATTCACCAAATACCCTCTAAAATTTTTTTGGCTCAGCTGACAACTAAGTTGGAATTCAACAAATCAATCTGCTTAATGGGTTTTCAAATTATATATAAACAAATAAATAATATAAATCTGAAATTAAATGAAATATTGTGTATATACAAGATTATATTAACATTGATCGTATATCATATCATAATTATTTATTTAGTCATATAATCATTTTTAATCTTTAGCTGGATCATTATAGATAGTGTTTTTTATTGGAACTCTATCACGATTGCATCTTATATCATAATCATTTATTTAGTTATATAATTATTTTTAACTGATAGATGGATCATTATAGATAATGCTCCACACTGGTGTTCTACCACCGTTGTTCTTTTTAATTTTTTGCTTTTCTTTTAGGGTCCGTTTGGTGATCAAGTTTAACTCAAGCTAAACTGTATTTTTTTATCTCAATTTTTATCTTTTTCTGAAAAATTTTTTATCTTTTTTTAAAATTTTTTTTTGTTTTTTCTGAAAAATCAATCAAATTTACTATTTAAACTTAAAAAACTTAACTCAAACCTAAACACCAAATGAATCCTTAGTCTTTTCTACAGCCAACTTTTCATCTACTAGTCCCCCCCCCCCCCCCCGCGCGGTATTAGGAGTGGTTTTTTTTTTTTGTGTGGGTAAAAAATTGTGCAGCCAATATCCACATTGCTGATGGGCCCCTCCACTCTCTTCCTCTCTTTATGACATTTACACTTTTTAACAGAGTTTTGGTTTCCCACTGTTGCAGATCGATGGAAAAGTCTTCACAGTACATATCTAAGTAAGGGCGTATTTGTAGACTATTTTACTCTGAGTAAAGTTGTCAAATAAAAAACCTTTTAAGCAAAATTAAAAATAAAAAAAAATTCAGTGGGGGCTTAGGCGGACCCCACCTCCCCCCCCCCCCCCCCCAAAACCAAAAAAAACGGCCTTTTACCGCTTCGTCACTGAATATGTATATATAAAAGAATACCGTACTTTAGAATGTGTTTTTCTATCCTATCAGTAAATCATGTTTTTTTAGTCATTAAATTCTAATAGTCGAATATATAAGTGTGAGCAGTTTTATATCTTATAATTTTATTTTATAACGCATACACTTACAAATTGAACTATTGGGTTTATAATCGGATGACTAAAAAACTTACTCTTCTAACAAAACCAAATTACATATCCTCCTAAATAAACATCCAGAATATATATATATATATATATAATTATGCAAAACAATTTCCTGCTGTCACGTTTTACCTTATTAGCTGATTGGTGAATTCATTAAAAAATTGTTTAGCATCTTATTAATCATATTACCTTCTTGTTTTAAGCAAATATAAATATATTTGTACATATATATATATATATATTTATATGGAATTCTACAATGGGATCTTTTTTTTACCCCATTGATGGTGTCAAAAATTTTTGACCATCAGATCGTTTTTAATGGTTGAGATGTTATGTGCACACCAAATCTATTATAAACCCGATTGCATGTTATTAAAGATAATAACTAATTTTTTTTTAAAAAGTCCTCCTTCAACCCTCATCTTCCCCAACTCCGATGCCCTCTCCCCGTCACCACCCCAACTTCAATGCCCCACCTCCTCTTTCCTTGGCGCTGCCAACATGCTTCTCAAAGGTCGTCGGAACCGTGGGTCACACAGATCCTTGGAGGAGGCGAGGGTTGATCAATTGCTATGGTGGGCACGACGGCGGGGAACAAACTTGTGAGGCAGCCTAGGTCACAACCCACGATGACGGGCGTCCAGATCCAGCACGGTGGGCTCGCGGCTAGACGATATGTTGGATTTGGTCCGCGGATCTGGACGCTCAGTGGGAACGGTGGGTTTCGCTGGTTGGTGGCCGCCGGGGGGGGGGGGGGGGGGGTCGTGTGGTAGTTCGTCATTCCCGGGAGTGTTGGGTAGCCGTCGGGGAGTGCGGGGTTTTCCGGTGAGATCGTGATCTTCTGTGGTTTTCTGGATCCGTCGGCCTCGACGATGCGACCGAGGAGGATGGGTCGCTGGCCGCAGTCGCGAGTGTCGCACTTGGAATTCGCAGCGGCAGTCATCGAAATCTGGGTGTTTTTTTTTAGATTTCGGTTTAACAACTCTTTTTTTTTATATATATAAATAATGTTTTTTTATTTTATTAAAATAATATTTTAAAATTATTTGAATTAAAATTTCGTATATTAAAGAACACATATATCACTATTTAAATCAAATAATGATCGTTGGATATTATCTCATTAATTGGAGTAAAAGAAGTATGCCCGTTGTAAAAATTCATATATATAAGATTCGTTTGGTAAATGAGTTGAGTTTAAAAATTTTAAATTTGAGTTGAAAATTTTAAGTTGAAATTAAAAATTTTTATTAATTTTTTAAAAAAGACAAAAACTTTTTCAAAAAAAAAATAAAAACTTTTTTTAAAAAAAAAACAAAAATTAAAATAAAAAAATATATTTTAATTTAAAATAAAATGAATTACCAAACAAAATCATAAAATTTTATATTACCTTTTTTGCTCTCCCGAAGGAAAACACCTTTTTGTGCATAACAATCTCGACAATTTCCGACCGTGTATAAAAACAAACTTTGTGAGCTCATCAATGACGACACCTTATTCCTTGTGCGCCAAGGTATAGACTTTCTTTCCCAATTATTCCAATTTATGGGAATTACAAAAAAATTTCAGAATAAAAAAAGTTAAATAATAATGTGTGAAAGTTAAATATATATATATATATATATCCATAAATTACAAGGAAAAATTTTGTAGACCGCAGGTACGTTGGCAACTCTTTAAATATATATAGCTCAACTTTTTCCTTTCCTTTTTTTTTTTTTTTTAATGTAAATGATCTCTTATTTTTGTTTTAATTTTATTCTAGAATGATTAAGTATTGATTTGATATATTAAAGTCCATTATTGATAGGGTAGTTTGATATAGATAAATTAATAATATATCTCTGATGAATCAATATAGTATTATTTATTTATTGATTAATCACCATCGAATTATTAAATCTACTAATTATTGACTATCAAATATATCATCACTGCTGATTGACTTTTAAATGATTATTTTTTTGAATTAAAAAATAATTAATACGTTTCCTAAAAAAATATTAAAAAAGATCATTTTCTTATAAAAGCTCCAAACTATAGTTATAGCCTGTCATTTTATGCCAAAATCAATTTTTTGAGGGATATATCAAAAATCAATCAGATTAAATTATCCTTAAAAAATAGATTAAATTAAAATATTCAATTTAAGAAGAAAAAAAAAAGATGTGATGTGACATACCCCACAAGCATTGGAAACAGTACACTGGAGTTTAGATGCCTTTGAAACTCTTTTGATCAAAGACGGAATGTGATTGGAGCACGTGTTCTTAGAATACAATTTCATATGATATACTTCCCCTATTTTACCGGCGCCACATGTAACCCAAAACCAACAACTTTATCCCTATTCCCAATCTGCTACCATAAAGCGGTCACGCGAGATTTTACAACTTCTTCATACAAAAACATAGGAGAAAAAAGGAAAACGGAGACGTAAAGTGAGAGACTAAAAAATGGCAGACCTATTCATTAAGCAAGCAAAGCAGTATGCTGAGAACCGGCCGGATTACCCGAAAGAGCTGTTCGAGTTCATCGCCTCCAAGACGCCCCTCCATGACCTTGTCTGGGACGTCGGCACCGGAAGTGGTCAAGCTGCACAATCTGTGAGTTTTTCCTTCCCAAAATCCAACTTTTTTTTTTTAATCTGATTTGCATAATTGTATAAATTGAGTTTTAGGTTTTTGAGTAAATCGTACCTGCTTAGCACCTCTCAACAAGTACAGCAATCCTTTCTATGTAGCTAAAATTTTAGTGTTATCTGATCTATTAAATTGAGGCCCCGTTTAGTGTGTATACTTGAGTTGGAGTTTTGAAGATATTTTTATTAGAGTTGAATTGATGTTTTGAATTCTACATTTGGTTGAAAATGAACTATTTGGAGTTAAAAAGTCCAAAAGTTTTAAATGTATTCGAGAAAAAAATTAGTAATATAGATCTTATTTCGTTCCTAAATGTAATTTAAAGGCAAAAATCATTTAATTTCAACTTGAAATAACATAAAATATGATTTGTAAGAGAGATTGTAGAAATGTGAATAGTGAAACTGTTTTACTTTTGGAGAAAAAGATAAACAATTTTGAAAAAATTTGGTTGGAGTGAACCAACCAAACATAGGCTAAATAGTGATGAGTTTACATTATCTATGTCAGCGACTTTGTTTATTGTTGATTAAGAAAATTCATGGCCACGACTATAGTATAACTAAATATTTTCTGCTTTTACCTTGCAGTCAATTTTGTAGGCATGATGGTAACATTCATCTCGATCGGTAAATTTCAACTGTTTTTTATTAGGTGGGACCCAATAATTAAAATTTTTATGGTCCATATTGATTTGATTATCATCTAAAACTTGAAAAATAGATTGTGCGATGCGATAAAAATGACTAGTTATATCATAGTTTGACTTGTAATTTATAGTTTGTAACACATAATTTGCTTCAACGTATGATTAATTTCAGCTAGCCGGGATCTACAAGAATGTCATAGCCAAAGACACAAGCCTAAATCAATTACAACAACACTTGAACCTATATCCAAATGGGTCATAAGTTTTTAAATTAAGCATTTTTATTTCATCGTATCAATTTTTAGTCCAATCACATCCTAAAGTATAACTTTTACTCTTGTACGGTATTCTACGCTATAATGACATGAGACTACCATTATCTCACATATCCAGAATTTCTCTTCTATCCCAACAACCCTTGCAGCTAGCAAAGATCTACAAGAACGTCGTAGCAACAGATGCAAGCACAAAACCGTTAGAATTCGCCCCGCAACTTCCCAATGTTCAGTTCAAACACACCTCTCCTACCATGTCCATATCTGAGGTTGAAAAACAAATAGCACCAAAATCAAGCCTGGATTTGGTGACTGCAGCCCAAGCCATGCATTGGTTAGACCTTCCAAGCTTTTACCAGCAAGTGAAGTGGGTTCTCAAGAAACCTCATGGAGTCATTGCTGCTTGGTGCTACACCGAGCCCAAAGTGAACTCTACGGTAGATGCTGTTTTCCAACCATTCTACGCCATTGATTCTTGGCCCTTCTGGGACTCGAAGGTTCGTAAAGTTGTCGATGATGAGTATCGAACTATAGATTTCCCATTTGAGCCTGTGGATGGACTCGAAAACACGGGACCGGTTGAGTTTGTGTATGAGAAAGTCATGGATTTGGATCAGTTCTTTGCTTACATAAGGTCCTGGTCGGCGTATCAGACGGCGAAAGATAAGGGTTTCGAGCTCTTGAGGAAGAATGTGATTGAGAGGTTTGAGTGTGCTTGGAATGAGGATGGTAATGACCAAAAGGTTGTGAAGTTTCCTGTTCATTTGAAAATAGGGAGAGTTGGCAGTATTTAGTTGGAAAAATTGGAGTTATTTATGGAATATTGGTAGGTTCAGTCAAAGATTGGCATTGGACTCGTTTTGGAGTTGATTTTTTGAGGTAGAGTTTTAGGGTACGTTTGGAACATTGGTTCCAATTAGAAATTTTCCAATTTGATTCTAAAACTCCCAACTTTACATTTCATTTTCTCTCTTTTTCGTGTTTAAAAAACTCAAACATCAAAAGTCCATAACTTTTTTATTTTAATTAGATATGAGATGATTTTTTCATATATATAAATTGTCCAGAATAACGAGAGTAAGGAAACAAAATCTATAATATTGTATACTTTTTACTAACACATTTCAAAATTTTACATTATTCTATGGCAATTCATTTCAAATTCACACTTCAACCAAACATACATATCATTTTCAATCTACAAACTTCAACTCCAATTCACAAACCTCCAATTCCGACCATTATTCCAAACCGTTCATAAGTTCTTGAATTTCTATTTCAAAGTGAGCTTCGCTTTTAGCTAATTTTTTCGTAGAAAACAAGACTTTTTTTTTTCTTTGTTTTGTTTCTTTTGTAATACAAATTAATATCACCACGTGCATAACGCAAGTATAATTGGTTTCTACCTCATAGTTCCACTTAGAACATACAAAAATATCATTCATAAGTAAAATTATTAAAATACAATTTAGTTAAAATTAAGACTTTAAAATATATTATAAGTGATGATTAGGGATCCCGCGGGCCTCAAATCCAATAAGGAATGACTCCTATCTAAATTTGGTATTCACTTTCCATTTATATGCGGAATTTAGAGTATCTGATCTCACTTCCTTCTCAAAATATTGAAGACCTTCATTATTCAGGAGTCTTTATAGATGCAAACACTTGTAGGCTTCGTTTGGTTGAAAGGACAAAGAGTAAGAAGGATGCAGAGACTTTAAGAGACGAGGAATGTAAAAGATAAGAAAATTATAGTTGTCCTTTATATTATTTGATAATAAAAAACAAGTCTCAATTCCTTTGTTTGGTATCAGAGAAAGTATAGGAAGGATATATAGATTTTATTTTTAATTTTTATAAATTACTATACTTTACCCATAAAAATTAAGTGGATGTTCAATCATAAATGAAGGGTAAAATAGCCTTTTTCTACCTAAAGATTTCCTTGAACTTTTGTTATGTCTGCTGGTGATCGGTCCAACAAAGAAAGGATACAAAATGATGGGTCCAAGGAAAGATGTCAATCCCCAACCCATCTCCTTTAACCTGACACTGATTAGTCCTTCACTCCAACCAAACAAACCGTTAAATTAAATATTAAAAACAAACCAACTGTTAAAAGATGAGACCAGTAGAAAAAATGGCTTGGACGTGGACTTCTAGATTTGACACATCCTTTTTTTTTTTTTTTTTAACTTAACAAAAAAAAAAAAAAAAAAAAAGGCCGGACCAGCCTTCACCAAATCCACTAAACCTGTATTAATTGGATTGTCATTGTAGTTTTTGCAGTGGGATTGCCATTGTAGTATTTCCACTACACGTTGATCACAAAGTGGAGTGAAGGACTTATTCTACTAAAACATTAATTTCGTAATTTTAAACTTAAAAATCTTAACTTAAACTTACACACTAAACACCCCTTATTCTACTAGTAAGGCAAAATATCGTGCAAACAATGTTATTCCTTTTTTAATGATTAATACTTTTTTTTAATTTTCTTTTAGTACCAAAAAGATTATATATATATACACAGTGGCAGAAGTGTAATCTTTTTTTTTTTGAAAAAATAGCATTAAGAAGGAAAAAAAATGTATCACAATATCTTTCAAGAACCCAAATACATAAAGAAATGGTATGAAAATATTTTTTTTTTTAAAGTATCCCAATATCTTTCAAGAACTCCAAATACAAATGTACGATTAAAAAAAAAAAGAAGAAGAAGAAGAAGAAAAGTAGAAAACATGTTACAATGAATGACGTGGAGTCTTCATTTTCTGAAAATGCTGCATTATAATGGGTGTATATTTTATAGAAATCATGCTCCCTTAGTTTTTCTTTTCAAATCCTTTTTTAGTTGCTTTCTAGTTTCTACGGCTTTGATTCACCAGAAAAGAAAGGTAATGAGTTTGAAAGAAAGCAATATCTATTCTCAATTATCTTCCTTCTTTTAATGAGTTTGAAAATGGGAATAGTATTTTTATTCGATGTCGACAAGGTCTTTTAATTGATTAAATTTTTACCTTAAAAAAAATCAATTGCAACAGCAAGATTTAAAAGACAACCAATTGGAAAAAAGAAACCGACAACAATTAAGGAAAATGATTACAAAAAAACAACTAGAAAGGGTAGAAATAAATAGGATAAATTGCTATTGGTTTCTTACTTAACATTTGGTTTTTGTACTTTTTTTTTATTTTTTTTTATTGATTGATCTTTAAACTTTTTAAGAGTTTAAAACTATCTTGTTTTGTCAATAGACGTTTAATTTATCATGAAATACACCACGTGAAACTCACATAAAGACACTCATAAGGGTATTCTGCTGGGGAATATTTTGTTAATTAATTATTATTAATGTGTTGTGTAGGATTTTGGTGGTGCCATGGTAAAAAAAATATTGCAGAAATTTTAAATATTTTGGTCAAAATTTTAATCTTGGTGAGGTGTCGAAATATGTTTTGCGTCTAAAATCTTTTATGTTAACATGTCGGTGAAATATTGATGAATATCGGTTGAATATTGACTTCAGTGATTTTTTAGTGTAATTTGTTCAAAATATCGAGAAATGTTTTGGGAAATTTTCAGAGAAATATGAATAAACTTCCAAAATTTTGACAACTTCATATAATTTTACTCATTTTTATATTCTCAATATTATTTAGTTGCGTGATTGATTTTATTCGATATTTCTAATAATATTAACTTCTCCTGTAAGAGTTTTCATGTCTAATATTCACATGCTCATGATTTTGGCAACTAGAATTTTCAATTATCCTCTTTTGAGCACCAGTACATTGGAAAATTTTGTAGATGTCCATACATCAAAATACAATAGAAGATATCAACAAATTTTGTTAATAATTATATTCAACACTATCCACAGAACATGTTATGAAGTCAAAATAATTACCAAAAATCAAGATGGATTTAAGTCTCGTAGAAATTCTTTTTGATATATAAATATCTAATATGTGTCATATATGTAACTCATGTAAAACTTATTTATTTATATACCATTCTAATGTTTGTTCTATATGAAGAATTTATATGTATATATGAAAGCAAAATTTCTTTGCTTTCTTAATTTTCTTAGACATTTCCGCCTATAGACATTTTCTTCAATATCTCCATAAAGTTGGAGTACTAATATTTTTACGGATACCAATTCATCCTTGGATGGTGCAACGATAACAGTTTTTACAAGAGAGAGAGTGAGAGGACGAAGGGGGAAGAGAAGGAGGGAGAGAGAGAGAGAGAGAGAGAGAGAGAGAGATTTCTCTCTCTTTATTTTTTTTTCTTTTTTTAGTTTTTAAAAATAGTTAGTTGATTATGTCCAAAAAAATAATTAGTTGATTTATTAGTGGGTAGTGTAGTGTTTTCAAAGTAAATTTAGACCGCTTAAGGAGAAACTGTAAGTTTTTTGATGCCTATAAGTAATACGAATTTATTTATATCATTATTACGAGTTAAGGGATTAATTTTTTTAAAAAAAGTGACTGTATATATAATCGTAATTACATATGTAATTTTATCATACGGTGATGAATTAATCTTCCATCCCTAATTCAAATAACTAACTAAATAAATAAATTTAAAGATCAAGTGGTACCCTTACATAAAAACCAACGTAGCAACTTACCCAAATAAATAACAAAACAAAAATTATTGAAGGAATAAAGGAGAATAAAGGGGAGGGTGGGTCTATTTGCATACCAATTTTAACCCTTCACACAACCTTTCTAAATACATACCCCACTTAAATTTAAAAGAATATACTTAACACACACCCCTATGAATTCCAAAAATACTCCTTACAATTCCAAAAGACTATTACTTCTATATAACGCTGGTGTATCTTTGCACACTGCAAACTATTAATTTTCGTTTCTTTTAATATATTTAAAGATTTTTGTGTAGGAATTATGAAGTAATGTTGTTATAAGCATAGTCTAACGGTAAAATTACAACTGATTCCATTTGAAGGTGTAAAGTTAGAATCCCTCTACCCCAAATAAAAAAAAAAAGAATTATGAAGTAATAATATAAATATATATACTATTACATTTCACTAACATTATTAAATAAATAATTATCCGCATGGTAATAAAGAAAAAACTAAAAATGTAAACAAAAAAAAAAATTATCTGAATACAAGATGGGCAAAAAATGTTTTTTTAAAAAATATCTATCTTAATCTTTTGTATATAACTCTATCGAACCCTCACAAACCATTACAGTTAACTTCTCTTTTCAACATTAATCTCTTGAAAAAGTGTGGAAAATAAATTAATATGAAATAATATTGTTGACATATCGGAAAATTTACTAAGAAATTTTTTTTCTTTTTTTAAAAACCTTATAAAAAAAATAACCTTCATAAGTAATATAAATTTTAAAATTCATATCATGAAATAAATTTAAGAAATTCCATAAAGATTTTTTAATCAAAATAATCATAAAATCAAGGTCCTAAAAATTTATTTAATATTAAACATGTTCTTCCATGATCGTTTCTTCCGTTTTCCCATCACACATCGTCTTGCTTCCGTTTCAAGCTCCTTCAATGCTACATCATATCATTTCCTTTATCTGCAATGTGAATTATTTTATATAAGTTAGGGCTTAGTAAGATACTTAAATCTTACAAACTCAAATGAACATTTTTTTTATCATCATCGTAAACATCATCATAAATAAAAACATCATTGAAAAACTTTTCAACTTTTAAAACCATCATATATTGGGTCTGACATTGTACCGTCATAACGCGCCAATCATAGAAAAATTGGGATATCAAATCCCAAACCAACGGTAACAAAAAGTTAGCTCACCGGAGAAAAGACCGCTCACCAGTCATCATCATCATCATCAAGGATGTACAACACCATTTTAAAACATAAAAATACATATACATATATATATATATATATATATATATACTTTTCATCAAAACATCATCGCAAGAGAAGTATTAAAAACATCATAACATCATTATCAACATCAACATCAAAAACATAAACTTCTCAATTCTTTAACTCATGTTGTAGATGACAGTGTACTTACATAAACGCCTTACTTAACATTTTTTAAATTTTTCCGATGATGACGCGCGATTGAGGTTTCGGGTGCTAGTTTTTAGAACCGTTCATGTCAAAAATAATAAACATAATAAAATTACGAAAATGTCATAATAATTCATCATACCTATCTGTCATATTAAAACAACATTTAAAGGACCGATTTCATCAACGTCAAAATACAAAAATCCAACAATTACACAATATTACAAAATGTTGCAAAAATTGACAGTTGGACCTCTGTCCCTTTGAAAAAATCATAAAAATTCATATAAGACTCCAAAAAACCTGAAACCATCGTCAAAATAAATTAGACATCCAAAGCTTTCTAAAGATACCTAATTCGTTAAAACCGGAGTTCGTTTGTACCCTCAAAAATAGTTTTGAAATTTGTCACAAAACTTTGTAAAAAGACCGGCAGCCGGACCTCTGTCCGTTTGAAAAATCATAACAATTCACACAAGTCTTCAAACGATATGAAATCATTCAAAAGAAAATAAATATTCAGAGCTTTCCAACAATATCAAATTCATTAAAAAAAAGAGTTCATTTGCACCCTCAAAAATAGTTTTTGGATCTAAACATAAAGCCTGGAAATTTCCAGCAATTGCCAAATCCAAAAATTATTAAAAATTTTCTTCCAAAAAAAAATTAACACCATTAACATGCATAAATCACATACACACAATAATCAACCTCAAGACATGTTTCTAAAACATTCAAATCACATATTTTAAAAAAATCCTTGTAGCAAGGCGAATCGAAGGAAATCAACATGACAATCGGAATATACAAAACAACATCCAGATCATACATGATTACCTAAAATAAAATAATATACAGTCATGGACATCAAAACCTTACCTAAATCATATATATACTCCTTCAATCATCAAGTCATGAATATCCTTTATTATTCCCTCAAACCAATACAATCCAAACCAAAAGAAAATCACCTAAACTCTCATGAAATCCCAAACTAAAAACAAATCATACCTTGAAATCTCTTAATTATGGCTTGGAAGAGTACCAAGGTTTGGTGGATAATCTTGGAGTTTTCTTTTTTTTTTTTTTTGTTTTATTTGTTTTTTTGTTTTTCTCTTGTATTGGGCGTATAAGAGAAGGTGAGGGAGATAGAATAAGCAATAAAGAAGGAGAGGAAGAAAATAAGCGTTGACAAAAAAACAGAGAGCCAAAATTTAATGGATTTCAATTGGGAATTAATTGAATATCAAATTGCTAAAACAATAAGGTTAAGGGATATCATCAATGGTTTTTTTTGGGCAAATAAAGTTGTCAAACTATTAGCATATTAAATGAAAATTAAGAAAGCAAATTCTCTCCTTTATTTTTCACACGTTCTTTCCTCCTTTTTTTTTTTTTTCCTCCTTCTGAATACGTTGTCCCCCATTTTTTTTTTCCTCTTCTGATAACTCTACATTCTTACATATATAAATAACATTAATATGGTATATTATATACTTATAATTATAACGTATATAACATATAGAAATCTTGTAAACATATATATAAAACTTATGATTAATATTTATAGAAATATAAATATATACATATCCATTTATATAATATATTATTCTATTAAATTGTCACATAAATTCATCAAATAATCATTATATAAAAACATCAATTTGGTATTAATTTTGCTCTAACACCTCCAGTTCTCGTCACATCACCTGTAAAATAATAACTTATAGTAACATCAAGAATAAATAAACATATTATCGTTACATATTCTATATTAATTTCTAACATCTAATTACTAAATTATGATTAGGAAAATTGGGGCGTTACAATAACTAGATGCCTTTGATATATGCACAATAACTTTCAAGGAGAAAAAAATATCACACCACGAAAAGCATATAGGATTGTAAATATATATAAAGAAAATATAAATATAAATGAAAGTTAATTACAAAAAAGATTATTCAAGTGTACGTTCATAAGATTTTCTAAAATAATTTTATGAGTAAAGTCTTTAAAAATGAGAGAAATTATAAGTTTTTGTTGGTGCAGATGTGAAGGTGTGAGTGTGTTGGCTTATAAAAATTCCTTATTAAACTTTTTTCTAAAATTATAATCAGGTAATTTGTACTTATTATTTTATGTAATTTTAGATGAGAGTTACATTATAATTATAAATTTTAATTAAAAAAGATGTGTGAAAAGTTAAATGGAGTATATGAATTGAACCATTTTAAAAGAAACCGAATACTCTGAAAAAACAATAGTGATATTTAAAAACTTTAGTAAAAATTAAAGTCATATAAAAAAAAAAAAAAAAAAGGCTCAACGAAACTTGACTACATACTTGATGGCCGGCTGGTTAGCATTTACTCTTGACTTTTATTGGAAGACTCCCTATTCATTTGCGATTCGTTGTCAACTAATCTTTATTTCCATTTCTCCGCCATTACCTTTTCCTTAGCTCTGCAAACCTTTCTTTCTTTGTGTGAGCAAAAAGAAGAGAAGATCATGGCTTTAGAACTGGTGGGAGGAACTCTTCTTTCAGCTTCCCTACAGTTTCTGTTCGAGAGGATTGGTTCTCCTGAGATTCTCTCTTATTTGCGCAAAAAATCCAAGAAATCTGATTTTGATGACCTCCTTTCCAAACTCAAGAGTCTCTTCAATTCTGTCTCTGCTGTTCTTGATGACGCCGAGCACAAGCAGATCTCCAGAAACAGGGCTGTAGAGGCCTGGCTTGACGACCTTCAAGATGCTGTTTTTGATGCTGAAGACCTCTTCGATGACATCGAATATGATGTTCTGCAACTCAAGGTTGAAGCTGACTCAAAAACCAGCTCTTCAAGACCCAGCTCTTCAAAACCCAGCTCTAGTAAGGTACGAAATTTATTCAAGCCTAAGAAAAAGTTTAGAAGCTTGTTTTCCAAGTCACATGATTCGAATGATCAAGATCTGGAGAAAAGGATGAGGAAGATTCTTGAGAGACTAGAGTACGTTGCGAAACAGAAGGATGTTCTTGGTCTGAGAGAGGGTGTTGGCGAAAGACCATCGTGGAGATTGCCTTCGACTTGTCTGGTAGAAGAGTCTGAAGTTTATGGTAGAGATGATGACAAAGGTGTGATACTTAAGTTGTTGATGTTGAAGGATGTGGGCAGCGAAAAGATTTGCGTGATTCCGATTGTCGGAATGGGCGGGGTTGGAAAAACTACACTTGCTCAAGCAGTTTACAATGATGATAAAGTTCAGGGGAGTTTTGAACTCAAGAAATGGGTCTGCGTCTCTGAAGATTTTGATGTTTGTAAGATCACAAAAACGTTACTTCAGTCGGACTCTTCTGATGGTGCCATGGACCTGAATTCGATACAACTCAAGTTGAAAGAGAAGTTGATGGGAAAGAAGTTCTTGATTGTTCTGGATGATGTTTGGAATGAGGACTATGTTGATTGGGAGGCAACGAGGATGCCTTTCAAATATGGGGCTCCGGGAAGCAAGATTATCGTGACAACGAGAAGTGAAAATGTTGCGTCTATCATGGGAACTGTTCGAAGCCACCGTCTGAAGGAATTGTCGGATGAAGCTAGCTGGCAACTTTTTGCAAAGCACGCGTCAGCAATCAATGGAGACTTTACTGCACATCCGGACCTGGAAAGAGTTGGTAGAGAAATTGTTAAGAAATGCAAAGGCTTGCCATTGGCTCTAAAAACACTTGGAGGCCTCTTGCGCTCTACGGTGAATGTTCGGGAATGGGAAAGGATAGCTAAGAGCGATATTTGGGATTTGACTGATAAACAGAGCAAAATTCTTCCGGCCTTGAGGCTGAGTTACCACTATCTCCCTCCACACTTGAAAAGATGCTTTGCTTTTTGTTCACTATTTCCCAAAGACTATAGGTTTGACCAGAACGAATTGGTCTTACTATGGATGGCTGAAGGTTTCTTGGAGCATCCAGGGAGAAATAAGAGAATGGAAGAAGTGGGTGATGAGTATTTTAATGATCTAGTATCTAGATCATTTTTTCAACATTCAATGGTATCCTTTGTAATTCATGACCTTTTGGTTGATTTGGCCACATTTGTTTCCAGAAAATATAGTCTTTTTCTAGAGACAAGTGGCAGCTTGGATAAAATGGAGACAAATCGGGCACGTCATCTTTCTTACTCTGTAGTCCGGCCTGATCCGTATGAGAGGTTGAACTCCGTTATTGAAGCTCCTCGCTTGCGGACTTTCCTACCAATACAAAGGTTGTGGATGTATCGTGGTGTTTTATCTGAGGAAGTAGTAGGTGATTTGTGTTTGAAGTTTAGGTGTTTGAGGGTTTTATCTTTGTCTTACTATAAAAGCATCAAACAATTACCAGATTCAATTGGTGAACTAAGGCATCTTCGCCACCTGAACCTCTCTTCTACTTCAATTAGTAGGCTACCAGAATCTGTATGCAAGCTATACAATTTACAGACTTTGGAGTTAAACAGTTGCGAATCACTCACTAAGTTGCCTGATGACTTTCATCATCTCATTAATTTGAGATATCTTGATGCTGTAGGCAGTGGGCTAAACGAGTTGCCAGAATCTTTAAGTATGTTACAGAATTTACAGACGTTGGACTTGGCAAACTGTAGTTCTCTCACTAAGTTGCCTAAAGATTTTCATAAGCTCACTAATTTGAGATATCTTGATGTCGATGGTAGTAGCCTGGTAGATATGCCGACACACATGGGTAGAATGAAAAGTCTCGAGACCTTGCGTACCTTCATTGTGGGAACAGATAATGGTAAAAGGATAGGAGAGTTGGGAGGACTATCACGTCTTGGAGGAGCACTTCACATTGAGAAGCTAAGGAATGTATTAAAAGCAGAGGATGCATTGGAGGCAAAGTTGAAGGAAATGAAGTATCTTAAGAAGCTGATCTTGGAATGGGATGATGATGAAACTGGTGATTCAAACCATGAAATGGATGTACTTGACAATCTATGCCCTAACTCAGCCTTGAAAGAGCTGGAGATCACGAATTATGGAGGTACCAAATTTCCTAATTGGTTAGTTGATCCTTCATTATGCAACATAGTTGATTTGTGTCTTTGGAAATGCAAACGTTGCAACCGCTTGCCACCACTTGGGCAATTATCGTCCCTGAAAGTTCTTTGGATAGAAGAATTTGACGCAGTGGTGAAGGTGGGTCCCGAGTTATTCGGGAATGGGTCTTCGACTGTGAAGCCATTTGCATCATTGGAAGACTTAGTGTTCTCTAAGATGTCAAACTGGGAGGAATGGTCAATGGTAGCTGAAGATGCTGAAGCTTTCCCAAAGCTAAGACGACTTTCTTTATTCAACTGCAAGAAGCTTACTGGGGATTTGCGTCGCTTCCTTCCATCTCTAACAGAGCTTTACATCGCAAAATGTCCACAGCTTTCTTCTTCGCTCCCAGAGATGCCAGTTGTCAGCAAACTAACACTTATTGATTGCGACAAGCTTACTGGAGGATATCATGTTGTAGAATCATTCGAGTGTCTTGAATACCTGGAAATCTCCACTTCACTTGACTCAACAACATGCAGGTCTCTTCCCGCTTCCTTGAAAACGCTAGTAATCAGAGGGTGCAAGAATTTAGAATTTCCTCTACCCCACTCATACCACTGCCCCAATCTGAATGAACTTCGTATCTACAACTCTGAAAACCTCATCACCTCCGGAATGAGCTGGAATTTGCAAGGGCTTCCTAATCTTACAAACTTTACAATTTCATGCTTCGATTGTGAAAATCATTTGGAGTCGTTTCCGGAGGAAGGACTGCTGCCTAGCACTATCACGAATCTTCGTATTAGTAATCTGAGAATGCTTAAAACCCTAGACAACAACGGGCTTCAACAACTCACCTCTTTAACATCACTAGACATCCACGGCTGCACTAACTTGCAGACTATTCCGGAAGAAGGGTTTCCGCACTCTCTTAAAGATTTGAGCATCAGTGGATGTCCTCTACTTCAGAAAAAGTGCGACAGGGAAGGGGACCACTGGCACAAGATTTCTCGAATCCCCAGAATTTTCATCCATCAGGAACTTATCAATTAATTTTAAAGACCCAGGTACTTGCTCTTTTTATTCTACTTTTTGTTGCGGTAGAAAAAATCATTAAGCTGATTATCTTTTTATTTATTTTTATTTAACTATTATTATTATTAGTATTATTGATATTATTATTATTGTGCTTTCTTTTTTTGTGGTCAAACTCAGCAATCTTTAATATTGAAACGTGCATAAACAGTTTTGGAGGCTTGTTTTACTAACCACTCTTGTTACGATGGTTGTTTTCTTATTTTTTGATGCATATATATATATATATATATTTTACAATTTTATAGGTTATTTTTCTTATTTTTTTAATGCCTTTTTTTTAAATTTTATTTCTTGCTTAATGGTAGAAATTCTATAGGCTTTGCTGTTATTGCAGAATTATGCACAATTCTCTGTTTTTTGCAATGCTCTGTTTTTTTTTTTTTTAACAACAATCCGTTTAAGGGTTTTTAACTTTGTCACATCTTAAATTTATCGACCTTTGATAACTTGTTCTCAAATTTTTTATTTAAGCAACTTGCCTCTTAAACTTTCTAAATTGCTTCAATATGTGTCATTTTTCGAACTTTTCATTGTATTGAGGAGTTGAATTGGAAGATTTACATTACGATTTGATTTTTTTGTCGAGAGATTTTCCATCCTCACAGTAGGTGCACTTGGGCTTTCTATCAATAATTTAACAAAAGTAAAGCAAAAGGGGGTAAATCACAAAAATTTGGAAAATACAAGAGTTACATTGTCATAAGTTGAAGTTTGAGGGGCAATAGTACTAATAACTCAAGTTCTTTAGTTTGAATGAGATAAAAAGCTACTGTTAAACTCATGAGTGCTAAAAACCAAAGTTCTTTAGTTCTTTAGGGGCAACTGGGCAAATATTTTGCAGTACAGAAGCTACTGGAACTTTAAAAAAACTAAAAAACTAAAAACCAAAAACCAAAAACCAAAAACAAAAACAAAACAGCCCTCAAAATTATGTACTAAAAATAATACAGATTAAACCAACAAATTTAAGATAAGCAAAAATGAAAAGAAAAAAAAAAAAGACAACAACAACAACAAAAAATTTTAAAAAATGGACAAAAACTTATGCATGTGTATAAAAGCTAACATATGTGTGATGGTTTTTAGTGAATTCATGTCTCTTAAGTGATGGTTGTTGTTGTCGTTGTTGTGGGATTTTTTTTTTTTTTTTTTTGTAGAGGGAACAAATTCTTCATAGAAAGTTGGTATGGGAGTTTCTATGAATACCAAACATTTGATAGAGCTTTAACCATTGTAGGACACGAGCAACGAAGTGTCGAATTTGTGCCGGTTTCTGCCAATAATGCAGGACTGTTTGCAATTCATCTTCGGGAAAATCGCAACAATATCAAGTAGAAAGAATCAAACCTTGCAAAGTTTTAGATGATGATTGAACCACTGGTGAAAAACTTTAATGAAGGTAATCCTCTAATTGCCGATCATGGAAGGCTAAACATGTAATCTTGGTAACCACCGCCTTAACATAGAATTAATTACTTCCAATGTTTAGCTATGCAGGCAAATATTTCGTGAAACGAACGGATGAGACCAAAAACAACAAATATTCTGAAGGCCCTGAGTCTCGGTGATCTTGGATGGACCATCTTCTCTGTATCATTTGGCAGTTCATCAATTGCTTCGGATTGAAGGATTTCTTGCAGTTACGATGGTGGGTCCTGAGTTTTACTGGCATTTTTCTTCTTTGGTTGTGAAGCTATTTGCATTGCTGGAATACTTGTTGTTCTATGTGAAACGGGAAGGAATGGACGATGCTAGTTGAAAAGGTTGAAACTTTCTCTCTGCGACTGCGACTTACTGGGGATTTGCCTTTCTTGCTTCCATCTTTAACAAAGCTTAGAATCTCTAGAAGTCCGCAGCTTGCTTCTTCACTCCCAAGGATGCCAGTCATTAGTTAACTGAAACTCAGCAATCGTGATAATCTAATCCCGAGAGAAGCGGAATTTGAAAGCACGTCCCAATCTTCAGTGCCTTACAATTGTCGGATGCAGCTGTGAAGATATGGAGTCCTTTTCGGAGGAAGGGCTGTTGCTTACCACCATCACTTCTATTGAAATTTCCAATCTTCCATGCCTTAAGCACTGGACTAAAATAGGCTTAACGAGCTCACTTCTTTGAGAAGATTGGCCCGAGATAGCTTCCAAAACTTGCAGACGATGCCAGGATATGAGCTTCCAACATCGATTCAGCTTTTGGAAATCAATGAATGTTGTTTGCTGGAGAAGAAGATCCAGAGCCCGGAAGGAGGAAACTGGAACAAGATTGCTCGTATCTCCCACGTTCGAATAAATCAGCACTTTATAAGTTCAAGTCAACGAACAAATATTCCAACACCTTTACACCTAACCAATTTTCCATCTGGTACTTGTTCTTTTGATTTATTATTTTGTCCTGTTGTCATATTTCTTTTCTAATATCGGTTTCTTCATTCTAGGTAGTTAGCATGACTATTGCTGGAGCTTTACTCTGTCCCTACCTCATCGATGTTTGGTCAGGAAAGTGTCTAAACAATTTTGCAGGTTTGTTTGTTTCTAGATACCATGTCCGATAATACTTAATAAGCTTTATTTTAAACCACACTTTGTTTTACTTTTCTTGTCTGGTGGTGGTTATGGTTTCTTGTTGTCTAAGATGCTGGGCTTCCACTGGCAAGTTATTACAAAACTTAGGATCTCATGAATCTTAGCCAAGATAGCCGAAAGCTTTCTTTGTGGCTTTTCTGGCGACAAAATTTCAAAACCCCGTCTTCAAACTAAGTACTTGTTTTCTTTAGTTTCTTCTTCTTGTATTGCAGGTTCATTAATCCACTTTGCTAGATATTGGTATCTGTTGTATTGCATTGCTGTTTCGGAGTTCATCATCTGCTATGTTTCCATCACTGATTTTGTAATATGGAGAAAAATTCTAATTGAATATCAAAATGCTTACAATTAAATTATATTCTTTAATTCGTTAAGTTACCTAGTTTTAGATCAATGACAAAATATATGAGCGGTTAACAAACAAACAAACAAACATACAAACTAAATTGTGGTGTTAGAATACATGCAACAAATATATTTGAGAGAATAATGTTTATCTTAGCGTAATTATTCATGACTAAAAAAATCTGTACATACAGGTATATCTGATCGAAACTCAGGGACATGAGCCACTCATGGCTAATCTACACCCGTTTTTAAGAAAACATCCCTCACTGATTGCAGGAAATTTTGCAATAATTCTCACCTTCTTTGAGTCAGTGAGTTGACGAATATTTTTTCACCAGGGATGACAAATCGGGGCACCCTTCATGTCTCAAGTCTATGAACATCATCAGCAAGAGATGTTGCCAAAAGATCGTTTCTGATACTTATTAGACTCATTTTCGGCCTTGATCTTGTGACGACAGTGGGTGTGATTCTCTTGAAGCAAAGCTGATCGGAGAAGGTCGAGAGATGAACAGCTTCATTCCCTTCCATGTCTGTGTAGTTCATCCACGTACTTGGCCGATATCATTTCCTTCAATCGAATGAAAGTCTTGATAGATTCTCTGAGATTTTTTGCTGTTGTTCAATTCGATCAACAGCTTGAGAACTTTGTAGGGAAGTTGGTTTTCTAACAAGAAAAGGTCTTGTTGGATCAGTGCTGCTTGACTCTTGTCACTCTTGAAATTACCAACTCCTTGGTGGCACTGCTGTGTATGTAACTGTAGAGTAGCGCGACCGTCTGGGAACAACATCAAGGCAAGCTCCTCTTCCTTACTGTCATAAGACTTGATCACCTCTTCATCAAAATAATTCTTGAGTTCTTCGGTCTCATTCTTGATTTTCAGATACGGGTATTCCGTTGTTTGTCCACTTCTCTCAACAAATGTTGCTGCCAATTTGGTCTTGAATCCCTCCGGAAGCAAGGAATTAGAATTGCAACTGAGAGGACCTACAGAGATTGCCATCGGAGAGCAGTACTCCTTGAAAGTTTCTTGTCGGAGCATTGTTGGAACCCTCTGTATCTTCAACAGTTTAGTTTTGTTGACGTCTTGTTGACTCTTCGTTTCTTCCCCGGTTATTTTCTTTAAGAAGTCCTCCTCTGCTTCACTTTGGCATCTCTGATTTGATAGCTATGTATAGGCTTTCTTTTGCTTCAATGAAACTCTATATATATATGTCATTATTACTAGTATGTGTGAAAAGAATGGAGCAACAAAGCCATAGAAGAAAAGATTGCTTTGATTCCTCCGTCGGAAGAAAGTTGATTGCTATGGTAGAGCTTTGATGTCTTCGTCTTCTGCGAGTAGTAGATTTCCCCTTTTCTAAAAAAGGTGTGGTTTGCATTGCTTTCACTTAACTTGGATGCCTAAAATAACAAAAACATGTATCATTCCATACGACATTACATCACCTTTGTATGAGCAGTTCTATTCGGCAGGGGCTTTCTCATGAGTTGGTTCACACACAAAAAGTAATTGTCCAATCGTCCTGCTGTGATATATTTGTCAATTTTCGTGGTCACTGACTCGGTGAGGCAATTTCATATCCACCTCTGTATTGAGGTCTTAACTTTGAAATCCCATACTTACATAAACAAAATAAAATAAAATAAGTAAATAAAAGCAGGTGTATTTTGTTGTGATTTTATTGATGAACTCTACTGCAAAATTCCAAAGTCTACAACCAAATGTATTGAACAGAGTTACTACTTAAAAAAATGAGAGAGTCAGGGCCAAACACCTAAATTCTCATTGAAATCCCCCACTTTATGCTAAAATAATGTTCTGACCAGACCGAGAAAAACTTATATCTCCCTCAACACAGGCTTTCTCTTCTAGAAGGGGAAAAGATGCGAGTTCACTGCTCTATCTGCAAAACGAAACCATGACAAAAATCTAGGACAATTCTCGGCTGCAATAAGAAGCAGCAACAACCGCATTCATTTCTAGTCCCACCTGGTGACGTAACATCATCTTTGAGTTGACCTGGATGTTTTCCAGTTTTAGTGGCCATAGATGCTGCGCCTAGCACCTGCAAAATAAAAACAAGAATTGCACATTGACAGAAAATCGAGTTCAAACAGACAACCGAAGATTAGAGAAGAACATACCTCATACTGGCAACCAATATCAAGTTAACAGCATATGTACTTGCTTCACTTTGGAAAGAAAGGGAAATTTTCTGCAATGGAACCACCAAACTCGAGTATTTCTACCAAGTAGTTCAGTAAATTCATAATATTTAAATAAGTGAAAAGATTGATCCAATAATTTGGCTATTAGGTTCCCATCTTCTTCTGTTGTAGCTTCATATCTATTACAAAAGAAAAACTAAATTTGAATATTTGCTTATAAAACTGAAGTATGCTAACAAGAATTAAACAGTCGTGGGAGAAAAAAAAAGAAAAGGGTTATTACATGTTCGAGTGTTTATTACCTTGCCTATTGCTTTTTAAATAAAGGGATTTAGAGGGATTTAAGTTAATCACTAATTAATCATTGTTAATTAAATCTGTGAAAAATGGCAAACGATCATTTTGCTAAATGAAAAAAAGTTTAGACATCTATTATATTGGGTTACCAAAATAGACCACATAATCTAATTTTCCTTTAAAAAATGGGCCACTATTTAATTAATTTGTGATGCATAATAAGATCGGTATGAGATTTATGTGTCTAGTTCTTTGTGATGAATACCATGGGCTTCATGGCGATGGAAATATACCAACCTGACTCGTGTAGTCATTTTGTGTGATATCATAGTTCTTAGGGAAAAGCACATGTATGACATAAATTTAAAGATTATTGTGCAAATATGATACAAAAATTTGATAGTATATCAGTCAGACACAAATAAATAGTAATAAAATTAAAACTTGTGTCATACTGGTTAAGAAGGGAGAATTTGTGTCGTGTTAGTCAATAAATGAAAAAAAAAGATGGTTATTTAGATAAATTTCTCTAGTTTTTTTTTTTTCTTAATCAACATTCATGTGTTCTAATTCTTATAGAGATATGGTGTGGTAGCATATGATGGTATTTTTGTTAGACGTTAAGAGAGGTTATCAAATAGGATGGGGTTCTCGACCATCAACTTGGATAACAAAGCAAAAGGTTATTTTGGCCTCTAAATTATATAACATATCTCATATTGGTCCATGACTTGTGATTTTACACATTATACTTCCATGAATTTTTCTATTGTTACACCGACAGTCACCCTTTCAATATTCTCTAAGAAATATTTGATTGAAATTGAACACATTCTAAACACATATGAGCTTTATTTATAAGTAAAATTGTTATTAAATATTTTTTTAAGGGAAATTTTACCTTATCAGAGATATTTTGAAAGTAAACTGTACTTATATAGCTTCATCAGAGATATTTTGAAAATACAATTTCTCACTAAAATATGTTTAATTACAATTTTAGTCTTAATCAGAAGCTATGTGATCTTGAATGTTTTCAATTTCCATTCAAATTTTGACAAAATATCGATAAGGGTTGTTTATGTAACAATTGAAAATTTCGAGATGATATGATAAGTAAAATTAAAAAATCAGAAACTAATATAAGATTGATGTATAGTTCAAGGATCATTTGTGAAATTAACACTAAATATTTGTAATTAAAAAAAAAATTAAAATGGATTAATAATTGTGATAAAATCGAATGCTCTAATATCTTTAATCATTTTAATCATTCGATTTTGTCATCTTCGCATTTTTGTTAAATTTTTAGTTTAATTTTTGCTTTCTTTACTTTTTTTCTTTTTAGTTTTATAATTTAACTACAAGGACTCTTTGGGAATAACAGGAGTGGTATAAAAAAAATGTATATATTTAACTTTAAATTTAATTTGATGGGTGGTTTAGGTTTCAAAAAAAAGGTGAAAATTGTAGATTGAGGCGCCTCACCAAAATTTTACTGTGTGAAAAGTTGTCGTTCCAAAAGAAATAAATTATATCTTTTAGGAAAGTTTGTGCAATCATTTTACAAAATTATATCTTCTAGGAAAAAGTGTATATTTTTTTTTTCCTTCTTAACTGAGGATTGAGATGTAAACTCAATATTTTGTTATAAAATAAGGCAGGGGCAACTATATTATTCGTAGATAAGAGATGATGACTATCAAATTTACTACTTCGGCTTTCTCTCTTAGAGGATTCCTTTTGCTTACTAAGATTTATAAAATAAATTAGACCTAATAACATGGTTGAACTTTATATATTACTAGCTGAACACATGATTCACACATATAAATAATATATTGTGTAAAAGATATAAGAATTTAAAGAGAAAATTACAAAAAGAAATGAAGAAGAACATAACGATAAAATAAGAAAACGAAACAAAAATTTGAAACTCTATACGATATTTAAACAACCAAAATCAAAACTTCTTAATAAAATTTCAAAACAATTTATTCAAAACCCATTTCAACCAAATTAATCAAAGATATAAGTTATTAAACTTATATAAAGATGATTATGTAAATGTGTATATTTATGTAATGAGAAACAAAAAAGATAAAAAAGGATAAAAGCATAAAAGAAAATAAATGAGAGAAGAAAAAGATAAAAGATAAAAAGAAAGAAAAAGGATAAAAGCAAAAAAAAGAAGTAAAAAACCATTGAGTTGACACATGGCATAATGAGAGAAAGTAATTATTGAATCTTTTATATATAATAATATATGTATATATATATATGTTAAGATTTACATTAAGATAAAACATATGTGATAATCTTAACAGTTCTTAAACGGTAAAAAGAAAATGAAAAAGAAAAAGAAAAACACGTAATGGAAATCTAAAAGCAACATAAAACGTTAATAAAGTCCCAAAAAGTGTGAAAATGACGGATACAAACAACGACCATAAACTTAAGCAGCAATAAAAGGAATATTTATAGCAAATCCAAAGGAAACGTCTAGAATAAAAGAGAAAATAAAATGGGAAAAAGAAACCACAACAATGGAAAATAAAAAAATAAAGAAAAAAAATGAAAAAAGGTGGGAAAACATAACAAAAGAAACGAACGTGAAGGAACAGGCGACAATAAATTATTGCAAAACTATGAATTCAAGAATAATAATAATAACGTTGAGGTATATATTTATTATTGGACCTCAATCATACGTCTTTTTTTTTTAAGTATAATCAGATTTTACTGGTAGATCTGTTCTTATTTAAAAGTTTTGTCTCATGTAATACGGGATTTGTTATGTTCGATATTTTTTTGTCTCCTTAGTGAGAGTAATGAAATTTTCCCTTTAAAAATAATAATAACAATAATATAATTACAGTCAGTGATGGATCTATAATTTTTTTTTAGTGAGGGCACATATATGGAGAAAAATTTTAAAATTAATAACTTTATATAATAAAAAGTTTAATATTTTTTTATTCTAAATAAATTTTTTTTGTCATGTTTATTACCATATAATTACTATTACATATTGTTTTTATATTTTTGAAAATATTATGAAATTTTTTATATTTTGAAAATATTATGAAATTTATTCTTGAACATTATGTCAAATATTGTCATAAATAGAAGTTTCTTGCTCATGATTTGTTGTATGTTGTTTGTAATTTTCTGATCTAAAATTAAATTCCAATTTAATTTATTCTACACCATCATTTTTCCTTTTAAAGATAATTCTTTTTACTAAAAAAAAAAAATTGCATGCACAAATCTTCAAATCGTTGATAATTTTAAAATTAATAAATTTTTAAAACAACATAAAAGTTATTAAAAAAAAAGTAGATAAAGAAATTAGGAGGAAAAAAGAAGAATCAAATGTTGGTGGTAATATTAAAATATAAGAAAAAGTTGAGTATTATAAGGCATATTTGAGGGGGGAAAAAAACTTTTAAGTGGAGATGTGGGGGAAAAAACTTTTAAATGAGGGCAAATTACAAAATTTTAAGAAAATATAGTGTTAAAATTTAGAATTCAAGAAATTAAGGGGGTACATATCTCCTTTGACCATTTTATAGATCCATCCCTAGTTGTCGTATAACTTAATCATAATTTAACACCTGATTTCAATATATGATGTAGAGTTCGCTGTAACTTAAAAAAACCAAAACAAAACAAAACAAATATTCGGAAAAGTAAAGAGAAAAAGCTAGATAAACCAAAACACAAAAGAGATGGCTTTGTAAACTCGAACTCGATGGCCGGCAGGTTATTATTATCTTGTAGTCGTCATTGGCCGACAAATCTCATATCAATTACTCTGCCATTTTCATTTCTTTAGTTCTGCAAAGCTTTCTTTCTTTGTCGGAGCAAAAAGAAGAGAAGAACATGGCTTTAGACTTGGTGGGAGGAGCTCTTCTCAAAGAGCGTGTCGGCGAGAGACTGTTGCCGAGAATGCCTTCGACGTGTCTGGTAGAAGAGTGTGAAGTTTATGGTAGAGATGATGACAGGGATGTGATTGTTAAGTTGGTGATGTTGAATGATGCCGTCAGCGAAAAGATTTGGGTGATTCCGTTCGTCGGGATGGGCGAGGTTGGAAAAACTACAACGATGATGAAGTTCAAATTAAGGAGTTTTGAACTCAAGGCATGGGTCTGTGCCTCTGAAGATTTTGATGTTTGTAAAGTCACAAAAAAGTTACTTCAGTCGGACTCTTCTGATGGTGCCATAGACCTGAATTCGTTGCAACTCAAGTTGAAAGGTCGATGGGAAAGAAGTTCTTGATTGTTCTGGATGATGTTTGGAATGAGAACTATCTTGATTGGGAGGCGATGAAGATGCCTTTCATATGCGGGGCTCAAGGAAGCATGATTATCGTGACAACGAGAAGTCAAAAGGTTGCGTCAATCATGGGAACTATTCGAAGCCATCGTCTGAACGAATTATCGGATGAAGCTAGCTGGCAACTTTTTGATAAGCATGCATCCGGCATCAATGGAGACTTCACTACACATCCGAATGTAGAAAGAATTGGTAGAGAAATTGTTAAGAAATGCACAGGCTTGCCATTGGCTGTAAAAACACTTGAAGGCCTCTTACGCTCTACGGAGGATGTTCGGGAGTGGGAAAGAATAGCGAAGAGCGATATTTGGGAGTTGTCTGATGAACAGAGCAAAATTCTTCCTGCTTTGAGATTGAGTTACCACTATCTCCCTCCACACTTGAAAAGATGCTTTGCTTTTTGTTCACTATTTCCCAAAGACTATAGGTTTGACCAGAACGAATTGGTCTTACTATGGATGGCTGAAGGTTTCTTGGAGCATCCAGGGAGAAATAAGAGAATGGAAGAAGTGGCTGATGAGTATTTTAATGATTTAGCGTCTAGATCATTTTTTCAATATTCAAATGAGTCCTTCTTTATTATGCATGACCTTTTGGTTGATTTGGCTAAATTTGTTTCCAGAAAATATAGTTTTTTTGTAGAGACAAGTGGCAGCTTGGATGAAATGGAGACAAATTGGGCACGTCATCTTTCTTCCTTTTTGGTAAGGCCTGATCCGTACGAGAGGTTGAACGCTATTATTGATGCTCCTCGCTTGCAGACTTTCCTACCAATACATTGGTCATTGATGAATGTGGCGCTTTACCTAAGGAAGTATTAGGTGATCTGTGTTTGAAGTTTAGGTGTTTGAGGGTTTTATCCTTCTCTTTCTATAAAAACATCAAACAGTTTCCTTATTCAATTTGTGAATTAAGGCATCTTCGCTACCTGAACCTCTCTTACACTTTAGTAGCTTACCAAAATCTGTAAGCAAGCTATAAAATTTACAGACTTTGTAGTTGGCAAATTGTCAATCCCTAACTAAGCTGCCTAACGATTTCCATCGCCTCACTAATTTGAGATATCTCGATGCCTATAGAAGCAACCTAGAAGAGTTGTCAGAATCTGTTAGTATGTTGTGCAATTTACAGACGTTGAAGTTGTCTGGTTGTCGTTCTTTGACTAAGTTGCCTAACGACTTCCATCATCTCATAATTTGAGATATCTCGATGCTTCTGGCAGTGGCCTAAAAGAGTTGCCAGAATCTGTTAGTATGTTGAAGAATTTACAGACCCTGAAATTGGCATACTGTCATTCTCTCACTAAGTTGCCTAAAGATTTTCATAATCTCATAAATTTGAGATATCTGGATGTCAATAGCAGCGGCCTGGTAGATATGCCAACTCGAATGGGTAGAATGAAAAGTTTCGAGACCTAACTACCTTCGTTGTGCGAACAGATAATGGTAAATTGATTAGAGAATTGGGAGGACTTTCACATCTTAGAGGAGCTCTTCACATTAAGAAATTGCAGAATGTATTAAAAGCAGAGGATGCACTACAGGCAAACTTGAAGGAAAAGAAGTATCTTGAGGAGTTGAAGTTAGAATGGGATGATGAAACTGGTGATTCAAACCATGAATTCGATGTACTTGACAATCTAGGGCCTAACTCAGCCTTGAAAAAGCTACATATCAAGATTTATGGAGGTACCGAATTTCCAGATTGGTTAGTTGATCCGTCATTCTGCAACATAGTTGATGTACGTCTTTGGAAATGCAAACATACTAACTGCTCGCCTCCACTTGGGAAATTATCGTGAAGCCATTTGCATTGTTGGTAGTCTTAGAGTTCTTTAAGATGTCAAACTGGGAGGAATGGTCAATGGTACCTGAAGATGCTGAAGCTTCTCCAAAGCTAAAACAACTTTCTCTATGGCACTCTAAGAAGCTAACTGCAGATTTGCCTCGCTTCCTTCTATCTTTAACAGATGCCAGATGTCAGCAAACTAAAACTTGTTGATTGCAACAAGCTTACTGGAGGCTGTCAAGTTGTAGAATCATTTGAGTGTCTCCAACATCTGGAAATCTCCACTTCTCTTTATTCAACAACATGCAGGTCTCTTCCCGCTTCCTTGAAAATGCTACAACTCAGTGGGTGCAAGAATTTAGAATTTCCTCTACTCTAATCATCCCACTGCCCCAATCTGACTGAACTTCGTATTCACAACTGTGAAAATCTCATCACCTCTGAAATGAGCTGGAATCTGCAAGGACTTCCTAATCTTAAAACGTTTTCAATTTTAGGATTTGGATGGAATTGTAAGTTCGAGTCATTTCCGGCAGAAGCGCTGCTGCCTAGCACTATCACACATCTTCATATTAGTAATCTGAAAAGGCTTAAAACCTGGATAATAACAGGCTTCAACAACTCACCTTTTTAACATCACTATGTATCTTCTTCTGCCCTAACTTGCAAACTTTTCCGGAACAAGGGTTTCCCCAATCTCTTGAATTTTTGAGCATCCACGAATGTCATTTGCTAGAGAAAAAGTGCCTTACCCAAGAAAAATCATCCAAGAATAACAACTCACCTTTTTAATTTTCCTCTCTCTCTCTCTCTGTTTTTTGTGTGTGTGTGTGTGTGTGTGTGTGATTGAGCATATTCAGTGCTGCATAAACAGTTTTGGAGGTTTGTTATACTAATCATTCGATCTATTTTGTTCTGGATGTGCATTTTTTTTTTTTTTAAACACAATTCTAAAGGTCATTTTCTTAATTATTGTAATGCTTTTTGTTCTTCTTTTTTTTTTTTCCTAAATTGTTTCAATATGCATCATTTTTCAAACTTTCCATTAAACCAAGGATTTGAATTTGAAAGATTTCTATTAGGATTTAATTTTCCATCCTCACATAAGGTTCTCGTGGGCTTTCTATCAACTATTTAATTAAAGTTAAGCAAAAGGGGTAAATCATAACAATTTAGAAATCACAGTAGGTAAATTATAAAAATTAGAATTTTGAGAGGCAAGTCAACAAAGATTATTGAACAATATTAAGTAATTAATTAACAGTCATTTGGATCACTTATTCAATTTAGTATCAAAATTTTCTTAGAGATACCTTATGAAAATCACCCAGTCCTTGTCCCAAGCCAAAGGCACAAACCCAGTCGTTTTTTTTTTTCCCTTTTTTTTTTAAATTTTTTTCTTATTATCTACTAAATTGATTAGGGGCATGAGATGAATCTTCAGTGGTGCTAATTTCATTAGGATGTAGTAACAATTTGTTCGCCTTCCTTTCGTTTTTCTCTTTCTCTCTCTCTCTTGGGGAGAAAAATTAACAACTCAAGAAACTCAAGGTCCTACGCTACAGTTAAAACATAATTTGAATATTAAAATTAACCTAATATTCACAAGAAACAAATGATAAAATCAATTTGACTTAACAAAAAAAAAAAAGAGATGTTGTCGAGACAATCCGCACAAGGCTTTCTTTTGGTGACCGAACACCAAAGTACTAAAAATGCTTATCAACCAAAAGGCCCTAACAAGTTACAACACCTCTCCGGTTTAGTTTTATATCTTCAACTCACATTTTTTTATTGTAATTTTTCTCTTTTTGAAAAGTCAACAAAAATTAGAACTAATTTTTTAAAAATAAACTAACACCATCTTAAAATTTTCTTTTCCAACCGACGAACCAAAAGCACATGTTCCTCGACTTGCGCTCAAAAAATTTTTTTTTTTCCTTTTATAAAGGCAGTTGGGATTGCATTAGCTTTGAAATGTTGTCTCATACCATAAAATATAAAAACCACATTCTACATACCCAACCTCACCAGTATATAGCACCTATGTTATTTACGCATACATCTGATCATATGTTGATTCTTAATTGGATCTAGAAATTTTTCGTAGCGGAATGCATTAGTGGATACAATTTTTAAATTAAAAAAGAATGACTTTATATGGATAAAAAAGTTTAATAATTTTCTATTTTAATTTGATAGACATATTATAACTATGAGATGTCGCTCTTACATTTTGAAAACATGATAAAATTTTTCTTTGAGCTTATCTCAAATGTTGGAATTATGAAAACATGAGAGTTTTCAGCCCGCGATCTGTTATAAATTATTTCAATTTCTTAACTGCAAATTACGTTTCACTTTTATTTTATTTCACACCATCACTCTTTTGCCGATAAATAAACACTAAATGCATCAATAATCAGGATGTTGATAATATTTAAAGTTAATGTTTTTAAAATCAAATAAAATATAAAATAAAAAAAATAAGATTTGTTTTAGAAAGATAAATGTAGATAAAAAAAAATTGGGAGCAAAAAAAATCTTGGTTATGATACTAAAACATAAAAAAAAAAAAAAAAAAAAACACACACACACACACACACAAGTTTACTTATGGTATTAAAACAATAAAAAAAAATCTAAATATTTAGTGAGAGAATATTTGAAAAAAAAACAAAAAAACAAAAAACAAAAAGACTTTTGAGTAGAGTAAATTAAAACTATTTCAAGAAACATGGGGCTTTATTTGAAATAATTTAAATGGGGACATGTGCCTCTCATTGGACCCCCCACTACATCCGTCCTTGCTTGATGGCAATATCATTCCATCAAAGATGACTACCATTCTAGATTTCTTCTTCTTTCCCTATTTCTCAATTTTGTTGCTTCCATAATTTGCATCACTAAGGCAGGGATGCATGCTTGAGTGCAGGAATACCAACATAGTACCTAGATTTCGGCAAATTTCTCGAATTCCAAAAACGACATCCATAGATTTCTGTAGAAGTAACATCAAGAGAGAATTCATCGTAAATATTCCATAATGAACTTTATGTTTATGTCAACGGCCAAATGGAGGAAAAGTTGTAATGAAATCTAGGAGAATCCAGAGATCGGAGTGTTTTTGTCTTTAACACCAAATAAAAGACAAGTAAGCGTCTTCAGACTGAGGGAGATGTTATTGAGCGGGGACAACAGCCTCCAGTACTCTATTTTTTTAAAAGAGAAAATATTCCATTAAAATTTTATATTTTGTTTTTCATTTTTATCCACACTTAAAAATTAATTATCTTTACATGTGGCCTCTTTAAAAGCTATTTTGTAACTTTTAAAGTATAAACACTCATCATAAGCTGTTGTAATATATTTTATTATTCATCTTTATACATATGTATTTGGTAGTTCTTCAAAACCACTAAGGTATTTTTTTTTTTTTTTTGGTGTAAATTATGAGAAGACAACTAATATCAAAGGAAACAATAATATCCCAAAGGACAAGTAATATGTTGACACCCTATTATCACTTAGCCTTTATCAAGTCCTTAACTCGATTTATTAAATAAAAGAAAAATTGCAAAAGATTCTTACAAATGAAAGAAACCTCCCGAAAGAGCGTAAAGCAAAAACATCAAAAAGAATTCTTCCTAAGAATAATAAGCTGGGAACCATGCAAAGTTGAAAACTGATGCCAGAAGTGATAGCCAAAATTACACTTTTGAAACTCAGCTTCTATGATAGACTTCATTAAAAACCATATTAGAAAAACTCAATGGGAAAAACCACTAAGATATCATTTAATATTTTTTAATCTTAATTTCTCAACAAAAAAAAAAACGTTTGTTTAGGCTCCTAGTAAAAAAACAAGCTCTTGCATACAATTACACAACAAGCCCGTACAAAGGGTTTGGTTAAGATATGTCAAATTCCACACAAAATTTACAGATAGAACCTATACATGTTCTCCAATTATATCTTTCAAACTAACAATCTGTCCCTCTCCACCCAAGGAGTGAAGTAGAAGTAGTATATTTCCCACAGATCAAAATGGAGTAGAAATAAGAGAATATTTGTGACAAATGATCTTATGAGTGATTTGGCTAGATTCGTATCTCAAGGAAATTGTTGGAATTTTTTTTTTTTTTTTTTCACGGTTGAAAAGGAAATGGTATAAAAATTAGAAGATGATAACTCAAGAGAAACTATGATGACGACGTGTTAGTTTGGGATCTATTTGACATTGTTTTCACTTTTCCTTTTATTGCGGTAAAAGAATATAAGTACTAAAAACTATAGTTTTTCATTGACTGTTTGGAATCCCAATTAAAATGATGGACATCTAATGAAAGTGAAGTTGAAAAATGCTATATAAGGAATTAAAACGTTGATGATGTTTATAAAATAATGCGAAGAAAACTCTAGTTTGAGTTTCAAATTTTTTAGAAGAGTTTTTATATTTAAGCGAAAATGTTTACTAAAGTTAAATAATAAACACTAAATATTTTTCTGATTAATATCCAATCGTATTCGTCCATCATGAAATATAACATTACCAGTCAACAAAGTTAATTAATAAACACTAAATATTTGACACGGTGACACTATAGTTCTTTTCAATTTTTAAAGAGTGCGTGGTCATGTAAATAATTTCGGTCACGGAGCTTATAGGGTGATAGTAATTTTCCTTCTTATTTTCTTATAGTTAATTAAAATTTTCTTTGATAGTATGCAACAAATTCAACCGATTTCTACGTACCTAATACCCACAACTGTGATGACAGGAATAATCTTTTTTTCAAATAATCTAGTATTAATTATATATTTGACTTTTTAGGTCCTTTATTTCACAAATAAATAAATAAATAAATAAAAAGAAAGAAAGGAAGAAAGAAAGAAAAACAACGACAACTTGCAAGCCCGATTGCTTGTCTACTGATCAACTTGGGAACGGTACATAGTATCTTTGTGTTGTATATTCCGGCACGAACACAGAAAGAAATTCCATGTGGTTTAAGTATGTGGCTATAGATGTAATACTAGCTTTTTTTCTTTTCTTTTTCTTTTTCTTTTTAAAAATATCTGTGCACTTGTCCCCACTTGCATTTTTATCTTCAAATTTTAATTCTAGTTTTACGTAATTTTTTTTAAGAGATTTTCAACTGTCCCTTGACTAATTTCAGTTTTGCCGTTATTTAATAATAAAATTTGTAATTGCACCGTCATTAAATAGCATAAATTATAGTTTTGTCTCCATTTAGTCAAGAAATATCTGTATTTTACTATTATTTTTTTGGCTTTTCTGATCCTTGAATTCTTAAGATCGCCGTTTTATAACAAGGGCAGAAAATTAACACTGAAGACAAATGAACTCTTCTTTAGCTTTTCTTACCCTTGAATTGCATTGCATTGCATAACAGCTTAACAATTACAAAATAATGATAATAATAATAATAATAATAATAGCAAGGAAAAAAATTAATGGTAACAATAATAATTGCATTCTATGTTATAATCTAGTTTAAGATGAGGGCTGGATTTGAATTCTACATTTTAATGATGTCAAGTTTAGAATCGTTATTAAGTTATGTCTCTGAAAAACAATAATAATTATATTAACAAATCCTTAGGAGGTCAACTAGTTGCTATATTGATTGTACAAAATTGGTTGGTTTAGCTGGCTTAATACGTGTACATATATGTCATTGTAATATAATGGTGACCTGTCTCAAATATAGTTGTCAAATAGCACTTACATGAATTATCCTTTTAAAATTCCATTAGCTTCCATCCATTTTAAAAATCTGACTGGGTTGCTGCGATCTTTATCTTCTTGATAATCTTTGATATAAACCACAAAGTTACGTGACAAGTGAACACGTTTTTCACATGCGCCTAATTAATTATACGTTTATTAATATCTAGTTGTATAAATATAATTTTTTTAAAACGACAGCGGAAAAAAAATATATCATTTGTACCGACGAAATTAATACGTACGCTACAATCTTATCTCTTAGGACTATAATCCCATATATGGTTTTATTATCTATATACGTCCTGTATGCCTCTTGTTTCTGTATCAATTCTATATTTTGTACAGATCAATTTAACATTTCAGAGCAAAAATGGCCTTTTTCAACAATGTTTCCCTGGTGCTCCTACTGCTGTTGGTTGCGACGTTGTCGATGGCTAATGCTCGGTCCTTGGAAGTGTCTTCTGAATCTACAGGTATATTTGCATCTCCTGATGAAACGTTGTTGAATGTGTAAAATTATTTGTAATTCTATATTATCATTATTTATTTATTCATTCATTTTGTGATTGTTACTCTTCTAGAGCCAAAATTCTGTTCGAGTTGCGAGTGCAAAGAAGAAAACGGAAACACAAGATGCTATCGGACGGATAGGAAGATTGGAAGCTGCCCCTTGGTTTGTAGCACACGTTGCGCTTGTTTTGAAACGCTTCCGCTGCAATGCTTCTGCACGTATGAGGTCGATACTTGCTCCCCATCGGACTGCCCCGTCAACACCGTCACCGTGCTTGAGAATCTTTTCGCCTACAATTTTGGAAACTAAATGCAGTTTATTAATCATGTAGCCTAGCATATGTTTTGTTATCCATGTATGCATATGCTTTTCCAAATCACTAGAAAAATAAGCATCCCTAGAGTATGCCTTAATTAACTTCAACCGGTGATGTTGTGGCTTTTTTTAAATAAGTGTAAGCTTTTCCTTTGAATAATAATAACGTACTTCAACTTCGGTGTCTGTTGCTTGCCAAATTAAGTTTACAAAATGGTTTGCATGATATCGGCCTGCATTAGACATGGAACTAAGAAATTTAATGTTAAAACCTTTGGCATAAGGACGGGGCCACCAAGATTACTGATATGCTTATAACAACGGTTTGACTTAGAATTTTTAGTTTGGAATTGATTAACTTTTGAAGAACTAGTTACAAAATTTATTGACTTAAAAAAAAAAAAAAGGACAAAAAGTGAGTTGGAATTTTTAGATTGGAACCTAAGTTTCAAAACGAAGCAGTTTGTTTAGTCTTCCATGTTAAGGTTTTGCACCCGTGGTTCATGTATCTTCCAACACTCTGCAAGGCTTGATATAAATTTGTACTCGACATTGTCACACATTTGATCTTGCAGAAGATCCATTGCAAACTGTCTTTCGATAAACTGGCAGAACTCGGCATAAAATGGTCACTTGTTGCACATGTCCTCAGAGTTTCAAGTAGACAAAATGTACAATTCTATGTAAATAAACAATCACAATTTTTTGTGTCTCTTTTCAGCTGCTACGACGAAGGCATGTCACCCAATAAGCAGAGCATTGTGTTAGGAAATTTTATAAGATGGACATACATATATCAATTAATTATGCAATATTGGCTATCTAGTTTGTCTAGCCCATTCAAAGTGGATCAGTTAAGGCTCATTAAGTAATTGAGCATTTAGGACATATCATCTATTATTAATGATGGGTTAATAATAAAATAAAATGCTCTATAGCTCTAAATAGGTTATGGTCCCCAGTCTAAACCTAATATATTATTTATTGTCATAGTGAATTAAGGTTGTGGAAGACTGTTAACCCTAGTGCTTCTCAATGGATTCAGTTATATATCTTCTTATCAAAATTTCTTAATGATTTAACATGTGATCCTAACCTTAGTGATAGATTTTTATCAATAAAGTTTTTCCCAACATATTGTTCACAATTCCACTAAAATAGGATACAAAGAAGCATTAAAAAAAACCCCTATTAATATAGTTTTAAAACAATGTGCAAGAACATTCTTATATATATATATATATATATATATATATATATATTTTAAATGCAAGAACAAAATAGATATTAACAAGAGTGGACTAACCACCAAAACTGTTTAAGCAGGTTTGATCACGAATATTGCATATGCTCAATCAAAAAATAGGAAGCCGAAAAAAAAAAAGAAGCAACAACAACAACAACAACAAAAGACGATCGCTATGATTCTGAAAAGTATATGACGTGAGAGTAATTTTCCATCTTATTTTCTTATAGTAGCGGTTTCTTGTCTTATTATATTTTTCTTTGATAATATGTAATAAATTCAAACGATTTCTATATGCTTAAACGATTTCTTCAATTATATATAACACCTACAACTATAACAGGCATAATCTAGAGATAATTCCACGTCTGACTCTAGTATAAAGTGTTAGAATTTGAATCTTTAGTTCCCCAACTATATCACAAAAAACAAAAAAACAAAAAAAAAAGGAAAAGAAAATAAAAGAAAAAGAAACACCCACAACTTGCAGTACTCCCAAGAGCATGTCTACTAATCAACTAGGGAATGGTACATCGCATCTGGTGTTATATTCCGTCACAACTCATAAAGAAACTTTGTGTGGCTTAAATACATGGCTAGATATGCAGTACTATTTTTGTTAAAATATTTACGCACGTGTCCCCACTTGCATTTTTTTTTTATTTTTTATTTTTTATTTTTAATTCCAATTCTAATTTATTATTATTTTTTTTTTAGAATTTCAATTGTGCCTTGACTAATTTCAGTTGTGCCGTTATTTGATAATAAAAATTATAACTGTGCCGTCCTTTAATAGTTTAAATTATTATTATGTCTCCATTTAGTCAATAATTATCTTCGTTTTTATTATTATTATTATTATTATTATTAATTATTATTATTATTATTGTTGTTGTTATTATTATTATTATTATTATTATTTTTGACATACTGATGTCAAAAGTTTTGGAAGAATATTCCAAGTTCATCTTTTGAACTGTATTTTCCTGGATCTTTCCTTAGCCAGGGTTTGGAAATTACTATCACAACCAATAGCAGTAGGAGCAACGTTATTGAATAAGGCCATTTTAGCTCTGAAACGTGAAATTAATTTGTGAAAAATGTAGAATGGATACAAGAACAAGATGCTTGTGAGACGTGTATATATAAAAGAACAGGAACCACATATGGGATATATATAGGCCAAACAGATAAGATTGTAGCTTACGTATTGGTCAGCACAATTATTATTTTTGTTTTCCGATGTCGTTTTCGAAATATTATTTACAACTTGTTAATAAACGTAGGCATGTGAACAATGTGTTTATTTTTCATGTTACTTTTTGTGTTCTATATCTTTATGATAATAGAATAGGCTAGAAGATGAAGAGAAGCCAGCAAGCCAGCGAGCTTTTTTAAAATTGGATAGAAGCTAATGCAATTTGAAAAGAATTTGAGACAAGTCAGCAATATTATCTATTTGAGACAAGTCAGTAATATCATCTATCTATATTTATAGACATTTATCTGGAAAAGATCTTAAAGATCTTGTGTCCGGTATCATATACATGGCACTTGTAACACTTTATTTAAAACCAACTACTTTGTACAATCAATATAACAACAAATTGACCTCTAATGGTTTTTTTTTAATTAATATAATAATATTTTTTTTTTCAGATATAAGTAATTTAATATTTGACTTTATTACAAGATGTAGAATTCAAATCAAGCCCTCAACTCAAATTTAAAAAAATTTATTATATTAATTATTATTGCTACCACATTAGATTTTTTTTCCTTTTAATTACTATTTTAATTAATTGTTAAGCTGTTATGCAATGCAATTCAATGATAAGAAAAGCTAAGAAAAACTCAGTTTTCTTCAGTGTTAATTTTTTGTCTTTATTAGGTCATTGTGAGTGTGTGCATTGGACCACACGGCTAGTGTATACATTACTACAACATGTGGATTCCATGACGGAGTTTCCACGACCGTTTTTAAAAAAACCGTGGTGAAAAATGCGGCAAAAACACGGAGCGGAACAGAGTTTCCGAAAACCGTCGTGGAAGACCATGCTTCCACGACGGTCATAGAAAACCGTCGTGGAAGCAGTAGGCTTCCACGACGGTCATAAAAAACCGTCGTGGAAGCTTTGGCTTCCACGACGGTTTTCTAGAAATGGTTGTGGAAGCTTCATGCTTCCACGACCGTTTTTAAAAAACCGTCGTACAAAATTCGCGAAAACTTTAGACAAAATGCCCAGTGTTGTTGCCCTCAATTTTTCACATCAATAACTCTGCATATCCCAAAATAAGATCAAATCACTCTGAAAACAGTCAGTACATCATTGGACATCACTAACACCATCTACTATATCCATCATTATAATCTCTCTGTAAGTGATAGCTAATTAACGTCTTCTTGTTGTTATGTTTTCCTTAGTATTAATATTATTGATTTGTATGATTTTATAAGGTGTATATATATATATATGTTTTGGGATCGATTTAGAGTTAAATTGTGCAATGGGTGTTAAATTAAGTGATCAAGAAATGTTATTTTTCCCCCGGTATTTATACTTAATTAATTATGGTTTTAGATGGTTTTGTATTTTAATTAGTTTTGTTATATTCTTTCGATTTTTAATTGTTGATCAATTAATAGGCCGGTGTTAATTAATGAAAATGATATATATATGCATATTAAAATAGAGTACTTTGACTTCTAAGTATTTTAATTTTTTTATTTAGGATTTACAAATCATGGATAGGAAATGGATGTGGTTTGATAGATTGTCTAAAGTATATGAAGATGGTGTTGAAGAAGTTTTGTCATTTGTCAAGGCTCACATACAAGATGATAAGATTTCGTGTCCGTGTCAAATTTGTGGTAATCATAGATCTCATTTCATTGATGATATTAGAAGGCATTTGCACGCTTATGGGATTATTTGTTCTTACCAAATATGGTATTTACATGATGAAAATTTTTTCGATATTAAATATACATCGACGAGTACTAAAGGTAAAGAAACACCTACAACTTGCAGTACTCCCAAGAGCATGTCTACTAATCAACTAGGGAATGGTACATCGCATCTGGTGTTATATTCCGCCACGACTCATAAAGAAACTCTGTGTGGCTTAAATACGTGGCTAGATATGCAGTACTATTTTTGTTAAAATATTTACGCACGTGTCCCCACTTGCATTTTTATTTTTATTTTTATTTTTAATTCCAATTCTAATTTTTTTTTTTTTAAGAATTTCAATTGTGCCTTGACTAAATTCAGTTGTGGCGTTATTTGATAATAAAAATTGTAACTGTGCCGTCCTTAAATAGTTTAAATTATTATTATTATGTCTCCATTTAGTCAATAATTATCTTCGTTTTTATTATTATTATTATTATTATTATTAACTGATGTCAAAAGTTTTGGAAAACTATTCCAAGTTCATCTTTTGTACTGTATTTTCCTGGATCTTTCCTTAGCCAGGGTTTGGAAATTACTATACACTAGCTGACCTAACAAAGACAAAAAAATTAACACTGAAGAAAACTTAGCTCTTTCTTATCGTTGAATTGCATTGCATAACAGCTTAACAATTAATTAAAATAGTAATTAAAAGGAAAAAAAATTTAATGTGGTAGCAATAATAATTCCTATATTAATTTTTTTTTAAATTTGAGTTGAGGGCTTGATTTGAATTCTACATTTTATAATGAAGTCAAATATTAAATTACTTATATCTGAAAAAAAAAATTTATTATTATATTAATTAAAAAAAACCATTAGAGGTCAATTTGTTGTTATATTAATTGTACAAAGTAGTTGGTTCTAAATAAAGTGTTACAAGTGCCATGTATATGATACCGGATACATAAATGTCTATAAATATATATAGATAATATTGCTGACTTGTCTCAAATTGTTATATAGCATTTATCTGAATCCTTTTCAAATTCCATTAGCTTCTATCCAATTTTAAAAAAGCTGGCTGGCTTGGTGGCAGCTCTTTATCTTCTAGAGAACCTATTCAATTATCATAAAGATATAGAAAAAAAAAAAAAAAAAAGGTACGTGAAAAATAAACACATTGTTCACATGCCTACGTTTATTAACAAGTTGTAAATAATTTGAAAACGACATCGGAGAAAAAATTAAAATTAATTGTGCTGACCAATACATAAGCTACAATCTTATCTGTTTGGCCTATATATATCCCATATATGGTTCCCCTTCTTTTATATATACACGTCTCATAAGCATCTTGTCCTTGCATCCATTCTACATTTTTTAACAAATCAGTTTCACATTTCAGAGCTAAAATGGCCTTATTCAATAACGTTTCCCTGGTGCTCCTACTGCTGTTGGTTGTGTCGTCGATAGCTGATGCTCGGTTCTTGGAAGTGTCTTCTGAATCTGAATCTACAGGTATAGATTTGCATCTCCTGATGAAATGCTGCTGAATGCGTAAAATGATTTGCAATTATTGTTATTATTACTATTATTATTATTATTATTATTATTATTATTATTATTATTATTATTGTGGTTGTTACCATGAATGAATGAATGTTGATACAGGAGAGCCAAAATTCTGTTCGAGGTGCGAGTGCAAAGAAGAAAAAGGCAACATAAGATGCTATCGGATGGATAGGAAGGTTGGAGGATGCCCTTTGGTTTGTAGCGCAAGTTGCCTTTGCAACAGAATGATGCCGCCGACGTGCTGGTGCACGTATGAGGTTGATACTTGCTCCCCGTCGGAATGCCCCGTCAACACTGTGACTGTGCTTGAGAATCTCCTCGCCTACAATATTGGAAACTAAAAAAAATGGCGCGGTTTCGATAAAACCATGTCATGTTATCTATGTATGTGTATGCTTACCAAATCACTACAAAAGTAATAAGCATCCCTAGAGTATGCCTGTGCTTCAACCAGTGTTTTGTTGGGGCTTTTTAATAAGTGTAAGCTTTTCCTTTGAATAATAACAACGTACTTCAGCCGTGCGTTTTAGTACAAGATATTTGTACGACCTAAACAAAAACACCTCCACTGTTTCGTCAGCAAATATAAAAAGTAAATAATCATATAGATAAATAATTTACACGATAATATAATTATTTAACTTGATGATTAAAAACTCCAAGGAGAATAGCAAGGATATGTTGAATACACCACCTTGAATAAGAGATATTTTATTGCCAACGGAATTTAGTTACAGAAGTTATATAGAATTATAAATTTGATAGGAAACTCCACCAATTGCAAAACCCAGACTGAGTTGTTCTTATAGACTCACCCTTGACTTCAGATCTCGTCCAGTCCAAGCTTCAATCTTCGACTTCAACTCTCATCAGATGTCGAGTTTAACAATTAAGTCTTGTATTTTTCTTCGTCAAATCTTTAATTTTACGCGAAATCATTTTCTATTAATTATTAGTACGTAACATTAGTGGTCTGATGATAACATTTATCATTTAATAGGTAATTTGAAGGATTCTACTTAAAAAGCACACCTTTAAAATATTACCTCATCTACAGGGAGTTTCAGAATTTTTAACCTCTCGACCAACCAAAAAAGGTAATTTGGTAGAGTATTCTACTAGATGTCACAAAAGTCAACACAGGCCACCGACAGATTCTGGTTGCCAATGCCAGTTTATGATCGTCATAGAGTATTTAGATAGAATACTTTTGATAATCTATTAGATTACTCTATATTTTCAACACAAAATTATCGACCGTCACCAATTTTGGTCACCGTAAAGTATTCTAGTACTAGATTACTCTTCCTTATAAGTTGAAAAATATCCAATACAAAAGACAGATTCAGAAACAAAATTGTCGACATGAAAACACAAAATTACAAATTGACCACAAAATCATAGAAACAGATAATCTGTCAGAATATAAAAATTAATCTACTAAAATACAAAAGCTAATCTATCGGTACAAAAATTTATGGACCAAATTATAAAAAAAATAATACTCCGATGTGTAAACCACATCTGGATATCCTTTGTTTAAGATGAAAAAAAAAATCCCTAAAAACCATATTATTAAAAACAAACACTAAATAATAACAATAAAAAAATAAAGATTATTACCTTGCAGATCGAGATTCGTTGCCGATCACCTGCGACACAGAGAGAGAACAAGGACAGGGAAAGCGAGAGGGGGGCGAGAGGGGGAGAATATATGGTGAATATGTATATGACGATATGTTTCAATGTAGAAGATTTTTTTTTTTTTTTTTTTTTATTGTCTCCATGGAAATATAAAAATAAATATGTTACTAATTCATTCTATAATTTAGTAAACTTAAACATCCATAGCTTTATAATTTCAAATACAGAAATGCATGTATGAATAGATATAGCCAATCTATAATTAAAAAAAAATTAAACACATTATAATAATTTTTTTGTAACAAGAGTGTAAAATTAATTAGAAAGTTCTGAAATATTATACATATGCAATTATGGTAGAATAAAAATCAACAAGCTCATATTGTATGTAATGATGGCTGGAAAGAGAGAAGTATATTATTAACAAGTTGAAATATTAAGATTAATTATAGAGTATTGTGTATAAGATTAATTACAAGTTGAAATATTTATCAAAATAATAATAAAAATAAAATAAGAAAGAGGTGGGTATCCCTATTTCTCACCACAATAGCTTCATATTTGAAACAAAAATAAGAAAGATGTAAAAGCAAGCACGCAAGAACTTGAATAACAAAAAGTATAAGAGCTATTCCTACTTCTAAACGAGGTATGACATTTTGGTCGAAACATATTATTTTTTTCTTTAAAAGACATAGTTGTGGAAGAGGGGAAAAAAAACTCAATCGAGACTTATGGTCACCCTTTAAAAAAAATAAAGTAAATTATATAAATATATATATATATATATATATATCTAGGTGGGGATATATTTGAGAAATATTATTTAAATTGTAAATTAAAAAAAATAAACTATCTTAGCTAGAAATAAAAAATTTCTACAGTATCTAAAAAAGTAGGAAAAAAAAGCTTGCAATATAAACATATGGCATATAGAAATTGAAGAACAAAAAAAGTTTTTCCGTTTGTTATTGAAGTGGAAAAATTCAAAGAGTATATCCTCTTTTCTGTACATGCTAATTTGTGGAACGTACCTTCCTTGTTACTATTTTCATTTATAAAAAAATTCATTTAAAATTATCAAATATATTTAACACTATTTATATACTTAGTCACCACTCTAAGCTTGAAATATGAAGTTGAGTATGTTCACCCGGTTAATCAAGAATTAAATAATCTAAAACTTGTTACGAAGACAAAACATGAATTTTGGAGAACATATTTAAATATTAATATTTGCTTTCGAAAAATACTTTTAAAAAAATTGAGAAAAACTACTTTAATATGATAATTAAGTAAAAAATTTATTTAGTAAGGCCGCAGATGAGAAAACGATATTTTAGATAGCTGCAGCAAAAAAAGCTTAAATATGGACATATTTGATAATCAACTAGGGAATAGTACGTCGTATGTGGTGTTGTATATTCCGTCACGACTCCGTGTGGCTTAAGTTTGCGGCTGCAGCCCAAATGTTATACTTTTGTTTGTTCAGCAAAAAATGTTAATACTTTTGTAAAAATATTTATGCACTTGCCCCCACCCCACTTGCATTTTTATTTTCAATTTTAGTTCTAATTTTGCACTTTAATTTTTTGTTTCTTTATAGAATATTAATTGTACCTTGACAAATTTTAGTTGTGCCGTTTTTTGATAATAAAAACTATAACTTTGCCGTTGTTAAATAATTTAAGGAAAATTAGGTTAGGTGATCTTGTTTGATGACCCAATCTAGCTAATAGATGGTCCAATTTTTTTTTTAAATAAAATTGTTGTTTTTCAATTTTTTCAGATGTGATCAATCAGTGATTCACTACTTAAAAAATTGACGATTTACGATAACTGGTTTATCAAATTAACAATATTATTTAGTAATCACCGATTGACCATATAAGTAAATAATTGACCATTTTTTAAAAAATAGTCTTGCAATTAATTTTTAAAAATTTCGGTCATTTCTTAATTTTTTTTTTAAAAAAAAGGCTATTTACCTATACAATTATAATTTTTCAAGGAATTTAAATTATAATTTATGTCTCCATTTAGTTGATAATTATCTCTCTTTTATTATTATTTTTTGGCGTATTCATTTCAAAATTTTTGGAAAGAATATTCCAAGTTCATCTTATACTACAGTTTCCTGGATGATCTTTCTTTAGCCAGGGTTGGAAAACTATATTATCAGTGTGGTCCAACATACACAAACTTACAATGACATAACAAAGATAGAAAATTAACACGGTTCTTATCCTTGTATTGCCTGACCAGAAAATAGTAACATGCGAAAAAAACTTTTAATATGATAGAAATTATTATTATTATTATGTCTATTTCTTATTTTAATTTAAGATGAGAGCTGGATTTCAATTCTAGTCAAACATAAAATTATTATTGAGCAATATGTTTGAAAAACAATCATAATACTATCAATACAAAGCAGAAAAATCAAGTAGTTGTTAGTACATTGTACAAAGTTTATTGGTTTTAAATATAAAAAGTTATAAGTGTCAGATTTATCTGATACTAGATATATGACCTTTCTGTACACATATTTATATATAATATTAGTCACTTGTCTCAACTAGTTGTCAAATAGCACATATCGTTTTATCTTAGCTTAGCTTGCATCGATACGGATCCGCCGACATGCTGGTGCACGTATGAGGTTGATACTTGCTCCCCGTCGGAATGCACGGTCAACACCGTGATGATGCTCGAGAATCTCCTTGCCTACAACATGGGAAACTAAATGGCGCAGTTTCGATATTCATGTAGCCTAGCATGTTACGTTATCTATGTGTTTGCGTTGCTTACCAAATCACTAGAAAAAAGTTCTAAATCATATCCTTACCTTAATAAGCATCCCTAGAGGATGCATATTGCGGTGTCTATTGCTTGCCTAACTAAATTTACGAAAATGGCTTGCAAATAGATTACCAATGCATGGCGGTGGGGTCGGGAAATTTTTTCAATGGGGGCGCTGTAAATAATTTTTTCTTGAAGTTATAAGGACATAATTATATTTTTTAAGGCCTATTTGGGGCAACGTTTCCGGACGACAAAATGCCTTCGCTACAATTAGTGATGTTATGGCTTTTTAATAAGAGTGAGCTTTTCCTTTGAATAATAATAACGTTCTTCAACCTCGGTGTCTATTGCTTGCCTAATTAAATTTATGAAAATGGCTTGCAAATAGATTTTCAATGCATGGCAGTGGGGTCGGGAAATTTTTTCAATGGGGGCGCTATAAATAATTTTTTCTTGAAGTTATAAGGACATAATTATATTTTTTAGGGGCTGCTAGCTTGGGATAAAGTTTCCGGACGGCAAAATGCCATCTAGATGTAAGACTCTAAATTTTATATTAAACTTTCTATCTTTTTCATTTTCAAAAACCTCAAACTTTAAAAATCTACAACTTTCTCATTTCAAATTAAAATGAGATGATTATTATGTCAAAATGCTCACAAAGAAGAAATGATCTCAAGATCCATTTTGCATATTGTTTTCAAACTCATTTCAAATTTTTATACTATTTTCTATATTTCAGAATTTTCCAAAAGTCTTCTCCCAAATACATATTTCCAACTCAACGTTCAAAACACCATCTCTAGACGTCCCTAACAGGCCCTTAATTATTGATCATGTGAAGACAACAAAATTTTCTTATTACAACATAAGTGAGTAACTAAATTTTATTGAAAATTTAAGAGAATTTTATCTATCAAAATTTGAGTAGGGCACAGTTAAAAGTTTTCTTATAAAATACAAATAAAATTTTATAAAGATTTTGAGACTAAAAATCAATTTCTCAAAATGTGAATGGGGGCACTTGCCCCCATTAATTTACATGTGGCTCCAAAATCAATTTCTCAAAATCTTATGCATGCATGTAACGCCAAAGACAAGAGCACAAAGGCGTCGTGCTTTTTAATAGAAGATAGTTGCAAGACCAAATAGACTGTTAGACCAAGTACTATCTAAATAAAACTCCACAACTTATTTAACTTGGTTCAAAGCTCTATAATTACGGAAAAAAAAAAAAAAAAAACTGAGGATGTTGAATACGCCTCGTCAAATAGGAGATATTCTATCATATAATGGGTTTTTTTTTTTTTTTTTCGCTGAGTAAGAATTATAAACTTGCTAGGAAACTCCACCAATTGCAAAACCCATACCGAAAATTCTTCTCGTAGACCAGGCCTCGGAATCGCATCCCTACTCCAAGTCTACAGCTCGTCTTCAGATCTTGTCCTAGTCCAACCTTTAATCCTCGCCTTCAATTCTCATCCTTCCATCAAGATTTTACTATTAAATCTTGTATTTTTCTTGGTCAAATCTTTAATTTTATGTGAAATCATTTTCTAGTAACTATTAGTACGTAACATTAGTGGTTTCATTTACAATGTTTAGTTATTTAATGGGTGAATTGAAGGATTACTTCTCAAAAAGCACAACTATAGAATACTATATTATTTATTGTGACTTCAAGATTTTTGACCTTCCATATTAAGATAAGTCAAATGTCAATATAATATGTACTTTGAAAACTACATCTACCCAACTAAAAAGGTAATATGGTAGATTACCACTAGTAATTTTTCTTTTCAAAATTATTACCGATAATCTATCAGATATCACTGTAATCAAAATGAGTCGTTGATAATCTCCGGTCACCGCACCGGTCTAATTCACATAATTCAAAAACTATGCTAACTGGAGATGGATTACTTTCTCTTAAATATTTTTTATAGACCCATGATACACCTTTCACTACACCAAAAAAAGAAAAAAACAATTCATAATATTTTTTTTATGACACTTTTAGTCACTAATTTGAAAACCTTAGTGACTAAAATATATTTAGTCACAAATTTTTGTTACAACTGAAGCTCTCTTGAGTGGATTTAAGAGTAATATTCATTTATATTAAATCAAGAAAATAATGCTACAATAAGTATCGAAGTAATACTTACATCCTCGTCGTATAGAGCTAGAGTTGTTGAAAGACATTCAGAATCTAAGAGAATTCACTTTTAGATCTTCTTTTTCATGTGCCTCCATCTTCAAGAAACTGTTGGACTACTGTATAAAGTGAGCTGACAGCACACTATAACTTTAATCAATTGATCACATTTACTATTTATCCTTTGAATAAAGTAAAGTGACTTTGAACTTTGTGACAAATTAAATTATATAATTGTCACATAATGGAAACATTCTCTAATCATACCGTATTTAATTTTTTTTTAAAAAAAATTATAACTTTACACTATGTAACAAATTAAATTGTCATATATATCATCATATCATATTCTTAATCTACCATGTCACATATTATTTGGTCACACTGTATTATAGTATTGTAATACATATATATATATATATATATATATATACTATTGCTACCTTATTTTTTTGACACAAAATTTATTTGTCACCTCATCAAAAACATGTCATAACTTTAGGTTAAAATTATAACCTGAGCTTTTAATTTCCTAAGGAATTTTAGTGAATTCACGTCATTAATTCACAAAAAATACTTATAAAAAATTTGGATATTACATGATGTTCATTTTTGCAATATTGTAGAGATGCCAAGAAAAATAAGGAATTTGAAGAGTCTCCATAGAATTGAGTAGCTTTATTGTGGCAAAAGATAGCGGGACCAAGATAGGGGAGTTGGGGGAGCTTTCGGATCTCTGAAGAGAACTTAGCATTACAAAATTAGAAAATGTTCCTAATGATGCATTGGACCAGGCCAAGTTGGTGGATAAGAAGCATCTTGAGACGTTGAAGTTGAGATGGAGTTATATTATGATGATTCGACACTTGCAAGGGATGTGCTTGACATGTTATCACCTAATAGAACTTTAAGGAAGCTCATTATTCATCAATATCCAGACACAGGGTTTCCAAATTAGATCGAGTGTTATTCATTGGCCAACATTGTCTTCTTAGAGCTCTCCGGTTGTAGATAATGCTTCTACTTGCCACCACTTGGGCAACTACCTTCTCTCAAAACTCTCTATATTTTGGGATTTGATGCAGTAGTAACTGTGGGTCCAGAGTTTTACGGGGTTGGCTCTGTCACAACACCATTTTCATCATTGGAAATCCTAAAATTCACATCGATGCCATCATGGAAGAAATGGATTCCAATGCAAGTTGAAGATGTTGGGACCTTCGCAAAGCTCAGAGAACTTCAGATAAGTGATTGCAACGAGTTTATTGGGGATTTTTCTTCCTTCCTTGTGTCATTGACAAAGCTCACAATTAAGTGTAAGAATCTTGTTTTTTCACTCCCAAGAATGCCCTGTGTCCGAGATAAAGAGTTGGATGGTTATGCAAATGAGCAACTGCAAGTAGAGTCATTCTTTGAGGCATTGAAGAAAACTTAAAATTCCCCTCAACACCTGCGCATTTCTAATTGTTCTTCCTTGATACCAGTTGGATGTCTGCCAACCACTCTCGAAACGCTATATATAAGTTGGTGTAAGAAATTAGAATTTCCATTGTCCCATCTTAAAGAGTCACTTAAAGTACTTACGATGTTAGGAAGTTGTGAATCCCTTAGATCCTTTCCCCTGAATTCCTTTCCCAACCTCAAACAGCTTTCTATTTATTGTTCCGAAAGTCTAGAATCTCTTTCGGTGTCTGATGGGCTATGTGAAGACCTGAGATTTCTATCTTCTCTGCACATAAGGGACTGCCTCACTTTTGTATCTTTCCCAGAAGCTGGACTATCTGCCCCCAATCTGACTTCCCTTGAAATTGAAAACTGCGAGAAACTGAAGTCGTTGCCCGAGAAAATGCATAACCTTCTGCCATCTTTGAAATTTCTGTTCATCAATGATTGTCCAGAGATCGAGTCATTTCCCGAGGACGGTCTCCCCTTTAGCTTGTCTACACTTTACATTTGGGATTGCTATAAACTCATCACCTCTCGGGTGAACTGGAACATACAAACACTCCCCAATCTTACGACATTTTCAATCGGAAGTTATGAAGATGTGGATTCCTTTCTGGAGGAAGGAATTTATCACATCTTCTGCGTTAAAATCGGCGACGGCATTATGTCATGAGCCTTCCATGCTTGACAATTAAGGGATTACCTTCATTAAGGTTTTGCATCTGGTTCAAAGTATCTTTTAACAGTAACACTTTCCAAGGGCTTCTGATATTTGTAATCGACATTGTCGCAAATTTGTACATTTAGCAAAAGATCAATTGCAAAGTACTGTCCTGTAGTAAATGGCAGAATCTGGCATAAAGTGGTCCCTTGTTGCCCATGTCCTAGAGTTTCGACTAAACAAAATATTGCTATGAAAGATTTCATCAGGGATAATTACACATGGTCAAAATTATCGATCAAAGTTAGATGCACCTAAAAACAAATATTCCAACTTTCTAAGAAGAAGTAATGTAATTTTTTTTTAAAAAAAAAAATCACCTTGAGAAACAGTAATAATTAATAGACTAGAGACTTACTGATATATCTCTCTGTGTATACAGAGCCAATGTGTCGGAAATGTCAAGAATCCGTTTCAGCTTGAAACTGATGCAGTTTTGGTCTTTGTTTCAGCAGCTAAAATGTAGGCATGACGTCCAATAAACAGAGCGTTATTCATGATTGCGCCACAAATAGAAACAAAGAAGCACTAAAGAATAACGAAAAAAGAAAAAACTATTGAAATAGTGATAAAAATAATGTACAAGGCCATTCTTACTATTACAAAAAAATATTTATTGATGCAAGAACAAAGTAGCTCTTAACAAGAGTAATTAGTAAAACAAACCATGAAAACTGTATAAACACGTTTCACGAATAAATATCGCATATATATGCTCAACCACAAAATAAAAAGCGAAAAAAATAAAGATGATATGAAAAAAAAAAAAAAGACGAAGAGAAAAAGTATGCGCAAACTTGATAAATGCTCAAACAGTTCAGGGTGTGTGGAACCCTTCTTCTGGAATAGTATGCAACTTAGTGATGTTAAAGAAGTAAGTTGTTGAAACCCAACATTATCCAGGTTTTTAAGCCTTTCCAGATAACTAATACAAAGTCGTGTGATAGTGCTAGGCAGCAACCCTTCCGACAGAAATTACTTCAAATTAGTTCTACATCCAAAGCCTAAAATTGTGAACTTTGTAAGACTAGGAAGTCCTTGCAAATTCCCGCTCATTCCAGAGGTAATGACATTTTCATAGTTGTCGATACAAAGTTCTGTCAGATTGAGGCAATGGTGCCAGTGGGGCAGAGGAAGTTCTAAATTCTTGCACCTACAGATATCTAGTGTTTTCGATGAAGCGGAAGGAGACCTGCAAGTTGTTGAATCAAGATAATTAAGAAATTTCAGTAGGGTTGATAGTGGTAAGCAACAACCATTCCTCCAGGAAGGACTGCGGGCCTGTTTGGCATCGCTTTTGGAGGTGCTTTTAGATTATTAAAAAATCTACAACATGTTAGGGGTGTTTAGTAAACCCTGTTTCTATCCAGTAGATTCTAAAAAAACAGATCAGGGTTGATTTTGCATAGCTGCTTCTACTATTATTTTACAAATTTAATGAAATATCCTTAACAATAAGTAATAGTTCCAATCTACCCACTTCATTTATACTAAACAATAAAACTACTTATTTAAAATTTATATATTATTTTCCTCTTAAAATTAATTTCAATTATTATAATTCATACTTAATTTTCACGTTGATGTATAAGTTATCGTCTTGAATAATTTTAATTTTTTAGACATATTTTCTTATAAAATAAAAACGGTATATTTCTATAATTTGGCGTAGAATTTAAAATATAAGACATTAAATATATAGACTAAGAGTATTTATTAGACAAAAATATGGTATTCATAGTTTTTTTTTTTTTTTTTAATTTATCAAACTCCTATATACTTCTAGGCACAGTAACTTTGGACTCACAGCACAACAATGTCAAATTTGCCCTGCATATCTCCATAGCCGTTTCCGACAATTGTAAAACACTGAAGATTGGGAAGTGCTTTCATATTCCATTTTTTTAGGGATGTGGCGAGTTTATCATAGCCTGCAATATGAAGCTTAGTTATATTGGGACATGGTAGGCCACCTTCAGGAAACTATACAAGATTGCCAGATCTGCTGAGGTATAACGAAGATAGAGATGTTAGGCCTTACTCATATATGGTCCATACAACAATGAGAGAGTTCTAGATTTTCACACTTTTCAATGTGGAGCTCTCTAATAGGATTGAGCTACACATGATATATACATGGAGCTGCTCTAGGGACTTGTGTGAGAGGTGCATCACAAGTTCTGCATTTTCGCAACAACTAAATGTCATTGAAAAAGAATAATAAGAGAATTTCAGATGTTGAAGATACCCAAATGCTTCTACAACATGGGATCCAGTAACTCAGATTGGATTATCACAACAGCCAAGTTTCAGTTTACTCATGACTGGCATCCTTGGGAGTGAAGAAACAAGCTGCAAACTTCTAGAGATGCTAAGCTTTGTTAAAAACTGAACCAACCAGGGAAAATCCCCAGTAGGCTTATCGCAGTCACATAGAGAAAGTTCTCTTAGCTTGGAGAAAGTTTCAACCTTTTCAACTGGCCTTGTCCATTCCTTCCTGTTTGACATATCATTGAACCGCTAGTATTCCTCTGATGCAAATGGCTACATGACCAGTACAGCAGAGAATTGCTCGTAAAACTCAGGACCCATTAACGTTACTGTAAGAAATCCTCCATTCTGAAACATTTAATGAACTGTCAAATGATGCAGATAAGATGGTCCAACCAAGACCACCGAGGCTCAGGGCCTTCAGAACATTGGCTATTTCTGGTCTCATCTGTTCCTTTCACAAAAGATATGCCTGCATTAGTTAAACATTTTAAGTAAGAGCAATTGGACTAATAGTTCCTAAACTCTTTTAAAGATAACGGTTTAATCCTGTTCTTTTTTTTTATTTTTTTTATTTTTATTTTTTGCTGTCTACCTAGCCATTTTAGTTATTTATGTCAAACTCCATTGAATCTCGAATGGAATCTTGTTGAAATAATTTTTTTTATAGTAAAAAGACTAAAATACCCTCAATATCCCAAAAGCCGCTCTCTCTATCCCCTCCCCATCTCTCTCTCTCTCTCTCTCTCTCTCTCTGTCTCCCCCCTCCCCTTCTCTCTCTACCTAACTTTGCAGGCAGGTCCCCTACGGCCTCCATCTTTAGTCATCCCCCACACCCCCGAATTGCAAAATCTAGGTTCACACACCCCCTATACTTCGAAATCTGGGTTCGCAACCCCCTCCCGCTCCAAAGCCAAATTTGGTTCTTGGCCCCCCCACTTGCCCCACCCCTCCACCCCATAAATCGCGATCTGAGTCCCCCCATCCCCCAAAAGTCAGGATCTGGTTCTTGGCGCCCCTGATTTGGTTCATGGAGGCTCTTTCTATGGGTTCACTGGCCCCTTCTATGGCTCCCCGTCCACGACGTTTTGAGTTGGCGTTCTGAGATATGGGCTAACCGAATCAAGACTAGATAACTAGTGAGGGTGGTAGAGACAGATATGTGGGGACGCGAGAGATCGCCGGTGTAGGGGGCTACACCCAAATCGCAGGTGCTAGAAACCCACATGGGGGGACGAGCGAGAGAGAGGAATTTTCATATTTATGAGTTTTTTATTTTTTTAAATTAACTATTAGTAAATTACTAAAACACCCTCTTATTCTGTTAGAAATTAACAGATTTGGATGGAAAGAACCATAACAGTTTTAAAAAAATAAAAAAATAAAAAAAAAGGGGACCAAACCGCACCTTTAAAGAGTTTATGGACTATTTTGGTCAATTACTCTTGAAGTAATTAATTCTATATCAAAAACGTGATTTTACATTAGGAGGTGGCGATCTGGATTACATGTTTAGTCTTCCATGATTCGCAATTAGAGGATTACCGTCGTTAAGGTTTTTCACCTGTGGTGCTTATTCTAACTCTCTGCAAGGCTTGATTTTTGTACTCAACATTGTTGCGAAATTGTAGATTTTCAGGAAGATAAACTGCAATCTGTCCTGCATTGTTGGCAGAATACTGGCACATATTCGTCACTTGTTGCTCTTTTCCAACAGTTTAAACGAGACAGAATCAGGGATAAATATGCATGGTTAAAACTTTATGTCAATGTTTTGACACACTTAGAAAACTCCTCTACCAACTTTCTGTGAAGAATTTGTTCTCTCTGCACAATCACGCATATGTGACATATGCACAATTTTATGTTCAGCTTTTCAAATATTCTGTTGTTTATTTTTTATTTTTTTATTTTTGCTAGTGTAAAATTTGTTGTTTTAATCGGTCTCATTGTATTTTAAAACTTAAATTTTGAGGTTCCAGTAGCTTTTGCACTAAAAGTGTACCAAACCAAAGAACTTGCAATTTTACTACTATTGCCCCTCGCACCAAAATTGTTGACCTTTGCCGACTTGCCCCTCAAAATTCTAATTTTGACAATTTACTTCTTGTATTTTGTTTCCCTTGAACTTTGAAAAACTTTGTGAATTTCCCTCTTTAATTAAATTTTTGACAAAAAAAAATGTACACTCGTTAGAAGCATGAGTTGCAGATATTAAATGTAAAACGCTTATAATTGGGTTAAATATTTAGGACCGATTGTCATTTTTTTTCTCATACTTCTCTCTTATAGATAACTTCGTAACTTCATATTTAATAAAGGTAACGAGTGCCAGGAGTACTGCCATTGTATGCCACTTCATAAGTTTATATTTAATATCCCAACTCATACTTCCAACGAATGCTGTGTGAATTTTTTGGTCAAAAATTTAATTGAAGAGGAAAATTCATAAACTTTTCCAAAGTTCAGGGAAAAAGAATATTTCAAATTAAAGTTCAAAGAACATTTTGTGATAATACCTAAAATTCAGGAGGAAAAAATGTAATTTGTCATTTTTCTAAATTGTTGTGATAAATACCTCATTTTGCTTATTAACTTCAGTTAACTTAGTGACAAAAAGCCCACAAGCACCTTATGAGGATGGAAAATTAAATCCTAATCTAAGTTATCTTCCAAAAATTCGAATACTCATTAAAATGGAAAGTTAATAAAATGAGGTATAACGTGGCAATTTAAAAAGTTTAGGAGGCATATTCTCAAAATTATAAGTTTGGGGAAAAGTTTCCAAAAGTTGACAAATTAGGGGGTGAAATAGTTAAAAACCATGAACAACTTATTAAGACCAATAACATTAAAGATTGAATAGATCACAGACTCACTCATGTGTCTCTTAATGTACAAACACAGTGGCATATTTCTGTACTCAATGTTGGTGGAAATGGATTCTTCTTTTCAGCCGCAATAATGAATGCGTCAAAGTCTACTAAACAAAGCACAAAATATATATATATATATATATATATATACATGTAAACAGACAAAGAGGCATTAAAAGAAAATGAAGAAGAAGAAGAAGAAGAAGAAGAGTAGGAGCAAGAACCTAGGTCTTAACCGAAATCAAAAATGATGCGGGCTTGTTTTAAAATTAATGGATAAGTTCTCTATCGATGACAATTATGCGAGAGATTTTGTTCCAATACTCTCCTTCCTCTGGCACTTTTTCACTAGGAAAGGATATCTGTCTATCCACAAATATTCAAGAGAGTGAGGGAACCCTTCTTCTGGAATAGTCTACAAATTACGGCAGTCGACGATGAATAGTAACGTTAAAGAGGTGAGTTGTTGAAACCTATTATTATCCAGAGTTTTAAGCCTTTGCAAAGAATTAATAACAAGACTTGTGATAGTGCTAGGCAGCAGCCCTTTCTCCAGAAATGACTACAACTGATTTTTACATTCAAAACCTGAAATTTCAAACTATATAAGAGTAGGCAGTCCTTGCAAATTCCAGCTCATTTCAGAGGTGATAAAATTTTCACAATCATTAACGTAAAATTTAGTCAAATTGGGCCAGTGGTATGAGTGGGGTAGAGGAAATTTAAATTCTTACACCCACGAATTTAACATTAGGATCAAAACATACATTTTTAAGAACTCATAGATATTTTAAGAAAAAAAAATAGATTATAATCTAAAATCTCATTTACTTAAAAATTTATGGGTGCTTTTATTTAAAAATAAAATCTAGAGACTAAACTCGTACCTATTTAAAAGTTAAGGTATAAATCCAACAATTTATTTTATTTTTATTTTTATTTTAAGTGCAAAAAGAAAACCCTCAAAAAAAAAAAAAAAAAGAATAGAAACTTGACCATTTGGCGGATCGATGAATGGCTGTTAGATTCGATATTATTTTATTCGACTAAATAAAAGAGATGGCCAGCTGGTTCCCATTATGTTCTCTACTTTATTGGAAGATTCTTTGTTCGGATGCTATTTCCGGTCAACCACTCTCATTTCCATTATTCTGCCATCACCATTTCCTTACTTCTGCAAACCTTACTTTCTCTGTCTGTTCAAAAGAACCGAAGATCATGGCTTTAGAATTAGTGGGAGGAGCTCTTCTCTCAGCTTCCCTTCAATTTCTGTTCGAAAGGATCGGATCCCCTGAGGTTCTGTCCTACTTACGCCGGAAATCAAAGAAATCCGAGTTTGATGACCTCCTTTCCAAACTCAAGATTCTCTTCAACTCTGTCGCTATTGTTCTTGATGATGCCGAGCACAAGCAGATCTCCAGAAACAGGGCTGTGGAGGCCTGGCTTGACGACCTTCAAGATGCTGTTTTTGATGCTGAAGACCTCTTCGATGACGTCGAATATGATGTTCTCCAACTCAAGGTTGAAGCTGACTCAAAACCCAGCTCTAGTAAGGTACGAAATTTATTCAAGCATAAGAAAAAGTTTAGAAACTTGTTTTCCAAGTCACGTGATGCGAATGATCAAGATCTGGAGCAGAGGATGAGGAAGATTCTTGAGAGGTTAGAGTACATTGCGAAACAGAAGGATGTTCTTGGTCTGAAAGAGCGTGTCGGCGAGAGACCGTCGTGGAGATTGCCTTCCACTTGTCTGGTAGAGAAGTCCCAGGTTTATGGTAGAGATGATGACAAAGGTGTGATATTTAAGTTGTTGATGTTGAACGATGTGGGCAGCGAAAAGATTTGCGTGATTCCGATTGTCGGAATGGGCGGGGTTGGAAAAACTACACTTGCTCAAGCAGTTTACAATGATGATAAAGTTCAGGGGAGTTTTGAACTCAAGGCATGGGTCTGTGTCTCTGAAGATTTTGATGTTTGTAAGATCACAAAAACGTTACTTCAGTCGGACTCTTCTGATGGTGCCATGGACCTGAATTCGTTACAACTCAAGTTGAAAGAGAGGTTGATGGGAAAGAAGTTCTTGATTGTTCTGGATGATGTTTGGAATGAAAACTATGTTGATTGGGAGGCGATGAGGATGCCTTTCGAGTATGGGGCTCAAGGAAGCAAAGTTATTGTGACAACGAGAAGTGAAAATGTTGCATCTATCATGGGAACTGTTCGAAGCCTCCGTCTGAAGGAATTGTCGGATGAAGCTAGCTGGCAACTTTTTGTAAAGCACACGTCTGCAATTAATGGAGACTTTACTGCACATCCGGACCTGGAAAGATTTGGTAGAGAAATTGTTAAGAAATGCAAAGGCTTGCCATTGGCTTTAAAAACACTTGGAGGCCTCTTGCGCTCTACGGTGAATGTTCGGGAATGGGAAAGGATAGCTAAGAGCGAAATTTGGGATTTGACTGATGAACAGAGCAAAATTCTTCCGGCTTTGAGGTTGAGTTACCACTATCTCCCTCCACATTTGAAAAAATGTTTTGTTTATTGTTCACTATTTCCCAAAGACTATATGTTTCACCAGAACGAATTGGTCTTACTATGGATGGCTGAAGGTTTCTTGGAGCATACAGGGAGAAATAAGAGAATGGAAGATGTGGCTGATGACTATTTTAATGATCTAGTATCTAGATCATTTTTTCAACATTCAAGGGGATCCTTTGTTATTCATGACCTTTTGGTTGATTTGGCTAAATTTGTTTCTAGAAAATATTGTTTTTTTCTAGAGACAAGTGGCAGCTTGGATGAAATGGAGATGAATCGAGCGCGTCATCTTTCTTACTTTTTGGTACGGCCTGATCCGTATGAGAGGTTGAGCTCCGTTATTGAAGCTCCTCGCTTGCGGACTTTCCTGCCAGTACAAAGTTTGTGGATGTATCGTTGTGTTTTATCTGAGGAAGTAGTAGGTGATTTGTGTTTGAAGTTTAGGTGTTTGAGAGTTTTATCTTTGTCTGGCTATAAAAGCATCAAACAATTACCAGATTCAATTGGTGAACTAAGGCATCTTCGCCACCTGAACCTCTCTTCTACTTCAGTTAGTAGGTTACCAGAATCTGTATGCAAGCTGTACAATTTACAGACTTTGGAGTTAAACAGTTGCGGATCACTCACTAAGTTGCCTAACGCTTTTCATCACCTCACTAATTTGAGATATCTTGATGCCAGCTGGAGCAACCTAGAAGAGTTGTCAGAATCTATTTGTATGTTGTGCAATTTGCAAACGTTGAAGTTGTCAGGTTGTCATTTTTTGACTAAGTTGCCTGATGAGTTTCATCGTCTCATTAATTTGAGATATCTTAATGCTGAAAGCAGTGGGCTAAAAGAGTTGCCAGAATCTTTAAGTATGTTACAGAATTTACAGACGTTGAACTTGGCATACTGTAGTTCTCTCACTAAGTTGCCTAAAGATTTTCATAATCTCACTAATTTGAGATATCTTGATGTCGATGATAGTGGCCTGGTAGATATGCCGACACACATGGGTAGAATGAAAAGTCTCGAGACCTTGAGTACCTTCATTGTGGGAACAGATAATGGTAAAAGGATAGGAGAGTTGGGAGGACTATCATATCTTAGAGAAGCACTTCACATTCAGAAGCTAAGGAATGTATTAAAAGCAGAGGATGCATTGGAGGCAAACTTGAAGGAAATGAAGTATCTTGAGAAGTTGAAGTTTGAATGGGATGATGAAACTGGTGATTCAAACCATGAAATGGATGTACTTCACAATCTATGCCCTAACTCAGCCTTGAAAGAGCTGGAGATCAGTAATTATGGAGGTACCAAATTTCCTAATTGGTTACTTGATCCTTCATTATGCAACATAGTTGATCTAGGTCTTTGGAAATGCAAACATTGCAACCGCTTGCCACCACTTGGGCAATTATTGTCCCTGAAAGTTCTTTCGATTGGTGAATTGGACGCAGTACTGAAGGTGGGTCCCGAGTTATTCGGGAATGGGTCTTCAACTGTGAAGCCATTTGCATCATTGGAAGTCTTAAGGTTCTCTAAGATGTCAAACTGGGAGGAATGGTCAATGGTCGCTGAAGATGCTGAAGCTTTTCCAAAGCTAAAAGAACTCTCTCTCTGGCACTGTAAGAAGCTAAGTGCAGATTTACCTCGCTTCCTTCCATCTTTAACAGAGCTTTACATCGAAGAATGTCCACAGCTTTCTTCTTCACTCCCAGAGATGCCAGTTGTCAGCAAACTAAAACTTGTTGATTGCGACAAGCTTACTGGAGGATGTCATGTTGTAGAATCATTCGAGTGTCTTCAACATCTGGAAATCTCCACTTCACTTGACTCAACAACATGCGGGTCTCTTCCCGCTTCCTTGAAAACGCTAGTAATCAGAGGGTGCAAGAATTTAGAATTTCCTCTACCCCACTCATACCACTGCCCCAATCTGAATGAACTTCGTATCGTCAACTGTGAAAACCTCATCACCTCCGGAATGGGCTGGAATTTGCAAGGGCTTCCTAATCTTACAAACTTTTCAATTTCATGCTCCGAATGTGAAAATCATTTGGAATCATTTCCGGAGGAAGGACTGCTGCCTAGCACTATCACGTGTGTTTATATTAGAAATCTAAAGAGGCTTAAAACCCTAGACAACAACGGGCTTCAACAACTCACCTCTTTAACATCACTATCCATCTACAACTGCCCTAACTTGCAGACTATTCCAGAAGAAGGGTTTCCGCACTCCATTAAAAATTTGAGCATCAATAGATGTTCTTTACTTGAGAAAAAGTGCGAGAGGGAAGGGGAGTACTGGTACAAGATTTCTCGAGTCCCCAGAATTTTCATCAACTGGGAACTTATCAATTAATTTTAAAGATCCAGGTACTTGCTCTTTTTCTTCTTTTTTTTTTTTGTTGCGGGTAGTAAAAGTCCATTAAGCTGATTATCTTTCTTTTTTTTTTTTTTATTTTACTACTATTATTATTAGTATTATTTTGCTTTCTTTTTTTGTGGTCAAACTCGGCAATCTTTAATATTGAAACGTGCATAAACAGTTTTGGAGGCTTGTTTTACTAACCACTCTTGTTACGATGGTTGTTTTCTTATTTTTGATGCGTACTGTTTTATTTATTTATTTATTTTTGACAATTCTATAGGTTATTTTTCTTATTTTTTTAATGTCTTTTTTTTTTTTTAATTCTTGCATTAATGGTAGAAATTGTATAGGCTTTGCTGTTATTGCAGAATTATGTACAATGCTCTGTTTATTGGACGTCATCCCTTCAATATTGCAGCTGAAAGAATAATCCGCTTCCAAAATTTGGGTCTCTATCCGGGGCTAGTTTTGGTTTTAAAATGTCGTTTAGGTGGTTTTTTAACTCCCCTAAATTTATCGATCTTTGACAACTTGTTCTCAAATTTATAATTTTAGTGACTTGCCTCCTAAACTTTCTAAATTATTTCAATATGTGTCATTTTTCGAACTTTCTATTATATTAAGGAGTTGAATTAGAAGATTTACATTACGATTTGATTTTTTATCTAGAGATTTTCCATCCTCACATAAGATGTACTTGGGCTTTCTATCAATAATTTAACGAAAGTAAAGCAAAAGGGGTAAATCAAAAAAATTTAGAAAATACAGGAGTTACATTGTCATAAGTTGAAGTTTGAGGGGCAATAGTATTAAAATCCCAAGTTCTTTAGTTCTTTAGGGGCAATAGGGCAAATATTTTGCAGTACAGAAGCTATTGGAACTTAAAAAAAAAAAACAAAACAAAACAAAACAAAACAAAACAAAACAAAAAAAAACAAGACAAAACAAAACCAAACAAAACAATACAAAAAAACAAAACAAAACAGAAAAAAACCCCCAAAATTACGTACAAAAAAATACATATTAAACCAACAAATTTTACATAAGAAAGAATAAAAAGTAAAAAAAACAAAAACAAAAACAACAAAAAATTTTAAAAAATGGACAAAAACTTATGCATGTGTATAAAAGTTGACATATGCGTGATTGTATTTAGTGAATTCGTGTTTCTTAAATGATGGTTTTTGTTAAGTGATGGTTTTATCGTGCTTTCACTTATATCTGAACATTTGATGGAGCTTCCATGAGTAACAAACTATTGATGGAGCTTTAACCATGTCTAATTGTCCCTGATGAAATCTATGTCTCGTTGAAACTGTAGGACATGAGTGGCAAACTGTCAAATCTGTGCCGTTTTTGCGATTGATCTTCTGGAAAATCTACCAATATCGAGTAGAAAGAATCAAGCCTTGCAAAGTTTTAGATGATGATTGAACCACTGGTGAAAAACCTTAATGTAGGTAATCCTCTAATTGCCAATCATGGAAGGCTAAAATTGTAATCTTGGTAAGCCTCCTTATGCAAAATCAAGCTTTTAACATAGAATTAACAGGCAAATCTGGCTTTTGCTTAATCAAAAGCTAGAGAGGGCTAACTATTCTTTATTTTTTTGCCTATTCTTGTCTGCAGAGCTGCCCTTTTCAGCAGAACTACCAAGAGAGCTACAACAATTTGAAGCCATATGAGCTCGGATCAATGAACAAAAATCATAATGTGTGAATTAAGGTTGGCGAGTTTTTATCGTAAAAGTAGCTCAAAAATATGTATATTTAATTTCAAATTGCACCACAATGTGTATTCTGATATATACTTTATAACAATTTCTTGCAGCTATAGCAAGCACCAACCGAGAGAAGTGTGTTTAGCTTCTGCTAAACGTAGGAGTGGTACGTGACATTTGAGAATTTAAAAATCACAGCATTAAAAAAATAAAATAAAACCTATATTGTGGTATTTAAGTGTAAGAATCATGCAACTGATATATTTGACAGAAGAATGTTTATCTTTGTGTAATTATTTACTATTTAAAAAATCTCTACATTTAGGTATCCAAATGAAATTCTCAGACATGAGCCACTCATGGCTAATCTACACCCCCTTTTAAGAAGACATCCCTTACTGATTGCAGGAAAATTTGCAATAATTCTCACGTATTGAGTCGGTGAGATGATGAATATTTTTCAGTAGAGATGACATATTGGGGCACCCTTCATGTCTCAAGCCCACGAACATCATCAGCAAGACGTGTTGCAAAAAGATGGTTTGTGATACTCGTTAGGCACATTTGTGGTCTTGATCTTGGGATGACGGTGGGTGTGATTGTCTTGAAGGAAAGCTGATCGGAGAAGCCCGAGAACATGAACAGGTTCACTCTTTTCCATGTATCTGTGTAGTTTATCTGTGTAATTGGCCGATGCCATAATGATCAATCAACTGAAGTCTTGATATATTCTGAGATTTTTACTTACGTAGCCTGATTTGATCAACAGCTTGAGAACTTTCTAGGGAAGTCGGTTTTCAAACAAGAAAAGGTCTTTGTTGGATCAGAGCTGCTTGGCCGTTGTCACTCTTGGTAGCACAGCTGTTTATGAACTGTAAAGTAGTACAACCGACTGAGAACAATATCAAGGCAACCTCCTCTTCCTTTCTGTCTTGAGACTTTATTATCTCTTTGTCGAAGTAATTGCTGAGTTCTTGGCTATCATTCTTGATTTTCAGATACAGGTATTCTGTTGTTTGTCCACTTCTCTCTACCAATTTTTCTGCCAATTTGGTCTTGAGTCACTCTAGAAGCAAGGTATTAGGAATTGCAACTGAGAGGACCAACAGAGATTGCCTTAGGAGAGTAGTAGCCCTATAAAGTTTCTTGCCAGAGTATTGCTTGTATCTTCAGCAGAATAGTTTTGTCAACGTGTTATCAACTCTGTTTCTTCCTATCATTTTCTTTAAGAATTCCTCATCTACATCACTTTTGCTTCTCCTATTTGATAGCTCTGTCTTGGCTTTCTTTTGCTTCAGTAAAACTACATTTTCCACAGCTTGGCTCTTTTGCAGCTCTTCTGTGGGGACCACACATTCCTCGGTCGTTTTTAATGATCTACGCTATCTGATGATGTCAAGATCTATTGCCGTACGTATTAATCAAAAAAAAAAAACTCTTGAAACAAATATACAAACTTTTTCTTTTTTCTATTTATAACAAGAAATAAAATACTTGAAAGAGTTTCTGAGTGATAATTGAGTTGGAGTGAGGTGGTCAGTTGGTGAGGATTTTCTACCACTCTTTTGAGGTTATATTTGGTGGTTCCTATAATCATACGGAGGATATATATATAGGTGTGTGTGTGTATATATATATATATATATGTATATATGAATGCCAATTATTACTAGTACGTGTGAAAAGAATGGAGCAACAAAGTCATAAAAGAAAATTGTTTTGATTCCTACATTTGGAGAAGAAAGTTGATTGGTATGGTGAAGGATTTATAAGTTGCAGGGTAGAGCTTTGATGTCGTTGTCTGCTGCGAGTAGTTGATTTCTCTTTTCTTTTCTTGAAAAGGTGTGGCATGCATCACGTTCACTTCACTTGGATGCCTAAAATAGCAATGACATGCATTAGTCCAAACGACAATACATCACCTTTGTATGAGCAGCTCTATTTAGCCACAAAAAGAAATCTCAGCCACCCTTTCACACACAAAAAGTAATTGTTCCAATCGCCCTGTTGTGATATTCAAGCAATTTTCATGGTCACTGACTCGGTGAGGCAATTTCATATCCACCTTTGTATTGAGGTCTTAACTTTGAAATCCAATACTTATAAAAAAAATAAAATAAAATAAAATAAAATAAGTAAATAAAAGCAGGTGTATTTTTGTTGTGATTTATTGATGAACTCTACTACAAATTCCAAAAGACTATAACCAAATATATTGAACAAAGTTACTAATAAAAGAAAAAAAAAAAAACAAGAAAGTCAAGGCCAAACACCCAGAATTCTCACTAAAATCGCCCACTATATGCTAAAATAATGTTCTGACCAGACTCAGAAAACAATATCTTGCTCAACAAAAGCCTACTTTTCTAAAAGGGGTCAAAATGCGAGTTCACGGCTCTATCTGCAAAACTAGATCATGACAAGCTCTTAAGACAATTCTTGGCTACGCTTAGTAGCAGCAACAACCGCGTTCATTAACAGCCCACGAAATCCACCCTCTCTAACTCATGAATACCAGCGATCGTAGTCCCACCAGGTGATGTAACATCATCGTTAAGCTGACCTGGATGTTTACCAGTTTTAGTGGCCATAGATGCTGCTCCTACCACCTGCAAAACAAAATGCAAGAATTGAACATTGCCAGAAAATTGAGTTCAAACAGACAACAGAAGCACAGAGAAGAATATCGTTGGCAACAAATATCAAGACACCAACATACTTGCATCACTTTTGGAAATAAAGGGAAATTTTCTATAATAGAACCACCAAACTCGAGTATTTCTACTGGGTACTTCATTAAATTCATATCATTTAAACAAGTGAAAGACTGAAATTTCAGGAAAAAGCTAAAGAGTGTTGCACTTCAGAAATTTAATAAAGGCGATTCTGAAGTAGGAAAGATATATGGATGTTCTACTAGCCATTTTTCGGGAAATAATTATGGAAATGAGTAGTGAAGCTAGAGACTTGTTTAATAATATTAGTATGCACCAAAAAACGACTTACTGTTTGAGAAGCCAGCCCCAATGCAAGGTCTCGCGGTAACCCAGCAGCAACTCCTCCATCGGCCAAAGCCTCAATAGCCAAATACAAATACACAGGACCACTACCACTCTATGATTTGAAGGCAGAAAGATATCCAAGTATTTTTGTTAACTGGGGTGTCAATAAGCATGAATATGACTCATTACAAACTAGCTGCATACCTCAAGCCAGTAACTGCATCAAAGTATTTCTCATCCGCTTTCCATATCTTGCCAACCAATCCAAATAATTTGGCTATTAGGTTCCCATCTTCCTCTGTTGCAGCTCCCCACAAGCTCATAACTATTAACAAAATAAAACTAAAACTTGAATATTTTCATACGAAAACTAAAATATGCCCACAAGAATTAGACGGACATGAGGGGGGAAAAAAGATTTTAACTGACTAGAATCAAATGAATAAATAAACAGAAAGATATGTAAAGCTTGTGCATGTAAAAGGTGAGCCAATTTGTTTTCGCAATAGTAACTCCTCTTACATACCAAGTAAATAAAAGCCATGTGAATAGATCCTTTCATACAAATAGAAACTATAAAGAAATCAAAGGGAAGTGTACATAACATGAAACAACATTTAACTAATAAATAGATTAAAAATCTTAAGATAGCTGAAAATGATACCTGATGCTGCCTCGCCTACTGCAGCAGGAGTATTTGGCATTACTGTAATAAACCGACTGCTACCGGCCCATTCCTGAAATTAATTAAATCAATATTGACAGATTGTTCATTAAGGTAGCAAACAAAGAGCAAAAGATGAAGTAAAGCAAAAGAGCACACAGTTGCAGGTCCCAGTTTATTATCCAAGTTTCATAAAAAAATAATAAAATAAAATAAAAAGACATTTCTTTTTGTCTTTTAATTGCAGATGAGATGAGCAACCAAAATGTCTTATCACTATCATCATAAAACTAAACCTCAAATTTGAAGGGAGATGGGGCAGCAGTAATTGACAATTGGGCATGTCAACCTTTAATGACAAAAGAAGAAAAAACACTTCATAAACTGGAAAACAAGTGGATTTTCTATTGACATTCTTTTTTCTAGTTTCTAACATGTGCAAGTTTTGGTATTGTGGCTAAATTCAGGTAGTACGTCAAACAGAATTCAGGAATCCTTTTAATAGGTCAAATTGAATTCTGCGGTTAAAGTGAGAACTGTCAATCGTTAAGAACCACAGTTATCTGTAGTAATTTTCTAAAAAGTTCATCGTCCTCTTTTCCAAACGGATCAAGTAAAACAATTAGCTGAAACTGCAATTTTGGACTATTAACTAGTTGATGTAACCTGAGTAGAGTAGGAGAAACAAGGGTGGGGCAAGTTGTATACATTTCCAGGGATTTGCACACAATTAGAATTGTGACATATTTACTGTCACAACATAACACAACACATGAGTAGGCCTAAAGACAATGCAGGCGCAAGCTTGTCCATTCTGAGTCGTCACTACAAATAAGCCCGCATTGGAACCTAAGATCAACGTTGATTAAAAGCCAAGAATTGATAATTGCAATGGCACCAAAAAAGTTCCCCACATAAACATTTACCAACACAAATAAGCTTATCATGTGAAGAATCAAATTTAGCCCAAAAAGATGATATCAAATTCACAAACCTCGAGATCTTTCAATTTGATCCCGGCAGCAACTGAAATCAGAAGCTTCTTCTTGTGGCTTCAACTGCAAGACTACAATTTTAGCTGTGATCATAGAAAGAGACAAACTTGTCATGTTGTAGTTAATAAGATCTCGTGATTTCAGAAAATCGAATAAAACGTTAATCTAATAACAGCTTGAAGAATACACACACACACACATATAAAAGCTTGAAGAAAACTTAGAAAGGGGCTATACCAACTTGAGGCTTGACAAAGAAAACAACCACATCACTCTCTTCGACTACCTGTTAAAATATATCATATCACAAATTAGGTTCCAACTTCCAACAGGGAAAAGAAGACACAAATAAAGATACGATAGCAGGAAAGAAATTATACCAAACAAAAATAAACAAACGCTGCTTGGGTGCCGAGAAAATGTAGGAAAATGAAAAATATATGTCTATATATTTCAACATTCTCCACAAAACCGCCACTGTTTTAAAAATAATTTTTTAAGTAAAGGGACTCAAAAAAAAAAAAAAAAAAAAAAAAACTGACTTTGTTTGGCTACTGAGAAAATGTGGGAAAATCAAAGAATTTTGACATTTGAAATACATCAGACCACGGAGTATCAAACTTCCATTAAACACGATAAGAAAACAAATTAAAATTACAACATTCGATTTTCATAATTCCGACGATTATTAATAAGTATCAATGATCTAAATTCCCACCAACCAAACAGACTAACAAAAATAAAAATAAAAATAAAAATACACACATAGTACCAAAGAGCACTAGGAAGAAGAAGAGTGTCAATACGTCTTCATTCTTGGAGAGAACTCTGACGCCGAAGGACTCGAAGGCCTCGCGACGGAGGGGACTAGAGTGAGAGGTGGAGATGCGAGGAACTGGCAAGATTCTGGATCGGACGACTCCTCTGGGGATGCTCTCCGCCATTTTTCCGGCGCCGATAAAGCCGAGCTTGTAGGTGTCGGGAGGGATGGGAAAAGACTCCATTGATGGACTTCTCTGCTACTCTGCTACTGCTATTCTAGAGAGAGAGAGAGAGAGAGAGAGGACTCACTCTTGAAGATGGAAGACGCCAATGTCTTCGGAGGTTTTTCTGCCGTTTCGGGTTTTTCAAAAGCTCGGATATTTAGCATTGATGCACCTCAAAATCATTATTTTTCGATAGTTTTCCTTGTCAAATTTTTAATTTTTGGCACTTTACTATTTAAATTTGTTAAATTATTATAATATACTAATGATAACTTTAAAATTTACAATGTTAATTCTCCTCCTAAATCAATAATTAAATTGTAAATTTTATCATTATTAACATTTTTAAATTAGTGACGAGAAAATATAAAGAAGATGTTACTTTCATTTTTTATTTTAATTCAAATTTTATGAAAATATTATGTGTAAAAAAAATTTATTATATATATAATAAATAAAAAATTATAATATTATAAATTAAAAAAGTGAATTTTATATCATATCAAGATTTACCTATCAAATTAACTTCAGCAGTCCTACTACAATCTTACTTTAAAAAAAGAGGAGAGAGGGGGGGGGGGGGGGGGGGGGGGGCGGGGGCACCTAGTGGGTAATTAGCAGGCTGCAGAAAAAAAAAAAATTAAGGGGAGGGTGCTCAATGGGCCACTGGCCCACTAAGCATAGTAGGCAGGCTACTCAAGCTGCCTACCTACTATCAGTAAACCGACATTGATCAAAAAAATTTCAGAAAATAGGCTGCACAAGAGGGGGTTCTTGAAAATTCAAAATCCAACCCCTAAACAAGTAAAACAAAAATAAAAAGATAAGAAAGAATGAATGATTACAATTTAAGATGATAGATTACTTGAATAACTACTCGCTAAAACCACTTAGAAATACATTAAAAAAACCACCAAAACAACCTCCCAACTTATCCTCTTTAGCTAAGCACGTTTTTGGAGAAATTAAATTCCAAGATAAATTCAATTTTTTACCCACAATAAGGCTTGGTTATAAAATAGTTTTGAGGTAAACCAAAAATCACTCCTTTCTCTTTCCCCTCTTTAAAAAAAAAAAAAAATAGGTTTCCTCTCTTCCTCCCTTCATTGTGGATGAAATTTGTAGCTAAGGGAAGCCAAAAAATATTCTTCATCTTCTTCCATCCATTCCCAAGATCATTTTTTAATAACGAAGGAATAGACATCACAAGTGTTTTTCAAGGTAAAAACCTATATTTTTTCACTTGTTTCCTAGAAATAGAAATGATGTTCTAAAAATATTTTTAAAGTGATGTTTTATCTCCATTCTATCCCCTTACCTCAAGGATCTAAGAGTGGTTCAAAGCCTTCAAGAGGAGCTAAGAACCCACTACTTTTCCAAGATGTAAATGACTTGTAACTAGTGGTTTATCAAGTTCTTGATAGCTTTATTTCAAAATGTGTTCTTACAAATATGAAAATCTTGGCATGGTAAATAGTTAAAATGTTGTTTTGCTACCTAGTGTGATAATATATGTGCTTGCTATGATTTAAATGGCTAGAAAACATGATTTGTGTATGGAATATGATGAAAAGTATGTTTATGTGATTTTTGTAGTTATATAATATGAAATGATACTGATGTATGAGAATAGGAGATTATGGTATGTTGATAAGTTATATCCTCTGTTTAATGGAAGCATGAATGATAAGGAAAATATTTTTGACATTACAAATAGGCTAGAATAAGAATTAAGACCATAAAAGTACTAAAAATAGCATTTTGGCATAAATATTAACAAATTAGAAAATAGTAATTTGAGTGGGATTTTCATACTCATGTAGAATGATAGAATATTACTCTTGACATAAGCAATAAAAAGGGCTCAATTTTGGTCAGAACCAAAAATGTCAAAAATGACGATTTTGCCCTCAAGGGGTAAGATCGTAATTCATCAGCCTAGAGACTTTATTTGAATCAGAAACTTTTCAGTCATTATTAGAGACTTAAAATAGACCTTGTGTCAAATTTTGGTGATAAATGGATAAGAAATGACCAAAACGCCATTTTTGGAGTCAAACATAAGTATAGAAAAATTTAGGGTCAAAAACATATATAATAATAAGAATAATAAACCTATTAAAAATGAGTCATGATCCTGTGAGAACACTCTATATGGACATTAAGTATAAAAATGTGAACCCAAGGGGTATTGGGAACTAATTGGGGCTAAATAAGGACTAAAATGCAAAAAAAAAAAAATTGAATAAATAAATAACGGGCCAAATTATAAAATCTGCTTAGACTATAATTAAACAGCATCTTTGTTACCCTTAAAATAATATATTAAGCTAAATAAATACAAGAAATAATATGGTTTATGTTATAATCAAATTTACGACCTTAAAAAACATAAAGAAGCTTAAATGTAATACTTTTATTTGATTGTGTTTAGAAATGTTTATGAAAGTCATTTTGAGAGCTTAGGGACACCGTAAACATTATTCTAAGGCTCTAGGATAAATTTTTAAAAGCCATCCAATAAGTCTACATTAAAAAGGGTATGTCTAGTGGCAAAATTGTAATTTTGTCAAACTAGCGGGTAAAATGGTAATTTGATGGGGACAACGTTTTGGGCTGTAGGTAGATGTTTTCTGGACCTATAAAACTGCAAGAGAGATTACTAAAAGCTAAGATCAAAAGATTTAACAAATTTAAGCTTAAAAATACTTAAATCACCAAATAAGGGCAAATTGATAAATTAGTACCCGATAGCTCGATGATGAGAAATGAACCCGTCACTAGGTTTGCTAAGATGTCATGTAATTGTTGACTAAAATTTGATAAAGACAAAAAAGTATAATAGGCCTTAACAGATCCAAAACAATAATAAGGTCAAAACACTATTTGGGAATGGGTTAAATTAATTACAAGTAAATAGGTTACAATAGATCTAATAAGCTTACAACCTATAAAGATGGCTCAATATGATGTTGGAAGACTATGGTTATCCATGGACAGCTAATGGACCCAAATATGAATAAAATGGGATTAAGTGAGATAATAGATAAGGAATTAAGTATTAAATAATTAACCTACTAATGGGTTAATAATTCATTAATTTAAAATTTAAAATTAATTAATTATTAATTTATGATAATCATCTAATTAATAATTAAGGACGTTATTCTTTTAAGGTAAAAAAACTTAGAGATAAATTAATAATTAAATTAAAATTAATTATTAATTAAGAGAACACATATCCATAATCGAAAATGATTCAAAAACCTTACTCTAACTGTCGCATGTCAATTTAAAATTAGGACACCACATTGATTTGAGGGTAGAGCCAGAAACAATCTACATGGATACACAATTACATGATTTTTTGTAAGTATAGACCTCACTTATAGTGTGGTTGTTTACATGATATGCATGATGTGAACTTGGTGTTTATTTTTTATGATATGATATGATATCATGATAACGTGTTTGAACTTGGTGTTTATTTTTTATGATATAATATGATATCATGGTAACGTGTTTATTTACACACTTTTACGAAAGTATGTTATGATGATGTGTTTATTTACACATTTTACTAAAGTATGCCATGATGATGTATTTACGTACATGCTATATTGAAAATGTCATTCTTGCATGTTGTACCAATCCCCGACAAAATAGGAGGATATTCGCCTCCGGCCAAATGAGAGAAAATAATGATTAATGAAGTTAAAGTTATGACCTTGGGTACTGACGGATTGGATCGCTCCCCTTGTCTTCCCTATTTAAGGTCGCGCATACTCCGGTACTAACACAATGGCCCATAAGATGTTGAATGAATAAATGGATAATTACATAATCTATCATGCATTTTCAATTATATGCATTTATGGGGATTGCACGTCTATGCTTACTGAGTTTATCTCACCCATTTATGTTTCCTACAATAGATAATTCAAGCAAGTTGTCTATGACATATTAAGTATTGATGGACTGGTGGTGCAGATGCGTGATAGGTGAAAGTATGATGGCTTCTATGGATGTCACCCGCATTCTTATTTTTCGCACATGTTTTTGAGGATTTGTTAAATGTTATTTTGATGTTAGTACATTTTAATACTTAGGTATGAAAGACTTAATTAGATACCGATATGACTAAGTTTAAAATGTTATGTTAATATGTTTTATTTAAAACTAATTCTAATTATTATGATTTTTAAATAATCACTTCTTTTGTAAATAAAGTTTTCCAAAAAAAAAATCTTTGAAGTTTTGAAGAGCTAAGAATGAACTAGTAACAGTTTCAATAAGATGAAAAATCAAATAAACAAATTGTAAGTGACAGCCTGAGAAGTCGGGTCACCACAGTACCACACATTAATTTTATAATCAAATATTCAAATCCTAATACCAATTTTCCAATTGGTGAGAGAAAAGGGGATTTGGGGCTTTAGGAATCATAAGTCTAAGGTTCGATCATTGATCGGCATAAAAAAATTAATAGTAGATTAATTAATATAGAAGAGATACACATGGGATGCTTACTATAAAAATTAAAAAAAAAATTCCAATATTCAAATTAATATAAAATTAACTAAATGAGCCACGTTACAGCAGCCATACTAAAAAAGAAAAATAACATATGCTCAAGGGTGAGTTATGGGGTGAATCATTACTATACTATTCTCACTCTCATGGCAGGATTATCAGAGAGACCAAAAATAATGATACAAACACCAACTTAAAATCTCGATATTAGTATCAATTTATGTATTATATGATTGTCATTGTATTATTGATGGTTATTTAAAATATTCATTAGTTAAATTAAAATTATAAATTTTATTTAATAATAAAAAAGATTGATAATTCATTATCTTATAAATTAATTTTCAAAAGATCACGATAGAATTACAAATATCATCTCTTACAGGAAGGGGGCAAAAAAAAGGTGTATTGCAAAGTCAAAGATTCAATATCCCTCCTCTCCAATGCTAAAAATCTTGTTTATTTTAATTATATTAAAAAAAACCATTACACCCTAAATCATTTCCGTCGGTCTAATGAAGAGAAATAGAGAGAGACAAAGAGAATGGCAGAACTGTACAATAAGCAGGCGAAAACATACGCAGAGATAAGGCCGAGTTACCCACCAGAGCTATTCCAGTTCATAGCTTCTCACACACCTTCTCACCTTTTTGCTTGGGATGTCGGCACCGGCAGTGATCAAGCTGCTCGATCTGTATGTCAATACTCTATTTCATTTTTTTTTTTTTTTTTTGCTGTTTCTTTTTCCTTTTTTAAATCGTAATAGTCCACTGCTTTGAATTTTTTAGTATTTTATGTAATATTATTCAATTAACTTAACAGCCCAAGATTATATGTTGTTCATTGGACAAAGAGTATTGGTCATTTATTCTTAAATTTGCTACATTTTGGCTTAGAAGTTGAGTTTGGGAATGTTGCATTAAAAAAAAAAAAAAAAAAAAAAAACAGAGGGAAACTAGAGCACTTCTATCAATTAGCAACCGTTTGGCAATCGGTTTTAAATTTTTGTTTTCTTTTATAAAAATTTAAATTTACTGTTTTAATTGTGGGTTTGAATCAATAATCCAAACGGGTCTTAAGTTTCTAAATCAAGCATTTTTATTTCATCCTATCAATTTTAGTCCAATCACATCCTATCATATAACTTTTGCTCCAATATGGTATTCTACTATATAATGACATGAGACTATCATCATCTCATATCATCCAGAATTTCTCTTCTATCCCAACAACACTTGCAGCTAGCACAGATCTACAAGAACGTCCTAGCAATAGACGCGAGCGCAAAACCACTAGAATTCGCACCGCAACTTCCCAATGTTGAGTTCAAACACACCTTTCCTAACATCTCCATGTCAAAGGTTGAACAAAAAATAGCACCAAAATCAAGCCTGGATTTGGTGAATGCAGCCCAAGCCCTGCATTGGTTAGACCTTCCAAGCTTTTACCAGCAAGTGAAGTGGGTTCTCAAGAAACCTCATGGAGTCATTGTTTCTTGGTGCTACACCGAGCCCAAAGTGAACTCCATGGTAGATGCTGTTTTCCAACAATTTTACACCATTGATTCTTAGCCCTTTTGTGACTCAAAGGTTCACAAAGTTATCGATGACGAATATCGAACTATAGATTTCCCATTTGAGCCTGTGGATGGACTCGAAAACACGGGGTCGGTTGAGTTTGTGTATGAGAAAGTCATGGATTTGGATCAGTTCTTTGCTTACATAAGGTCCTGGTCGGCGTATCAGACGACGAAAGATAAGGGTTCGAGCTCTTTAGGAAGAATGTGATTGAGAGGTTTGAATGTGCTTGGAGTGAGGATGGTAATGACCAAAAGGTTATGAAGTTTCCTGTTCATTTGAAAAGAGGGAGAGTTGGTAGTATTTACTTAGAAAAATTGGAGTTATTTGTGGAATGTTGTTAGGCTCAATCAAAGATTGGCTTTGGACTTGTTCTGAAATTGATTTTTTGATGTAGAGTTTTACAGTACGTTTGGAACATTGGTTCCAATTGGAATTTTTCCAAATCAATTCTAAAACTCCCAACTTAATATCTCATTTCCTCCCTTTTTCAGTTTTAAAAAACTCAAACATCAAAAGTCCATTTCTTTCTTAGTTTAATTAGATATGAGATGATTTTTTCATATATAAAAATTGTCTAAAATAACGAGAGTAACGAAACAAAAATCTATAATATTGTATACTTTTTGCTTATACATTTCAAATTTTTACACTATTCTATAACAATTCATTTTTAATTCACACTTTAACCAAACATATATTTTAATTTCAATCTACAAAACTTCAACTTCAATTTACAAAACTCCAATTTCAACCATTATTCTAAACCGTTCATAAGTTCTTGAATTTCTATTTCAAAGTGAGCTTGGCCTTTTAGCTCTTTTTTTTTTTTCTTAGAAAACAAGATTTTTTTTTCTTTTGTAGTACAATTTAATATCACCACGTGCATAACGCAAGTATAATTGTTTTCAGCCTTATTGTTCCACTTAGAACATACAAAAATAGCATTCATAAGTAAAATCATTAAAATACAATTTAACTAAAATTAGGACTTTAAAATATATTAACGGTGATGATTAGGGCCTCAAATCCAACAAGGAATAACTCCCATCTAAATTTGGGATTCACTTTCTATTTATGTGTGGAATTTGGAGTACCTAATTTCACTTCCTTCTTAAAATATTGAAGACCTTCATCACTAAGGAGTCTTTATAGAGGCATGCACTTGTAGGTTTCATTGGGTTGAAAGGAAAAAGAGTAAGAAGGATGTAAAGACTTTAAGAGACGACGAATGTAAAAGATAAGAAAATTATAGTTTTCCTTTACATTATTTGGTGAGATAAAACAAATCTCAATTCCTTTGTTTGGTATTAGAGAAAGTATTGGAAGGAGATATATATATATATATATATATATATATTTTATAAATTACTATACTACCCATAAAAATTAAGTGGATGTTCAATCATTCCATGGAGTTTTGAAAAATCCAACATCTCAGAGATGAGATGTTTGGATTTTTCAAAACTCCATGGACATGCAAAAGAGAAATGCTACTGCTGTTTTACCAGTCTGTCTGTCCTCAATAATTAATTCTCGCTGACCACGTCCTATAGGTATCATCGAATCAATAGCAATAAGTCCTGTTTGAATAGACTCATATACGTCCGAGATCTAAATCTATGAATTGAAAGGTCCAAATGATCAACTCTGCAATCAGTCAATTATTTGATAATTATTAGCCCGAGTCTGAGTATATTTATTACTGTTGGTGTCACTAATATGGGGCTCAGGGAAGCAAGATTATCGTGACAACGAGAAGTGAAAAAGTTGCGTCTATCATGGAACTGTTCGAAGCCTTCGTCTGAAGGAATTATCGGATGAAGCTAGCTGGCAAATTTTTGAGAAGCATGCATCTGGCATCAATGGAGACATTAGTGCACGTCCAGACCTTGAAAGAATTGGCAGAGAAATTGTTGAAAAATGCAGAGGCTTGCCATTGGCTGTAAAAACACTTGGTGGCCTCTTGCGCTCTACAGAGGATGTTCAGGAATGGGAAAGAATAGCAAAGAGCGATATTTGGGAGTTGGCTGATGAACAGAGCAAAATTCTTCCGGCTTTGAGGTTGAGTTATCACTATCTCCCTCCACACTTGAAAAGATGCTTTGCTTTTTGTTCACTATTTCCCAAAGACCATGAGTTTGACAAGGACGAATTGGTCTTAATATGGATGGCTGAAGGTTTCTTGGAGCATCCAGGGAGAAATAAGAGAATGGAAGAAGTGGGTGATGAGTATTTTAATGATCTAGTGTCTAGATCATTTTTTCAACATTCAATGGGATCCTTTGTAATTCATGACCTTTTGGTTGATTTGGCTACATTTGTTTCCAGAAAATGTAGTCTTTTTCTAGAGACAAGTGGCTGCTTAGATAAAATGGAGACAAATCGGGCACGTCATCTTTCTTACACTTTATTACGGCCGGATCCATATGAGAGGATGAACTCTGTTATTGAAGCTCCTCGCTTGCGGACTTTCCTGCCAATACAAAGTTTGTGGATGTATCGTTGTGTTTTATCTGAGGAAGTAGTAGGTGATTTGTGTTTGAAGTTTAGGTGTTTGAGAGTTTTATCTTTGTCTGGCTATGAAAGCATCAAACAATTACCAGATTCAATTGGTGAACTAAGGCATCTTCGCCGCCTGAACCTCTCTTCTACTTCAATTAGTAGGTTACCAGAGTCTGCATGCAAGCTGTACAATTTACAGACTTTGGAGTTAAACAGTTGCAAATCACTCACTAAGTTGCCTAACACTTTTTATCACCTCGCTAATTTGAGATATCTTGATGCCAGCCTGAGCAACCTAGAAGAGTTGTCAGAATCTATATGTATGTTGTGCAATTTGCAAACGTTGAAGTTGTTCTATTGTCATTCTTTGACTAAGTTGCCTGATGACTTTCATCGTCTCATTAATTTGAGATATCTTGATGCTGAAGGCAGTGGACTAAAAGAGTTGCCAGAATCTTTAAGTATGTTACAGAATTTACAGAAGTTGAAGTTGGCAAACTGTCGTTTTCTGACTAAGCTGCCTAAAGATTTTCATAAGCTCACTAATTTGAGATATCTTGATGTCAATGGCAGTGGACTGGTAGATATGCCGACACACATGAGTAGAATGAAAAGTCTCGAGACCTTGAGTAACTTCGTTGTGGGAACAGATAATGGTAAGAGGATAGGAGAGTTGGGAGGACTTTCATATCTTAAAGGAGCACTTCACATTCACAAGCTAAGGAATGTATTAAAAGCAGAGGATGCATTGGAGGCAAACTTGAAGGAAATGAAGTATCTTGAGAAGTTGAAGTTTGAATGGGATGATGATGAAACTGGTGATTCAAACCATGAAATGGATGTACTTGACAATCTGTGCCCTAACTCAGCCTTGAAAAAGTTGGAGATCAAGAATTATGGAGGTACCAAATTTCCGAATTGGTTTGTTGATCCTTCATTATGCTACATAGTTGATTTATGTCTTTCAAAATGCAAACATTGCAACCGCTTGCCACTACTTGGGCAATTATCGTCCCTGAAAGTTCTTTCGATTGGTGAATTGGACGCAGTAGTGAAGGTGGGTCCCGAGTTATTCGGGAATGGGTCTTCAACTGTGAAGCCATTTGCATCATTGGAAGTCTTAAGGTTCTCTGAGATGTCAAACTGGGAGGAATGGTCAATGGTAGCTGAAGATGCTGAAGCTTTCCCAATGCTAAGACGACTTTCTTTACTCGATTGCAAGAAGCTTACTGGGGATTTGCGTCGCTTCCTTCCATCTTTAACAGAGCTTTCCATCGAAGAATGTCCACAGCTTTCTTCTTCACTCCCAGAGATTCCGGTTGTCAGCAAACTAACACTTGTTGATTGCAACAAGCTTACTGGAGGATGTCATGTTGTAGAATCATTCGAGTGTCTTAAATACCTGGAAATCTCCACTTCACTTGACTCAACAACATGTAGGTCTCTTCCCGCTTCCTTGAAAATGCTAGTAATCAGAGGGTGCAAGAATTTAGAATTTCCTCTACCCCATTCATACCACTGCCCCAATCTGAATGAACTTCATATCTACAACTGTGAAAACCTCATCACCTCCGAAATGAGCTGGAATTTGCAAGGGCTTCCTAATCTTACAAACTTTTCAATTTCATGCTTCGATTGTGAAAATCATTTGGAGTCATTTCCAGAGGAAGGACTGCTGCCTAGCACTATCGTGCGTGTTTATATTAGAAATCTAAAGAGGCTTAAAACCCTAGACAACAACGGGCTTCAACAACTCACCTCTTTAACATCACTGTCCATCCACAACTGCCCTAACTTGCAGACTATTCCAGAAGAAGGGTTTCCGCACTCTCTTAAAGATATGATCATCAAAGGATGTCCTTTACTTGAGAAAAAGTGCGAGAGGGAAGGGGAGTACTGGTACAAGATTTCTCGAATCCCCAGAATTGTCATCGATTGGGAACTTATTAATTAATTTTAAACACCAGGTACTTGCTCTTTTTCTTCTTCTCTTTGTTGCGGGTAGTAAAAGTTTATTAAGAAGGTGTCGGGAGAATGAGTTGAGTTTGAGTTGAGTTGAAATTTTTAAGTTTGAGTTGAGTTGATTTTTTAAAAAGTAATTATAAATTTTGTTGACTTTTTAGAAAAAAAATAAAAAATAAAATGAAAAAATACAATTTAATTAGAGTGGAACTTAGATGTCAAATAGTCCCTAAATGTATTATCTTTTTTATTTTATTTTATTTTATATTTTACTATTATTGTTATTAGTATTATTGTTATTATTATTATTATTTTGCTTTCTTTTTTGTGGTCAAACTCAGCAATCTTTATTATTGAAAAGGGCATGAACAGTTTTGGAGGCTTGTTTTACTAACCACTCTTGTTACGATGGTTATTTTCTTATTTTTGATGCATGTTTTTTTATTTTTTTATTCTTGCTTAATGGTAGAAATTCTATAGGCTTTGCTTTTGTTGCAGAATTATGTACAATCCTCTGTTTTTTTTTTTTACACAATAATCCGTTTAGGGGTTTTTAACTAAATTTATCGACCTTTGACAACTTGTTCTTAAATTTATAATTTTAGCAATTTATCTCCTAAACTTTCTAAATTATTTCAATATGTGTCATTTTTCGAACTTTTCATTATATTGAGGATTTAAATTGGAAGATTTACTTTACGATTTCATTTTTTGTCTAGAGATTTTCCATCATCACATAACGTTTACTTGGGCTTTCTATCAATAATTTAACAAAAGTAAAGTAAATCACAAAAATTTAGAAAATACAAGAGGTACATCGTCATAAGTTGAAGTTTGAGGGGCAATAGTACTAAAAACTCAAGTTCTTTAGTTTGAATGAGATAAAAAGCTACTATTAAACTCATGGGTGCTAAAAACCCAAGTTCTTAAGTTCTTTAGGGGCAATAGGGCAAATATTTTGCAGTGCAGACTGCAGAAGCTATAGGAACTTTAAAAAACATAAAAAAAAAAAAAAAAAAAAAAAGACAAAACAAAAAAACAAAAAACAAAACAAAACAAAAAAAAAAAAAAAACAAAAGAGAAAAAGCCCTCAAAATTACGTACTAAAAATAATACAGATTAAACCAACAAATTTTACATAAGCAAAAATAAAAAGTAAAAAAAAAAAAACAAACAAACAACAAACAACAAAAAAAGTTTAAAAAATGGACAGAAACTTATGTATGTTTACAAAAGCTAACATTTGTGTGATTGTGCTTTCACTTCTATCTGAACATTGATGGTTTTTAGTCAATTCATGTTTCTTAAGTGATGGTTGTTTTTTCTTTTTATTTTTTATTTTTTATTTTTTTGTGTGTGTAGAGGGAACAAATTCTTCATAGAGAGCTCGTATAGGAGTTTCTATGAGTACCAAACATTTGATAGAGCTTTAACCATGTCTAATTGTCTCTGATAAAATCTGTGTCTCGTTGGAACTGTAGGACATGAGCAACAAAGTATCGAATCTGTGCCGGTTTCTGCCAATAATACAAGACTGTTTGCAATTCATCTTTGGGAAAATCGCGACAATATCAAGTAGAAAGAATCAAGCCTTGCAAAGTTTTAGATGATGATTGAACCACAGGTGAAAAACCTTAATGAAGGTAATCCTCTAATTGCCAATCATGGAAGGCTAACACATGTAATCCTGGTAACCACCTACATATGCAAAATCAAGCTTTTAACACAGAATTAATTACTTCCAATGTTTAACTATGCAGGCAAATCTTTCGCGAAAGGAATGGATGAGATCAGAAACAGCCAATATTCTGAAGGCCCCGAGCCTTGGTGATCTTGGATGGACCATCTTCTCTGTATCATTTAGCAGTTCATCAATTGTTTCAGATTGAAGAATTTCTTGCAGTTACAATGGTGGGTCCTGAGTTTTACTAGAATTTATCTTCTTTGGTCGTGGAGCTATTTTGCATCATTGGAATACTTGTTCTATGATACGTCAAACGGGAAGGAATGGACGAGCTAGTTGAAAAGGTTGAAACTTTCTCCATGCTAGAGAACTTTCTCTCTGTGACTGCAATAAGCTTACCGGGGATTTGCCTTTCTTGGTTCCATCTTAAACAAAGCTTAGAATCTCTAGAAGTCCGCAGCTTGCTTCTTCACTACCAAGGATGGCAGTCATTAGTAAACTAAAACTCGGCAATCATGATAATCGAATCCCAAAACAAATGGAATTTGAAAGCACTTCCCAGCCTTCAACGCTTTACAATTTCTGACGCAGCTGTGAAGGTATGGAGTCCTTTCCGGAGGAAGGGCTGTTGCATACCACCATCACCTCTATTGAAATTTTCGAACTTCCATGCCTTATAGCACTGGACTAAAATGGGATTAACTAGCTCACTTCTTTGAGAAGATTGGCCCGAGATAGCTGCCAAAACTTGCAGACGATGCCAGGATATGAGCTTCCAACATTACTTCAGCTTTTGGAAATCAAAGAATGTTGTTTGCTGGAGGAGAAATTCCAAAGGAAGGAGGAAACTGAAACAAAATTGCTCGCATCTCCCTCGTTTGAATAAATCAGGACTCTATAATTTCACGTCGATGAACAAATATGCCAACACTTTTACACCGAACCAATTTTCCATCAGGTACTTGTTCTTTTGATTTATTATTTAGTCTTGTTGTCAATATTTCTTTTCTAATATTGGTTTCTTCATTCTAGCTGATAAGCATGTCTATTGCTGGAGCTTTACTCTATCCCTACCCCCATCGACATTTGGTCAGGAATCTGTGTCAAAACAATTTTGCAGGTTTGTTTGTTTCTAGATAATATGTCTAAAAATACTTAATAAGCTTTATTTTAAAGCACTCTTTGCTTTAATTGTCTGGGATGGTTATGGTTTCTTGTTGTCTAAGAAATCAGGCTTCCACCAGCAAGTTGTTACAAAATATAGGATCTCATGATTCTTAGCCAAGATAGCCGACAGCTTTCTTTGTGGCTTTTCCGGCGACAAAATTTCAAAACCCATCTTCAAACAAAGTATTTGTTAAGTTTTCTTTAGGTTCTTTATTGCAGGTTCATTAATCCGCTTCACTAGATATTGGTGTCTGCTGTCTTGCGTTGCTGTTTCAGAGTTTGTCATCTGCTCTGTTCCATCACGGATCTTGTAACATGAAGAAAAATTCTAATTGGATATCAAAATGCTTACAATCAAATTTAAAGAATATAATTCATTAAGTTACGTAGTCTTAGATCAATGACAAAAAATATGAACGGTTTTTACTAGGTCGAGAAAAATCCTAATTCAAAATTGAGAATCTAACGGACAAATTAATATTATGTAGAGAAGTGGTAGCTCTTCAGATGAATAATTTTGCTTAATCAAAAGCTGGAGAGGGCTAACTAGTCTTTATTTTTTTGCCTATTCTTGTCTGCAGAGCTGCCCTTTTCAGCAGAACCACCAGGAGAGCTACAAGACTTCGAAGCCATATAAGCTTGGATCAATGAAAAAAAAATCATAATGCGCAAATTAAGGTTAGCAAGTTTTTATCAAAAAAGTAGCTCAAAAATATGTATATTTTATTTCAAATTGCACCAGACTGTGTTGCCTGATATATACTTTACAACATTTGCTTGCAGCTATAGCAGGCACCAACCGAGGGAAGTGTGTTTAGCTTCTGATAAATGCAGGAGTGGTATGTGACATTTGAGAATTTAAAAATTACAGCATTAAAAAAAATAAAATAAAATAAAACCTATATCGTGGCATTTGAGTATAATAATCATTCAACCGATATATTTGACAGAAGAATGTTTATCTTTGTGTAATTATTCATTGTTAAAAAAATCTTTACATTTAGGTCTCCAATTGAAACTCTGAGACATGAGCCACCCGTGGCTGATCTACACCCCTTTTTAAGAAGACATCCCTCACCGATTGCAGGAAAATTTGCAATAATTCTCACCTTTTGAGTCAGTGAGTTGATGAATATTTTTCAGTAGAGACGAAAGATTAGGGCACCCTTCATGTCTCAAGTCCACGAATATCATTCGCAAGAGATGTTGCAAAAAGATGGTTTGTGATTCTTGTTAGGCACATTTGTGGTCTTGATCTTGGGATGACAGTGGGTGTGATTGTCTTGAAGGAAAGCTGATCGGAGAAGGCCAAGAACATGAACAGGTTCACTCCCTTCCATGTCTCTCTGTAGTTCATCTATGTAATTGTCCGATGCCAGAACGTTCAATCAACTGAAGTCTTGATAAATTCTTTGAGATTTTTACTTATGTTGCCTGATTTGACCAACAGCTTGAGAACTTTGTAGGGAAGTCGGTTTTCAAACAAGAAAAGGACTTGTTGGATCAGTGCTGCTTGACCGTAGTCACTCTTGGTAGCACAGCTGTTTATGAAATGTAAAGAAGCACAACCGTCTGAGAACAATATCAAGGCAAGCTCCTCTTCCTTTCTGCCATAAGACTTGATCGTCTCTTTGTCGAAGTAATTATTGAGTTCTTGGCTATCATTCTTGATTTTCAAATACAGGTTTTCTGTTGTTTGTCCACTTCTTTCTGCAAACTTTTCTGCCAATTTGGTCTTGAATCCCTCTGGAAGTAAGGTATTAGGAATTGCAACTGAAAGGGCCAACAGCGATTGCCTTTAGAGAGTAGTAGTCCTTTAAAGTTTCTTGTCAGATTATTACTTGTATCTTCGGCAGTATAGTTTTGTCAACATCTTATCGACTCTGTTTCTTCCCGTCATTTTCTTTAAGAATTCCTCCTCTGCACCACTTTTGCTTCTCCTATTTGATAGCTCTGTCTTGGATTTCTTTTGCTTTTGTAAAACTACATTTTCCACAGCTTGGCTCTTATGCAGCTCTTCTGTGGGGACCACACATTCGTCCGTCGTTTTTAATGATCTATGCTGTCCAATGAAGTCAAGATCTATTGCCGCACGTATTAACAAATAAAACTCTTGAAACAAGTATACGAACTTTTTTTTTTTTCTCTCTATTTATAACAAGAAATAAAATACTTGAAAGAGTTTCTAAGTGTTGATTGAGTTGGAGTGAGGTGGTCAATTGGTGAGGATTTTCTGATTCTCTTCTAGGGCTATATTTGGTGGTTCCTATAATCATACGGAGGATATATATAGATATATAGATATATATATATATATATATATATGAATGACAATTATTACTAGTACGTGTGAAAAGAATGGGAGCAACAAAGTAATAAAAGAAAACATTGTTTTGATTCCTACATCTGGGGAAGAAAGTTGATCGGTATAGTGAAGGATTTAGAAGTTGCAGGGTAGAACTTTGATGTCGTCGTCTGCTACGAGTAGTTGATTTCTCTCTTCTTTTCTTGAAAAGGTGTGGCATGCATCGCGTTCACTTCACTTGGATGCCTAAATAGCAATGACATGCATTAGTCCAAACGACAATACATCACCTTTGTATGAGTAGCTCTATTCGGCTGGGGCTATCTCATGAGCTGGTTCATTCAGCCATCGAAAGAAATCTAGGCCGCCCGTTCACACGCAAAAAGTAATTGTTCCAATCGGCTTGTTGTGATATTTCAGTCAATTTTCATGGTCATTGACTCGGTGAGGCAATTCTATATCCACCTCTGTACTTGGGTCTTAACTTTGAAATCCAATGCTTGTAAAAAAAAGAAAAGAAAATAAAATAAAATAAGTAAATAAAAGCAGGTGTATTTTGTTGTGATTTATTGATGAACTCTACTACAAAATTTCAAAAAACTACGACCAAATATATTGAACAGAGTTACTACTAAAAAAATGAGAGTCAAGGTCAAACACCTGAAATTCTCACTGAAATCCCCCATTGTATGCTAAAATAATGTTCTGACCAGACTCAGAAAAACAATATCTCGCTCAACAAAAGCTTACTTTTCTAGAAAGGGGGAAAAATGCTAGTTCAAGGCTCTATCTTCAAAACTAGATGATGACAAGACTCTTAAGACAATTCTCAGCTACGCTTAGTAGCAGCAACAATCACATTCATTAATAGCCCACGAAATCCACCCCTCTAACTCATGAATACCAGTGATAGTAGTCCCACCAGGTGATGTAACATCATCTTTAAGCTGACCTGGATGTTTACCAGTTTTAGTGACCATATATGCTCCTCCTAGCACCTGCAAAACAAAACGTAAGAATTGAACTTTGCTAGAAAATCGAGTTCAAATAGATGACAGAACCACAGAGGAGAATATCGCTGGCAACAACTATCAAGACACCAACATAAGTACTTGCATCACTTTGGAGAGAAAGGGAAATTTTCTACAATAAAACCACGGAACTTGAGTATTTCTACTGAGTACTTCATTAAATTCATATCATTTGAACTAGTGAAAGACTGAAAATTCAGGAAAAACCTAAAGAGTGTTGCACTTGAAAAATTTTATAAAGGCGATTCTGAAGTAAAAAAGATTTATAGATGTTCTACTAGTCATTTTTCAGGAAATAATTATGGAAACGAGTGGTGATGCTAGAGACTTGTTAATATTATTAGTATGCACCAAAAAACGACTTACTGTTTGAGAAGCCAGCCCCAATGCAAGGTATCGCGGTAGCCCAGCAACAACTCCTCCATCGGCCAAAGCCTCAATAGCCAAATACAAATACGTAGGACCACTACCACTGTATGATTTGAAGGCAGAAAGATATCTAAGTATTTTTGCTGACTAGGGTGTCAATAAGCATGAATATGACTCATTACAAACTAGCTGCATACCTCAAACCAGTAACTGCGTCAAAGTATTTCTCATCCGCTTTCCATATCATGCCAACCGATCTAAATAATTTGGCTATTAGGTTCCCATCTTCCTCTGTTGCAGCTCCCCCAAGCTCATAACTATTAACAAAAGAAAACTAAAACCTGAATATTTTCATACGAAAACTAAAGTACGCCCACAAGAATTAGACGGACATGCGGGGGAAAAAAAAAGATTTTAACTGACTGAAATCGAATGAATAAATAAACAGAAAGATATGTAAAGCTTGTGCATGTAAAAGGTGAGCCAATTTGTTTTCGCTATGGTAAACTCCTCTTCTATACCAAGTAAATAAAAGCCATGTGAATGGATCCTTTCATACAAATATAAAGAGGATATAAAGAGATATAAAGAGGATTATATTATATGTATATAGGGGTATCTATTGAAACCCATTTTTTTGCTTTTCCCACCCCTATACTTAAACTACCCAATATAAATATTTTTAACTTTAATTGTTACTTGTTACACCTATTTTTATTCCCCCACTACAATCAAATTATAATATTTATCTTTTTTTCACCCACCAAACCGCACTCACTAAACCAATGTTAGTTTTTTTTCCTCCTACATTTTCTCACTCACCAATCAAATCCCACGTTTTTTTTTTCTCTCTCTCTCTCTCTCTTTCTTTTTTTTTTTGATTTTTTGTTTTTTTGTTTTTGTTTTTTGTTTTCACATATCCCATGTTTTATAACCATCATCTTTTTTTTTTTTTTTTAGTTTTAGTTTTTATTTTTATTTTTTCTTTAACGTTGCTGCCATATCTAATTATAAATAGAGATAAGATGATATATTCTTTTCTTGTTATGATTGATGCACTATTTATTTATACATGTTTCTACATCAAAATTCATCATAATGCTTTATCTCAAATTGAAAAAAAAAAAAAACAAAACAAAACAAAGAAGCAACCAATGCAAAGAGTAATCGTAGTTTTAAGTAAAACAAATATCAAGAGTAATGAATGATGATGAAGAAAGAAAACACGTAGCATTCTACAAAGATAAAGGTCAAAACATGATAAACGAACTCAAAAATAAGAAAAAGTTCGTCAAAAAATAGTAAACAAACTAAAAAAAAAAAAAAAAAAAACATAAATACGATTAAATATTACCAATGAACAAACACTTTACTTTTTCATGTCACTATTCATATTGGCAATAATTTTGTACACCTTTGAAGCGGCAAGGACACATACTAAAAACGAAAAAAATATTGGAACAAGACTACATATATAAAACAACTGTAAAATTTATCAAAAAAGAAAAGGTCCAACTATGGTTATATGATTAACAACAGGAAATATCAAAATATAGTAAACAAATTCAAAAGATAAGAAAAGGTTAATGCGAAAAATTGTAAACGAACTCATAACAAAAAAAAAAAAAAAAAAAGAATCCACGCTAGAATAGAAACAATATCAAAGAAAACAATTCATACACATATATTGTGAAGGGAAAAAAACACTTTATTCTTTCACAATCCCTATTCATGTCCATATAGTATTCTTCTGAACAATTAGGGCACGTGAGTTTTTCTTTCTTTTTTTTTTTTTTAAAGTAAAAACTAGGGTAAGTAGCGCAGTTTTTTAGGATGGGTGTAATGAGTAGTATTTTTAAACATTATTGTACTTATAAGTAGTTTTACCAATGGAAAAATTTGCAATAAAATAATTTATTAAAAAAAAAGTGGGTGGGATGAGTAAAATGAGCGGTGTCAATAGATCCTTATGTATATTTATATAATGAGAAATGAAAAAGATAAAAAAGCATAAAAGCATAAAAGAAAATAAATGAGAGAAGAAAAATGAAAAGATAAAAGAAAGAAAATGATAAAAGTAAAAAAGACAAGTAAAAAAACAATGAGTTGACACGTGACAAAAAGAGACAGTATTATTGGCTCTGACAAAAAGAGTGTAATAACCCGAATTTTTTTTTATGACTCTAGATTTCCTTTGAATGAGGAAAACTTAAGTCTAGATCATGTTTGGAATAGAATATTGGTATAAGTTTGAGTTCTCGGTTAATTAGCTACGAGACTCAACGATGGATTACTGAGCCAAGTATAAGGCATTTTAAGGAAAATGGCGTGATGAAATTTCATGATTCCATGTTGGTCAAAATTTGACCAAGAAAGTCAAAGTTGACAAAAAACAGTCAGGGTATGACTGTACAGTAATAGGATAAGCGGTATGAGAAATCTACTGCGAAAATTATCTTTTTGGACAAGATAGCTAGAATAAGCTATGAAACCACCCTAGAAAAATCAAGCACACTAAGTTGGATATCAAAGTCCTAATGACTTTCAGAAATAAGAAGAAAATTTTTACAGTCCATTTTTACTCAGATAAATTTTGGACTGCAGTCAAGCAAAACAGTACTGAATTGTACTATGTATTAGTGAACACAGTATTAGAAATATCTGTGTTGGATTTAAATTGGACTGCTTTTTCAAAAAAGTAGCCAAACGAGGCCTTAGGATGACATCACCTACCTTTTGATTTATGACATCATCCCATTTTTGATTTATGACATCATAATTCCATGAACCAAGCCTTGAATGACAAGTGTCTTGTTCTAGAAGAAAAATTTTTCTTGTTCTCCAAGCATATGGCCGGCCACCTAGCATGCCTTTTTGGCAAATTTTCAAAAATTTAGGGGTCAAAATGCAATTCTTAAAAGTTTCCCTTTTGCCTATAAATAGGAGTGACCTTTATTCATTTTATTCAAAAATTTGGGGAGGTTCTTGCCAATTTTCTTCTTGAAAATCAGCAGCCAAGGAAGAGAGAAAGAGGTGAGAAAAATCAAAATTTTCCTAAGCCAAGCCTAGGTTAGTGTTCGGTTTGCAAGGGGAAGCTAAGGGGAGAGTTTCAGAAATTTTTCCAGCCCTTTTCTAGGCTTGCTGCCGAATTATTAAGGGCAGGGGAACCAAGAGAGAAACCGAAAATTTTAAGGGGAAAAGTTAGGGTCAATTCGGGTTTGATTCAATCAACCGAAAACAAGATCAAAAACAAGTTTTGAGACCATTTTTGGTCTAGGGCAGCCACTGTTTTGAGCAAGGGAAAGTAGTTGAAAAACTGCAATTTTTGGTGTTACAAGGGTGGTGTGGCCGAGCCTTAGGTGAAGGACAAATCTTGAGGCCAAACCAAAATTTTTGGGTTCCTAACTAGGTGGAAGCCGTAGGCAAGGGAGGAAGGGGAGTTGCAATTTTCAAACCCTAACTTTGATCTAAGGTAACTTCCTTGAGCCCTAATCCTTCCATTGAGTTCAATTTGGAATTTTATTTGTGTTTCAAGTTGGTTTTGTAAGGACATAAGTCCATATTCTAATTTCTTGCCCTAGTTTAGTTAGTATGTGCTTGATTAGGTGATTAAGGGTGGATGGTTTGATTATGAGCTTGCATAGTTATATGCTTATGTTTGCATGTTAGGTGTTTGATTAATTGCTAGGGTTTTTGTGCTTAATATGTGATGATGATGAATGTCCCCAATCTGCCCTAGTATTGGTGAATGATAATTTTGTGCTAGGTTGCTAGAATTTAATTAGTATGCTTGTTAGGTTTTGTACAACCGAAATCATGCAACTTAGTTGATCCAATATCAATTAGATTTGCATGGTGATGTTAGAAATTGTGATTAAAGAAAATTTACGCTAGAAAACCGCTGCATGTGTGTATTAGAGCTCCCGCTAGTTCGGTTGAGGTAGTTTGCGCGAAATAGGACGTAAACCGGACTTAACAACCGAAACTGCCAATTCGGATTCCAAACTGGCCAGTTTCGGGAAAGTGGAAATTTAAGGCTTTTAGAGGCCGAATTAGAGGAAACTTAAAACATGAAAGTTGTTCAGAAGGGTTTTTCCTAGGGGTCAGCGCGGACAGTTTTCCAAATTGAGGCTCCAATGGCCTCCGTTTCTATAACAATCCGAGACTAGTCTGCCCAGACCTAGTTCACACGACCAGTCAGTTTCAAATTAAAACTGACAAGAATACAAGCCGAACTGGATTTTTCTCAAAACACGAAAGTTTTAGGATTTTTCGAGAGCTACAACTTTCGTGAAGACAACTTTTTCAAAATCGGAATGGATCTTTAAACTGACACGGTTTTATAAAGACTGTGCAGGGAACAAGAAATTCCTACACAGGATTTTCTAAAAACAGATCGGAAAAATTGTATCTTTCCCCAAAACCACTGTTTTGACTAGGGAAACTGTTCCAAAGGCAGTTTCCAGCCCTAAATGATTTTACAAAAACCTATTTCAAAAATATGAATTTTATGGGTTAAGTAAAAGATTTTTTTTAAGGTTAATTTACCCAAGTTTCCAAAGAAATGGAAAATAGATTTTTAAACTAAAAATTGGGTAAGCAAGATGATTACGGGTAATAACCGGAAGTGATATCCGAGTTACTGGGCCAAAGCCTAAAGCTCAAGTTTGACCCGTATAGGGTTGACCTTAGTTGACCAAAAGATTGACTTTGGTTGACCAAGTGTTTGACTACAATTAACCTTAAGGGTTAGTCAAGATAACCCTAAAGGATACCAAGATTAATCCATATTGGGTTGTTTTTAAAATAATAGGGTTACTATTTGTAACCCAGTAAGACATCTAGTATCGAGGACATACAACTAGGATAATGTAGGCATGTTGGTTAGATCACCAACATTCCACAATACTAATTAGAACCTCACCTATGTCCTTTAACAAGCAGGAGGGAACCTGCAGCTGTACTCAGAGAAGGAGCAGCACTACACAGGACAAAGCAAGAGAGGTAAGTACAACTCCGCCTACAGCATAGGCCCTTTGTTGTTACTTGCCTAATGTGATGGTATGTTATGGCATGTGATGATATGTTATGGCGTGTAATGTTATGGTATATTATGTCATGTGATATTATGGTATGATATGTTATGGTATGTATGGCATGTCATGGTATGTTATGAATGAGGTTATGTTATGTTATATGTTGTAATATTGTGACATCATGAAGCATGTTCACTAATGTTAAACCACCTGGTAAGAACAAGACAAGTAAGATGTTGTGTCGTACCGACTTGCCACAAAGGCGGGTTTAAATGGTATGGTTCATGATTTGAGTTGGATTGGATGGCTACCTAAACTACTCCATGTTAAACTTTGTGTTTCATGGTTTGAGTTAAAACGGACTGCCGCCTTCAACCATTCCTTGGCTATGTACCACAGTACGAGCACACATGATAAGTAAAAGAATAGAACTAAACTAAGTTATGAATCCATATTTGATTCATAAGAGGTCATAATTGGTTCATGCATAATGATATGTGTTTTGCGTCGCGGATGTAACAGTTGTACTTGCTGAGCGAAAGCTCACGTCTTACGTCTATGCTGTAGGTAAGCAACCTGCCAGCAATCTCTGATGCAACACTGTGGAAGGCTGGTGCTGCGGACTGTGAAATGTGGGATGGACACTGCCACGGATTTAAAAAAAAATATATATATATATAGACTCTATAAAAAAAAAATGTTGTAATGAAAAAGGGTTTTCATACTTTCATGATGTTTTAAGTATGAATGACAAAGTTTATGTATGTATGGCAAGCAAGTTGCCTCTTGTGGTACCAATCCGCATTAAGTCGGGTTTGGTCTACAATTTGATTTCGATGGCCTTCAAGGAGGGTTTGAAAGTTTGGTACTCGAGTAAGTACCTATCAGTAAGTATGAGTTTAAGGATGAAGTTCAAGTTAAAAGTTTTAAAATAAAGTTTAAAAGAAAAAAAAATTTCTCCCAAATTTTCCGCAAGTTTAAGTTCAGTATGTAAGTAAGGTGACGACCCGGCGTGGGAAGTCGGGGCGTTACAGTTTGGTATCAGAGCAGAGTTCCTGCCATCCAATTTCACAGTTCTGCTGCCAGCACCACAGTTTTGTAAGTTTGTTTTCTTACTTTGTTTTATAAGATTTTTATAATGGCATGTACCTGGTGTTAAATTTGGGTCGGATTAAAGAGGACCACGAGGCTCCGTTGACATTCGGAGGAATGGAGGAGAAGCTTCGCATCTTCAATAAGACTCAAGGAGTGGATGCACGATATGGAGACCCTCCTCAGATTATGTCATGCAGGGACGTATCTTCAGGATATGGTTGTCAGTCGAGTCGATGTCTAGTCAAGGAAGCTCGTGCAAGGAGCCTTGGCCAAGAGGATCTTGAGAGGAGATTCCTAAATGGATTTCTTGACGACAGCAAGGATCGTCCATGTATTACCGCGATATCAAGATGTACTAGGATATGTACATGAGACGATACGTCAGCTATGTTGTAGCCTGACATGCTTATCCGAACGAGTTTATGGGCTTTTATTGCCAGTAAATCAGAGTCGCACAGTGGAAGCGTGATGGATAAACTAAGCTTACGATATGATGATCGCTAGAATAGCAATAAGAAATGAGTAGGCTCTAAGATTAGATAGCCTATCGCCTCATTTTGGGTATAGTGATCTTTCCATTTAAGGAATTGGATTGAGATTATGGAAGTTAAGTTTCCTTATTGTGAAACTTTTGCTCCATAAGAGAAATATTGGACATGGGGAAAATTTTGAGGATGCCTTAGTTTGGGGGTAGCAAATAAGCAATATGCTACCAACAACAATTTATTAGGCTATGATTTTTTATGATAAGGATAATGATTATGAGATTTGATGACTATGAGTCTGATGATGACGTTAATAAGGTTGAGATTGATAGCAACCTTAGAGTCGACATATAATGGTTTGATTAATGTCGACTAGGTACAATCTTTTAAGTAATGGAAATTATGAGATGATGATTGGGAGTTTTAGATATCCCTTAGAACTATGATTATGCCTTTGAGCTTTAAAAGAAATGCTAAAGGCAAGAAGAACGTTTCTACTAGCTAACAAGTAGCTAGTTGATACAAGGATACCTTTCATTGCATCACTTGAACAGTAATATGTTTTTAATAATACTATTTATTATTGATTTTCATGATTGAATTGGAAAAGATTCCAAAAGGTATCTTAAATATAAGAACATATTAAGATACATGAAAAGATAAGTAACAGTAAGGTGTCGTACCAACCTCCCGTGATCGTGGAGGCCACATGTTTCAGTTATGATTATTAACCTCTCGTTGATGCGTGAGGGTCAAGTTATAATTCCCAGAACTGTTAGGGCCTTGCAAACCCTAGCTTTGTCTGGAGGCTGCGCGCTTTTGGTACGTACACTATGGGCCCACATGTTAAGACAAGATAATAAGACACAAAATGCTTTTCAAATATGAAAAAGCTATGTGATACGATATGTTTTTAAAGTATGGAAAAGTTATATATATGCTTTTCAAACATGGCAAGTTATATGATATACTTGCTCAGTTTTTCATGTAAATAGTTCTTGTGATGCAGTATGAAAGAAAAGTACGATGGTATGAAAGTTATGAAAGCATGATGTAAGTATGAAAACATGATGTAAGTATGAAAGCATGAGAGTATGAGGAATGAATTATAATGATATAGAAAGAAGATTATGGATCTATATAAAAGACATGATCCCATTAGGGTATTAAAATGGGAACATGAACAAGTTATTCAATCCATAGTAATTTGTTATGGATTGATGGTGGATTTGAAGAAAAGCCACTCAGGATTATTCGAATTTTCGAGGACGAAAATCTTTTAAGGAGGGTAGAATGTAATAACCCGAATTTTTTTTATGACTCTAGATTTCCTTTGAATGAGGAAAACTTAAGTCTAGATCATGTTTGGAATAGAATATTGGTATAAGTTTGAGTTCTCGGTTAATTAGCTACGAGACTCAACGATGGATTACTGAGCCAAGTATAAGGCATTTTAAGGAAAATGGCGTGATGAAATTTCATGATTCCATGTTGGTCAAAATTTGACCAAGAAAGTCAAAGTTGACAAAAAACAGTCAGGGTATGACTGTACAGTAATAGGATAAGCGGTATGAGAAATCTACTGCGAAAATTATCTTTTTGGACAAGATAGCTAGAATAAGCTATGAAACCACCCTAGAAAAATCAAGCACACTAAGTTGGATATCAAAGTCCTAATGACTTTCAGAAATAAGAAGAAAATTTTTACAGTCCATTTTTACTCAGATAAATTTTGGACTGCAGTCAAGCAAAACAGTGCTGAATTGTACTATGTATTAGTGAACACAGTATTAGAAATATCTGTGTTGGATTTAAATTGGACTGCTTTTTCAAAAAAGTAGCCAAACGAGGCCTTAGGATGACATCACCTACCTTTTGATTTATGACATCATCCCATTTTTGATTTATGACATCATAATTCCATGAACCAAGCCTTGAATGACAAGTGTCTTGTTCTAGAAGAAAAATTTTTCTTGTTCTCCAAGCATATGGCCGGCCACCTAGCATGCCTTTTTGGCAAATTTTCAAAAATTTAGGGGTCAAAATGCAATTCTTAAAAGTTTCCCTTTTGCCTATAAATAGGAGTGACCTTTATTCATTTTATTCAAAAATTTGGGGAGGTTCTTGCCAATTTTCTTCTTGAAAATCAGCAGCCAAGGAAGAGAGAAAGAGGTGAGAAAAATCAAAATTTTCCTAAGCCAAGCCTAGGTTAGTGTTCGGTTTGCAAGGGGAAGCTAAGGGGAGAGTTTCAGAAATTTTTCCAGCCCTTTTCTAGGCTTGCTGCCGAATTATTAAGGGCAGGGGAACCAAGAGAGAAACCGAAAATTTTAAGGGGAAAAGTTAGGGTCAATTCGGGTTTGATTCAATCAACCGAAAACAAGATCAAAAACAAGTTTTGAGACCATTTTTGGTCTAGGGCAGCCACTGTTTTGAGCAAGGGAAAGTAGTTGAAAAACTGCAATTTTTGGTGTTACAAGGGTGGTGTGGCCGAGCCTTAGGTGAAGGACAAATCTTGAGGCCAAACCAAAATTTTTGGGTTCCTAACTAGGTGGAAGCCGTAGGCAAGGGAGGAAGGGGAGTTGCAATTTTCAAACCCTAACTTTGATCTAAGGTAACTTCCTTGAGCCCTAATCCTTCCATTGAGTTCAATTTGGAATTTTATTTGTGTTTCAAGTTGGTTTTGTAAGGACATAAGTCCATATTCTAATTTCTTGCCCTAGTTTAGTTAGTATGTGCTTGATTAGGTGATTAAGGGTGGATGGTTTGATTATGAGCTTGCATAGTTATATGCTTATGTTTGCATGTTAGGTGTTTGATTAATTGCTAGGGTTTTTGTGCTTAATATGTGATGATGATGAATGTCCCCAATCTGCCCTAGTATTGGTGAATGATAATTTTGTGCTAGGTTGCTAGAATTTAATTAGTATGCTTGTTAGGTTTTGTACAACCGAAATCATGCAACTTAGTTGATCCAATATCAATTAGATTTGCATGGTGATGTTAGAAATTGTGATTAAAGAAAATTTACGCTAGAAAACCGCTGCATGTGTGTATTAGAGCTCCCGCTAGTTCGGTTGAGGTAGTTTGCGCGAAATAGGACGTAAACCGGACTTAACAACCGAAACTGCCAATTCGGATTCCAAACTGGCCAGTTTCGGGAAAGTGGAAATTTAAGGCTTTTAGAGGCCGAATTAGAGGAAACTTAAAACATGAAAGTTGTTCAGAAGGGTTTTTCCTAGGGGTCAGCGCGGACAGTTTTCCAAATTGAGGCTCCAATGGCCTCCGTTTCTATAACAATCCGAGACTAGTCTGCCCAGACCTAGTTCACACGACCAGTCAGTTTCAAATTAAAACTGACAAGAATGCAAGCCGAACTGGATTTTTCTCAAAACACGAAAGTTTTAGGATTTTTCGAGAGCTACAACTTTCGTGAAGACAACTTTTTCAAAATCGGAATGGATCTTTAAACTGACACGGTTTTATAAAGACTGTGCAGGGAACAAGAAATTCCTACACAGGATTTTCTAAAAACAGATCGGAAAAATTGTATCTTTCCCCAAAACCACTGTTTTGACTAGGGAAACTGTTCCAAAGGCAGTTTCCAGCCCTAAATGATTTTACAAAAACCTATTTCAAAAATATGAATTTTATGGGTTAAGTAAAAGATTTTTTTTAAGGTTAATTTACCCAAGTTTCCAAAGAAATGGAAAATAGATTTTTAAACTAAAAATTGGGTAAGCAAGATGATTACGGGTAATAACCGGAAGTGATATCCGAGTTACTGGGCCAAAGCCTAAAGCTCAAGTTTGACCCGTATAGGGTTGACCTTAGTTGACCAAAAGATTGACTTTGGTTGACCAAGTGTTTGACTACAATTAACCTTAAGGGTTAGTCAAGATAACCCTAAAGGATACCAAGATTAATCCATATTGGGTTGTTTTTAAAATAATAGGGTTACTATTTGTAACCCAGTAAGACATCTAGTATCGAGGACATACAACTAGGATAATGTAGGCATGTTGGTTAGATCACCAACATTCCACAATACTAATTAGAACCTCACCTATGTCCTTTAACAAGCAGGAGGGAACCTGCAGCTGTACTCAGAGAAGGAGCAGCACTACACAGGACAAAGCAAGAGAGGTAAGTACAACTCCGCCTACAGCATAGGCCCTTTGTTGTTACTTGCCTAATGTGATGGTATGTTATGGCATGTGATGATATGTTATGGCGTGTAATGTTATGGTATATTATGTCATGTGATATTATGGTATGATATGTTATGGTATGTATGGCATGTCATGGTATGTTATGAATGAGGTTATGTTATGTTATATGTTGTAATATTGTGACATCATGAAGCATGTTCACTAATGTTAAACCACCTGGTAAGAACAAGACAAGTAAGATGTTGTGTCGTACCGACTTGCCACAAAGGCGGGTTTAAATGGTATGGTTCATGATTTGAGTTGGATTGGATGGCTACCTAAACTACTCCATGTTAAACTTTGTGTTTCATGGTTTGAGTTAAAACGGACTGCCGCCTTCAACCATTCCTTGGCTATGTACCACAGTACGAGCACACATGATAAGTAAAAGAATAGAACTAAACTAAGTTATGAATCCATATTTGATTCATAAGAGGTCATAATTGGTTCATGCATAATGATATGTGTTTTGCGTCGCGGATGTAACAGTTGTACTTGCTGAGCGAAAGCTCACGTCTTACGTCTATGCTGTAGGTAAGCAACCTGCCAGCAATCTCTGATGCAACACTGTGGAAGGCTGGTGCTGCGGACTGTGAAATGTGGGATGGACACTGCCACGGATTTAAAAAAAAATATATATATATATAGACTCTATAAAAAAAAAATGTTGTAATGAAAAAGGGTTTTCATACTTTCATGATGTTTTAAGTATGAATGACAAAGTTTATGTATGTATGGCAAGCAAGTTGCCTCTTGTGGTACCAATCCGCATTAAGTCGGGTTTGGTCTACAATTTGATTTCGATGGCCTTCAAGGAGGGTTTGAAAGTTTGGTACTCGAGTAAGTACCTATCAGTAAGTATGAGTTTAAGGATGAAGTTCAAGTTAAAAGTTTTAAAATAAAGTTTAAAAGAAAAAAAAATTTCTCCCAAATTTTCCGCAAGTTTAAGTTCAGTATGTAAGTAAGGTGACGACCCGGCGTGGGAAGTCGGGGCGTTACAAAGAGACAGTATTATTGGCTCTTTTATATATGTATATAATATATTTAAATAATAATATAACATATATATATATATATAATATGTATATGTTAAGATAAAGAGTAAGATAAAGATTTATTCTTACATGGTAAAAAGAAAATGAAAAAGAAAATGAAAAACACGTGATGGAAATCTAAAAGCAACAGAACGTTAAAGTCCAAAAAAGGGCGAAAATGACGGATACAAACAACGACAATAAACTTGAAAACATCAATAAAAGGAATATTTGTAGCAAATCCAAAGGAAACGTCTAGAGTAAAAGACAAAATAAAATGGGAAAAGAAACCACAACAATGAAAAAAGAAAAAGAAAAAAAAAACAATGAAAAAAGATGGGAAAACATAACCAAAGAAACAAATGTGGAGGAACAGGCGACAATAAATTATTGCAAAACTATGAATTCAAAAAAAAATAATAATAATAATGTAGTTGCAGTCTGTGATGGATTCATAAATTATTCTTGATAGGGGTACATATACAGAGAAAATTTTTAAAATTAATAACTTTATATAATAAAAAGTTTAATATTTTTTATTCTAACGGAATTTTTTTTCATGTTTATTATCATATAATTACTATTATATATTGTTTTTAAAATTTTAAAATATTTTGAAATTTATTCTTGAACTTTATCTCAAATGTTGTCACAAATAAAAGTTTCTAGCTCATAATTTGTTGTATGTTGTTTGTAATTTTCTGATCTAAAATTAAATTCCACTTTAATTTATTATACACGATTGTAAAAAGATAATTCTTTTCACTAATAAATAAAAACTTACACTCCTCTCAAAAAAAAAAAAAAACTATACCTAAAAATATTCAAATTGTTGATAAATTTAAAATCAATAAATTTTTTAAAACCAAATAAAAGTTAAAAAAAAAAGAAAGAAAAGTAGCAAATCCAAAGGAAACGTCTAGAGTAAAAGACAAAATAAAATGGAAAAAAGAAACCGCAACAATGAAAAAAGAAAAAGCAAAAAAAAAAAAAAACAATGAAAAAAGGTGGGAAAACATAACAAAAGAAACAAATGTGGAGGAACAGAGGACAATAAATTATTGCAAAACTATGAATTCAAAAAAAATAATAATAATAATGTAGTTGCCTGTGACGGATCCATAAATTTTTCTTAAAAATGATACATATACAGAGAAAATTTTAAAAATTAATAACTTTATATGAAACAAAGTTTAATATTTTTTATTCTAACGGAATTTTTTTTCATGTTTATTACCATATAATTACTATTACATATTGTTTTAAAAATTTTAAAATATTATGAAATTTATTCTTGAACTTTATCTCAAATGTTGTCACAAATAAAAGTTTCTAACTCATAATTTACTGTATGTTGTTTGTAATTTTCTGATCTAAAATTAAATTCCACTTTAATTTATTATACACGATTGTTTTTCCTTTTAAAGATAGTTCTTTTTACTAATAAATAAAAACTTATACTCCTCTTAAAAAAAACTATACGTAAAAATATTCAAATTGTTGATAATTTTAAAATCAATAAATTTTTTAAAACCAAATAAAAGTTAAAAAAAATAGAAAGAAAAGTAGATAAAGAAATTAGGAGGAAAAAAGAAGAAAAAGTTTAAAATATAAGAAAAAGTCAAGTGTTATAAGGCATATTTGAGAGGGGAGGGGGAGTGGAGGCACATTTGAGAAATAAAAAACTTTTGAACAGGGATAAATTAAAAAATTTTAAGAAAATATGAGGTTACAATTTAAAATTCAAGAAATTAAGTGAGGCACGTACTCCCTGACTTTTACATAGATCTGTCTTTAATTACAGTATAACTTAACCATAATTTAATACCTGATTTCAATATATGATGATGCAGAGTTCAAACGTCAGCTGTAACTTAAAAATAAATAAATAAAAAAAACAAAACAAAACAAATAATTGGAAAAGTAAAGACAAAAAGCTAGAAAAACTAAAACACAAAAGAGATAGCTTTGTAAACTAGACGATTAACTCGATGGCCGGCAGGTTATCATTATCTTGTAATCGTTATTGGAAGACAAATCTCATATCAATTACTCTGCCATTTTCATGTCTTTAGTTCTGCAAAGCTTTCTTTCTTTGTCTGAGCAAAAAGAAGAGAAGAACATGGCTTTAGACTTGGTGGGAGGAGCTCTTCTCAAAGAGCGTGTCCGCGAGAGACTGCTGCCGAGAATGCCTTCGACGTGTCTGGTAGAAGAGTGTGAAGTTTATGGTGGAGATGATGACAAGGATGTGATTGTTAAGTTGGTGATGTTGAATGATGCCGTCAGCGAAAAGATTTGGGTGATTCCGATCGTCGGGATGGGCGAGGTTGGAAAAACTACAACGATGATGAAGTTCAAATTAAGGAGTTTTGAACTCAAGGCATGGGTCTGTGCCTCTGAAGATTTTGATGTTTGTAAAGTCACAAAAACGTTACTTCAGTCGGACTCTTCTGATGGTGCCATAGACCTGAATTCGTTGCAACTCAACTTGCATTGAAAGAGAGGTTGATGGGAAAGAAGTTCTTGATTGTTCTGGATGATGTTTGGAATGAGAACTATCTTGATTGGGAGGCGATGAAGATGCCTTTCAAATACGGGGCTCAAGCATGATTATCGTGACAACGAGAAGTCAAAAGGCTGCGCCAATCATGGGAACTATTCGAAGCCATCGTCTGAAGGAATTATCGGATGAAGCTAGCTGGCAACTTTTGGATAAGCATGCATCTGGCATCAATGGAGACTTCACTACACATCCGAATGAAGAAAGAATTGGTAGAGAAATTGTTAAGAAATGCACAAGCTTGCCATTGGCTGTAAAAACGCTTGAAGGCCTCTTACGCTCTACGGAGGATGTTCGGGAGTGGGAAAGAATAGCGAAGAGTGATATTTGGGAGTTGGCTGATGAACAGAGCAAAATTTTTCCTGCTTTGAGATTGAGTTACCACTAGCTCCCTCCGCACCTGAAAAGATGCTTCGCCTATTGTTCACTATTTCCCAAAGACTATAGGTTTGGAAAGAACGAATTGGTCTTCCTATGGATGGCTGAAGGTTTCGTGGAGCATCCAGGGAGAAGTATGAGAATGTAAGAAGTGGCTGATGAGTATCTAGATCATTTTTTCAATATTCAAATGAGTCCTCCTTTACTATTCATACCTTTTGGTTGATTTGGCTAAATTTGTTTCCAGAAAATATAGTTTTTGTGTAGAGACAAGTGGCAGCTTGGATGAAATGGAGACAAATCGGGCACGTCATCTTTCTTACTTTTTGTTACGGTCTGATCCCTACGAGAGGTTAAATTCTAATATTGAAGCTCCTTGCTTGCAGACTTTCCTACCAATACATTGGTCATTGATGAATATGGCGTTTTACCTGACGAAGTAGTAGGTGATCTGTGTTTGAAGTTTAGGCGTTTGAGGGTTTTATCTTTCTCTTTCTATAAAAACATCAAACAGTTTCCTTATTCAATTTGTGAATGAAGGCATCTTCGCTACCTGAACCTCTCTCACACTTCAATTAGCAGCTTACCAAAATCTGTAAGCAAGCCATACAATTTACAGACTTTGAAGTTAGCTCAATCCCTCACTAAGCTGCCTAACGATTTCCATCGCCTCACTAATTTGAGATATCTCGATGCCTATAGGAGCAACCTATAAGAGTTGTCAGAATCTGTTAGTATGTTGTGCAATTTACAGATGTTGAAGTTGTCTGGTTGTCGTTCATTGACTAAGTTGCCTAACGACTTCCATCATCTCATAATTTGAGATATCTCGATGCTTCTGGCAGTGGCCTAAAAGAGTTGCCAGAATCTGTTAGTATGTTGAAGAATTTACAGACCTTGAAATTGGCATACTGTCATTCTCTCACTAAGTTGCCAAAAGATTTTCATAATCTCATAAATTTGAGATATCTGGATGTCAATAGCAGCGGTCTGGTAGATATGCCAACTCGAATGGGTAGAATGAAAAGTTTCGAGACCTAACTACCTTCGTTGTGCGAACAGATAATGGTAAATTGATTAGAGAATTGGGAGGACTTTCACATCTTAGAGGAGCTCTTCACATTAAGAAATTGCAGGATGTATTAAAAGCAGAGGATGCACTACAGGCAAACTTGAAGGAAAAGAAGTATCTTGAGGAGTTGAAGTTGGAATGGGATGATGAAACTGGTGATTCAAACCATGAATTCGATGTACTTGACAATCTATGGCCTAACTCAGCCTTGAAAAAGCTACAGATCAAGATTTATGGAGGTACCGAATTTCCAGATTGGTTAGTTGATCCGTCATTCTGCAACATAGTTGATGTACATCTTTGGAAATGCAAACATACTAACTGCTCGCCTCCACTTGGGAAATTATCGTTCCTGAAATTTCTTTGGATCGGTGAATTTGACGCGCTAGTGAAGGTGGGTCATGAGTTATTCGGGAATAGGTCTTCAACTGTGAAGCCATTTGCATTGTTGGAAGTCTTAGAGTTCTTTAAGATGTCAAACTGGGAGGAATGGTCAATGGTACCTGAAGATGCTGAAGCTTCTCCAAAGCTAAAACAACTTTCTCTATGGCACTGTAAGAAGCTAACTGCAGATTTGCTTCGCTTCCTTCTATCTTTAACAGATGCCAGATGTCAGCAAACTAAAACTTGTTGATTGCAACAAGCTTACTGGAGGCTGTCAAGTTGTAGAATCGTTTGAGTGTCTCCAACATCTGGAAATCTCCACTTCTCTTTATTCAACAACATGCAGGTCTCTTCCCGCTTCCTTGAAAATGCTACAACTCAGTGGGTGCAAGAATTTAGAATTTCCTCTACTCTAATCATCCCACTGCCCCAATCTGACTGAACTTCGTATTCACAACTGTGAAAATCTCATCACCTCGGAAATGAGCTGGAATCTGCAAGGACTTCCTAATCTTAAAAGCGTTTTCAATTTTAGGATTTGGATGGAATTGTCAGTTCGAGTCATTTCCGGCAGAAGCGCTGCTGCCTAGCACTATCACACATCTTCATATTAGTAATCTGGAAAGGCTTAAAACCTGGATAATAACAGGCTTCAACAACTCACCTTTTTAACATCACTATGTATCTTCTTCTGCCCTAACTTGCAAACTATTCCGGAACAAGGGTTTCCCCAATCTCTTGAATTTTTGAGCATCCACGAATGTCCTTTGCTAGAGAAAAAGTGCCTAACCCAAGAAAAAGCATCCAAGAATAACAACTCACCTTTTTAATTTTCCTCTCTTTCTCTCTCTGTTTTGTGTGTGTGTGTGTGTGTGTGTGATTGAGCATATTCAGTGCTGCATAAACAGTTTTGGAGGTTTGTTATACTAATCATTCGATCTATTTTGTTCTGGGTGTGTATTTTTTTTTTTTTTTAAAACACAATTCTAAAGGTCATTTTCTTAATTATTGTAATGCTTTTTGTTCTTCTTTTTTTTTTTTTCCTAAATTGTTTCAATATGCATCATTTTTCAAACTTTCCATTATACCAAGGATTTGAATTTGAAAGATTTCTATTAGGATTTAATTTTCCATCCTCACATAAGGTTCTCGTGGGCTTTCTATCAACTATTTAATTAAAGTTAAGCAAAAGGGGTAAATCATAACAATTTAGAAATCACAGTAGGTAAATTATAAAAATTAGAATTTTGAGGGGCAAGTCAACAAAGATTATTAAACAATATTAAGTAATTAATTAACAGTCATATTTGGATCACTTATTCAATTTAGTATCAAAATTTTCTTACAGATACCTTATGAAAATCACCCAGTCCTTGTCCCAAGCCAAAGGCACGAACCCAGTCGTTTTTTTTTTTCCCCTTTTTTTAAAATTTTTTTTCTTATTATCTACTAAATTGATTAGGGGCATGAGATGAATCTTCAGTGGTGCTAATTTCATTAGGATGTAGTAACAATTTGTTCGTCTTCCTTTTGTTTTTCTCTTTCTCTCTCTCTTGGGGAGAAAAAATAACAACTCAAGAAACTCAAGGTCCTACGCTACAGTTAAAACATAATTTGAATATTAAAATTAACCTAATATTCACAAGAAACAAATGATAAAATCAATTTGACTTAAAAAAAAAAAAAAAAAAAAAAAAGATGTTGTCGAGACAATCCGCACAAGGCTTTCTTTTGGTGACCAAACACCAAAGTACTAAAAATGCTTATCAACGAAAAGGCCCTAACAAGTTACAACACCTCTCCGGTTTAGTTTTATATCTTCAACTCACATTTTTTTATTACAATTTTTGTCTCTTTTTGAAAAGTCAACAAAAATTAGAACTAGTTTTTTAAAAATAAACTAACACCAACTTAAAATTTTCTTTTCCAACCGACGAACCAAAAGCACATGTTCCTCGACTTGCGCTCAAAATTTTTTTTTTTTTTTTTTCCTTTTATAAAGGCAGTTGGGATTGCATTAGCTTTGAAATGTTGTCTCATACCATAATATATAAAAACCACATTCTACATACCCAACCTCACCAGTATATAGCACCTATGTTATTTACGCATACATCTGATCATATGTTGATTCTTAATTGGATCTAGAAATTTTTCGTAGCGGAATGCATTAGTGGATACAATTTTTAAATTAAAAAATAATGACTTTATATGGATAAAAAAGTTTAATCATTTTCTATTTTAATTTGATAGACACATTATAACTATTAGATGTCGCTCTTACATTTTGAAAACATGATAAAATTTTTCTTTGAGCTTATCTCAAATGTTGGAATTATGAAAACATGAGAGTTTTTAGCCTGCGATCTGTTATAAATTATTTCAATTTCTTAACTGCAAATTACGTTTCACTTTTATTTTATTTCACACCATCACTCTTTTGCCGATAAATAAACACTAAATGTATCAATAATCAGGATGTTGATAATATTTAAAGTTAATGTTTTTAAAATCAAATAAAATATAAAGTAAAAAAAAAAACAAATAAGATTTGTTTTAGAAAGATAAATGTACATAAAAAAAATTGGGAGCAAAAAAAAATCTTGGTTATGATACTAAAACATTAAAAAAAAAAAAAAAAAAAAACACACACACACACAAGTTTACTTATGGTATTAAAACAATAAAAAAAATCTAAATATTTAGTGAGAGTATATTTGAAACAAAAAACAAAAAAACAAAAAACAAAAAGACTTTTGAGTAGGAGTAAATTCAAACTATTTCAAGAAATATGGGGCTTTATTTGAAATAATTTAAATGGGGACATGTGCCTCTCATTGGACCCCCTACTACATCCGTCCTTGCTTGATGGCAATATCATTCCATCAAAGATGACTACCATTCTAGATTTCTTCTTCTTTCCCTATTTCTCAATTTTGTTGCTTCCATAATTTGCATCACTAAGGCAGGGATGCATGCTTGAGTGCAGGAATACCAACATAGTACCTAGATTTCGGCAAATTTCTCGAATTCCAAAAACTACATCCATAGATTTCTGTAGAAGTAACATCAAGAGAGAATTCATCGTAAATATTCCATAATGAACTTTATGTTTATGTCAACGGCCAAATGGAGGAAACGTTGTAATGAAATCTAGGAGAATCCAGAGATCGGACGTGTTTTTGTCTTGAACACCAAATAAAAGACAAGTAAGCGTCTTCAGACTGAGGGAGATGTTATTGAGCGGGGACAACAGCCTCCAGTACTCCATTTTTTTAAAAGAGAAAATATTCCATTAAAATTTTATATTTTGTTTTTCATTTTTATCCACACTTAAAAATTAATTATCTTTACATGTGTCCTCTTTAAAAGCTATTTTGTAACTTTTAAAGTATAAACACTCATCATAAGCTGTTGTAATATATTTTATTATTCATCTTTATACATATGTATTTGGTAGTTCTTCAAAACCACTAAGGTATCTTTTTTTTTTTTTTTTTTTTGGTGTAAATTATGAGAGGACAACTAATATCAAAGGAAACAATAATATCCCAAAGGACAAGTAATATGTTGACACCCTATTATCGACTTAGCCTTTATCAAGTCCTTAACTCGATTTATTAAATAAAAGAAAAATTGCAAAAGATTCTTACAAATGAAAGAAACCTCCCGAAAGAGCGTAAAGCAAAAACATCAAAAAGAATTCTTCCTAAGAATAATAAGCTGGGAACCATGCAAAGTAGAAAACTGATGCCAGAAGTGATAGCCAAAATTACACTTTTGAAACTCAGCTTCTATGATAGACTTCATTAAAAACCATATTAGAAAAACTCAATGGGAAAAACCACTAAGATATCATTTAATATTTTTTAATCTTAATTTCTCAACAAAAAAAAAAGTTTGTTTAGGCTCCTAGTAAAAAAACAAGCTCTTGCATACAATTACACAACAAGCCCGTACAAAGGGTTTGGTTAAGATATGTCAAATTCCACACAAAATTTACAGATAGAACCTATACATGTTCTCCAATTATATCTTTCAAACTAACAATCTGTCCCTCTCCACCCAAGGAGTGAAGTAGAAGTAGGATATTTCCCACAGATCAAAATGGAGTAGAAATAAGAGAATATTTGTGACAAGTGATCTTATGAGTGATTTGGCTAGATTCGTATCTCAAGGAAATTGTTGGAAAAATTTTTTTTTTTCACGGTTGAAAAGGAAATGGTATAAAAATTAGAAGATGATAACTCAAGAGAAACTATGATGACGACGTGTTAGTTTGGGATCTATTTGACATTGTTTTCACTTTTCCTTTTATTGCGGTAAAAGAATATAAGTACTAAAAACTATAGTTTTTCATTGACTGTTTGGAATCCCAATTAAAATGATGCACATCTAATGAAAGTGAAGTTGAAAAATGCTATATAAGGAATTAAAACGTTGATGATTTTTATAAAATAATGCGAAGAAAACTCTAGTTTGAGTTTCAAATTTTTTAGAAGAGTTTTTATATTTAAGCGAAAATGTTTACTAAAGTTAAATAATAAACACTAAATATTTTTCTGATTAATATCCAAGCGTATTCGTCCATCATGAAATATAACATTACCAGTCAACAAAGTTAATTAATAAACACTAAATATTTGACACGGTGACACTATAGTTCTTTTCAATTTTTAAAGAGTGCGTGGTCATGTAAATAATTTCGGTCACGGAGCTTATAGGGTGATAGTAATTTTCCTTCTTATTTTCTTATAGTTAATTAAAATTTTCTTTGATAGCATGCAACAAATTCAACCGATTACTACGTACCTAATACCCACAACTGTGATGGCAGGAATAATCTTTTTTTCAAATGATCTAGTATTAATTATATATTTGACTTTTTAGGTCCTTTATTTCACAAAGAAATAAATAAATAAAAAGAAAGAAAGAAAGAAAGAAAAACAACAACAACTTGCAAGCCCGATTGCTTGTCTACTGATCAACTTGGGAATGGTACATAGTATCTTTGTGTTGTATATTCCGGCACGACACAGAAAGAAATTCCATGTGGTTTAAGTATGTGGCTATAGATGTAATACTAGCTTTTTTTCTTTTCTTTTTCTTTTTCTTTTTTAAAATATCTGTGCACTTGTCCCCACTTGCATTTTTATCTTCAAATTTTAATTCTAGTTTTACGTAATTTTTTTTTAAGAGAATTTCAACTGTCCCTTGACTAATTTCAGTTTTGCCGTTATTTAATAATAAAATTTGTAATTGCACCGTCATTAAATAGCATAAATTATAGTTTTGTCTCCATTTAGTCAAGAAATATCTGTATTTTACTATTATTTTTTTGGCTTTTCTGATCCTTGAATTCTTAAGATCGCCGTTTTATAACAAGGGCAGAAAATTAACATTGAAGAAAAATGAACTCTTCTTTAGCTTTTCTTACCCTTGAATTGCATTGCATTGCATAACAGCTTAACAATTACAAAATAATGATAATAATAATAATAATAATAATAGCAAGGAAAAAAATTAATGGTAACAATAATAATTGCATTCTACGTTATAATCTAGTTTAAGATGAGGGCTGGATTTGAATTCTACATTTTAATGACGTCAAGTTTAGAATCATTATTAAGTTATGTCTCTAAAAACCAATAATAATTATATTAACAAATCCTTAGGAGGTCAACTAGTTGCTATATTGATTGTACAAAATTGGTTGGTTTAGCTGGCTTAATACGTGTACATATATGTCATTGTAATATAATGGTGACCTGTCTCAAATATAGTTGTCAAATAGCACTTACATGAATTATCCTTTTAAAATTCCATTAGCTTCTATCCATTTTAAAAAATCTGACTGGGTTGCTGCGATCTTTATCTTCTTGATAATCTTTGATATAAACCACAAAGTTACGTGACAAGTGAACACGTTTTTCACATGCGCCTAGTTATACGTTTATTAATATCTAGTTGTATAAATATAATTTTTTTAAAACGACAGCGGAAAAAAAAAAAATCATTTTTACCGACGAAATTAATACGTACGCTAAAATCTTATCTCTTAGGACTATAATCCCGTATATGGTTTTATTATCTCTATACGTCCTGTATGCCTCTTGTTTCTGTATCAATTCTATATTTTCTACAGATCAATTTAACATTTCAGAGCAAAAATGGCCTTGTTCAACAATGTTTCCCTGGTGCTCCTACTGCTGTTGGTTGCGTCGTCGTCGATGGCTAAGGCTCGGTCCTTGGAAGTGTCTTCTGTATTACAGGTATATTTGCATCTCCTGATGAAACGTTGTTGAATGTGTAAAATTATTTGTAATTCTATATTATCATTATTTATTTATTCATTCATTTTGTGATTGTTACTCTTCTAGAGCCAAAATTCTGTTCGAGTTGCGAGTGCAAAGAAGAAAACGGAAACACAAGATGCTATCGGACGGATAGGAAGATTGGAAGCTGCCCCTTGGTTTGTAGCACACGTTGCGCTTGTTTTGAAACGCTTCCGCTGCAATGCTTCTGCACGTATGAGGTCGATACTTGCTCCCCATCGGACTGCCCCGTCAACACCGTCACCGTGCTTGAGAATCTTTTCGCCCACAATTTTGGAAACTTAATGCAGTTTATTAATCATGTAGCCTAGCATATGTTTTGTTATCCATGTATGCATATGCTTTTCCAAATCACTAGAAAAATAAGCATCCCTAGAGTATGCCTTAATTAGCTTCAACCGGTGATGTTGTGGCTTTTTTTAAAATAAGTGTAAGCTTTTCCTTTGAATTAAATTTACAAAATAGTTTGCATGATATCGGCCTGCATTAGACATGGAACTAAGAAATTTAATGTTAAAACCTTTGGCGTAAGGACGGGGCCACCAAGATTACTGATATGTTTGTAACAATGGTTTGACTTAGAATTTTTGGTTTGGAATTGACTAACTTTTGAAGAACTAGTTACAAAATTTATTGACTTAAAAAAAAAAGGACAAAAAGTAAGTTGGAATTTTTAGATTGGAACCTAAGTTTCAAAACGAAGCAGTTTGTTTAGTCTTCCATGTTAAGGTTTTGCACCCGTGGTTCATGTATCTTCCAACACTCTGCAAGGCTTGATATAAATTTGTACTCGACATTATCACACATTTGATCTTGCAGAAGATCCATTGCAAACTGTCTTTCGATAAACTGGCAGAACTCGGCATAAAATGGTCACTTGTTGCACATGTCCTCAGAGTTTCAACTAGACAAAATGTACAATTCTATGTAAATAAATAATCACAATTTTTGTGTCTCTTTTCAGCTGCTACGACGAAGGCATGTCACCCAATAAGCAGAGCATTGTGTTAGGAAATTTTATAAGATGGACATACATATATCAATTAATTATGCAATATTGGCTATCTAGTTTGTCTAGCCCATTCAAAGTGGATCAGTTAAGGCTCATTAAGTAATTGAGCATTTAGGACATATCATCTATTATTAATGATGGGTTAATAATAAAATAAAATGCTCTATAGCTCTAAATAGGTTATGGTCCCCAGTCTAAACCTAATATATTATTTATTGTCATAGTGAATTAAGGTTGTGGAAGACTGTTAACCCTAGTGCTTCTCAATGGATTCAGTTATATATCTTCTTATCAAAATTTCTTAATGATTTAACATGTGATCCTAACCTTAGTGATAGATTTTTATCAATAAAGTTTTTCCCAACATATTGTTCACAATTCCACTAAAATAGGATACAAAGAAGCATTAAAAAAAAACCCCTATTAATATAGTTTTAAAACAATGTGCAAGAACATTCTTATTTATATATATATATATATATATATATATTTAAATGCAAGAACAAAATAGATATTAACAAGAGTGGACTAACCACCAAAACTGTTTAAGCAGGTTTGATCACCAGTAAATATTGCATATGCTCAATCAAAAAATAGGAAGCCGAAAAAAAAAAAAAAAAAGCAAAAACAACAACAACAACAAAAGACGATCGCTATGATTCTGAAAAGTATATGACGTGAGAGTAATTTTCCATCTTATTTTCTTATAGTAGCGGTTTCTTGTCTTATTATATTTTTCTTTGATAATATGTAATAAATTCAAACGATTTCTATATGCTTAAACGATTTCTTCAATTATATATAACACCTACAACTATAACAGGCATAATCTAGGGATAATTCCACGTCTGACTCTAGTATAAAGTGTTAGAATTTGAATCCTTAGTTCCCTAACTATATCACAAAAAATAAAAAAACAAAAAAAAAAAAGGAAAAGAAAATAAAAGAAAAAGAAACACCCACAACTTGTAGTACTCCCAAGAGCATGTCTACTAATCAACTAGGGAATGGTACATCGCATCTGGTGTTATATTCCGTCACGACTCATAAAGAAACTCTGTGTGGCTTAAATACATGGCTAGATATGCAGTACTATTTTTGTTAAAATATTTACGCACGTGTCCCCACTTGCATTTTTATTTTTATTTTTATTTTTTATTTTTAATTCCAATTCTAATTTATTTATTTATTTTTTTTAGAATTTCAATTGTGCCTTGACTAATTTCAGTTGTGCCGTTATTTGATAATAAAAATTATAACTGTGCCGTCCTTTAATAGTTTAAATTATTATTATGTCTCCATTTAGTCAATAATTATCTTCGTTTTTATTATTATTATTATTATTATTATTTATTATTATTATTATTATTGTTGTTGTTATTATTATTATTATTATTATTATTTTTGACATACTGATGTCAAAAGTTTTGGAAGAATATTCCAAGTTCATCTTTTGAACTGTATTTTCCTGGATCTTTCCTTAGCCAGGGTTTGGAAATTACTATCACAACCAATAGCAGTAGGAGCAACGTTATTGAATAAGGCCATTTTAGCTCTGAAACGTGAAATTAATTTGTGAAAAATGTAGAATGGATACAAGAACAAGATGCTTGTGAGAAGTGTATATATAAAAGAACAGGAACCACATATGGGATATATATAGGCCAAACAGATAAGATTGTAGCTTACGTATTGGTCAGCACAACTATTATTTTTGTTTTCCGATGTCGTTTTCGAAATATTATTTACAACTTGTTAATAAACGTAGGCATGTGAACAATGTGTTTATTTTTCATGTTACTTTTTGTGTTCTATATCTTTATGATAATAGAATAGGCTAGAAGATGAAGAGCAGCCAGCAAGCCAGCGAGCTTTTTTAAAATTGGATAGAAGCTAATGCAATTTGAAAAGAATTTGAGACAAGTCAGCAATATTATCTATTTGAGACAAGTCAGTAATATCATCTATCTATATTTATAGACATTTATCTGGAAAAGATCTTAAAGATCTTGTGTCCGGTATCATATACATGGTACTTGTAACACTTTATTTAGAACCAACTACTTTGTACAATCAATATAACAACAAATTGACCTCTAATGGTTTTTTTTAATTAATATAATAATATTTTTTTTTTCAGACATAAGTAATTTAATATTTGACTTTATTACAAGATGTAGAATTCAAATCAAGCCCTCAACTCAAATTTAAAAAAATTTATTATATTAATTATTATTGCTACCACATTAGATTTTTTTTCCTTTTAATTACTATTTTAATTAATTGTTAAGCTGTTATGCAATGCAATTCAATGATAAGAAAAGCTAAGAAAAACTCAGTTTTCTTCAGTGTTAATTTTTTGTCTTTATTAGGTCATTGTGAGTGTGTGCATTGGACCACACGGCTAGTGTATACATTACTACAACATGTGGATTCCATGACGGAGTTTCCACGACCGTTTTTAAAAAAACCGTCGTGAAAAATGCGGCAAAAACACGGAGCGGAACAGAGTTTCCGAAAACCGTCGTGGAAGACCATGCTTCCACGACGGTCATAGAAAACCGTCGTGGAAGCAGCAGGCTTCCACGACGGTCATAAAAAACCGTCGTGGAAGCTTTGGCTTCCACGACGGTTTTCTAGAAATGGTTGTGGAAGCTTCATGCTTCCACGACCGTTTTTAAAAAACCGTCGTACAAAATTCGTGAAAACTTTAGACAAAATGCCCAGTGTTGTTGCCCTCAATTTTTCACATCAATAACTCTGCATATCCCAAAATAAGATCAAATCACTCTGAAAACAGTCAGTACATCATTGGACATCACTAACACCATCTACTATATCCATCATTATAATCTCTCTGTAAGTGATAGCTAATTAACGTCTTCTTGTTGTTATGTTTTCTTTAGTATTAATATTATTGATTTGTATGATTTTATAAGGTGTATATATATATATATATATATATATATGTTTTGGGATCGATTTAGAGTTAAATTGTGCAATGGGTGTTAAATTAAGTGATCAAGAAATGTTATTTTTCCCCCGGTATTTAGACTTAATTAATTATGATTTTAGATGGTTTTGTATTTTAATTAGTTTTGTTATATTCTTTCGATTTTTAATTGTTGATCAATTAATAGGCCGGTGTTAATTAATGAAAATGATATATATATGCATATTAACATAGAGTACTTTGACTTCTAAGTATTTTAATTTTTTTATTTAGGATTTACAAATCATGGATAGGAAATGGATGTGGTTTGATAGGTTGTCTAAAGTATATGAAGATGGTGTTGAAGAAGTTTTGTCATTTGTCAAGGCTCACATACAAGATGATAAGATTTCGTGTCCGTGTCAAATTTGTGGTAATCATAGATCTCATTTCATTGATGATATTAGAAGGCATTTGCACGCTTATGAGATTATTTGTTCTTACCAAATATGGTATTTACATGATGAAAATTTTTTCGATATTAAATATACATCGACGAGTACTAAAGGTAAAGAAACACCTACAACTTGCAGTACTCCCAAGAGCATGCCTACTAATCAACTAGGGAATGGTACATCGCATCTGGTGTTATATTCCGCCACGACTCATAAAGAAACTCTGTGTGGCTTAAATACGTGGCTAGATATGCAGTATTATTTTTGTTAAAATATTTACGCACGTGTCCCCACTTGCATTTTTATTTTTATTTTTATTTTTATTTTTATTTTTAATTCCAATTCTAATTTTTTTTTTTTTAAGAATTTCAATTCTGCCTTGACTAAATTCAATTGTGCCGTTATTTGATAATAAAAATTATAACTGTGCCGTCCTTAAATAGTTTAAATTATTATTATTATGTCTCCATTTAGTCAATAGTTATCTTCGTTTTTATTATTATTATTATTATTATTATTATTATTATTATTATTATTATTATTATTATTATTATTAACTGATGTCAAAAGTTTTGGAAAACTATTCCAAGTTCATCTTTTGTACTGTATTTTCCTGGATCTTTCCTTAGCCAGGGTTTGGAAATAACTATACACTAGCTGACCTAACAAAGACAAAAAATTAACACTGAAGAAAACTGAGCTCTTTCTTATCGTTGAATTGCATTGCATAACAGCTTAACAATTAATTAAAATAGTAATTAAAAGGAAAAAAAATTTAATGTGGTAGCAATAATAATTCCTATATTAATTTTTTTTTAAATTTGAGTTGAGGGCTTGATTTGAATTCTACATTTTATAATGAAGTCAAATATTAAATTACTTATGTCTGAAAAAAAAAAATTTATTATTATATTAATTAAAAAAAACCATTAGAGGTCAATTTGTTGTTATATTAATTGTAGAAAGTAGTTGGTTCTAAATAAAGTGTTACAAGTGCCATGTATATGATACCGGATACATAAATGTCTGTAAATATATATAGATAATATTGCTGACTTGTCTCAAATTGTTATATAGCATTTATCTGAATCCTTTTCAAATTCCATTAGCTTCTATCCAATTTTAAAAAAGCTGGCTGGCTTGGTGGCAGCTCTTTATCTTCTAGAGAACCTATTCAATTATCATAAAGATATAGAAAAAAAAAAAAAAAAGGTACGTGAAAAATAAACACATTGTTCACATGCCTACGTTTATTAACAAGTTGTAAATAATTCGAAAACGACATCGGAAAAAAAATTAAAATTAATTGTGCTGACCAATACATAAGCTACAATCTTATCTGTTTGGCCTATATATATACACGTTCTTTTATATATACACGTCTCACAAGCATCTTGTCCTTGCATCCATTCTACATTTTTTTACAAATCAATTTCACATTTCAGAGCTAAAATGGCCTTATTCAATAACGTTTCCCTGGTGCTCCTACTGCTGTTGGTTGTGTCGTCGATAGCTGATGCTCGGTTCTTGGAAGTGTCTTCTGAATCTGAATCTACAGGTATAGATTTGCATCTCCTGATGAAATGCTGCTGAATGCGTAAAATGATTTGCAATTATTGTTATTATTACTATTATTATTATTATTATTATTATTATTATTATTATTATTATTGTGGTTGTTACCATGAATGAATGAATGTTGATACAGGAGAGCCAAAATTCTGTTCGAGGTGCGAGTGCAAAGAAGAAAAAGGCAACATAAGATGCTATCGGATGGATAGGAAGGTTGGAGGATGCCCTTTGGTTTGTAGCGCAAGTTGCCTTTGCAACAGAATGATGCCGCCGACGTGCTGGTGCACGTATGAGGTTGATACTTGCTCCCCGTCGGAATGCCCCGTCAACACTGTGACTGTGCTTGAGAATCTCCTCGCCTACAATATTGGAAACTAAAAAAAATGGCGCGGTTTCGATAAAACCATGTCATGTTATCTATGTATGTGTATGCTTACCAAATCACTACAAAAGTAATAAGCATCCCTAGAGTATGCCTGTGCTTCAACCAGTGTTTTGTTGGGGCTTTTTAATAAGTGTAAGCTTTTCCTTTGAATAATAACAACGTACTTCAGCCGTGCGTTTTAGTACAAGATATTTGTACGACCTAAACAAAAACAGCTCCACTGTTTCGTCAGCAAATATAAAAAGTAAATAATCATATAGATAAATGATTTACACGATAATATAATTATTTAACTTGATGGTTAAAAACTCCAAGGAGAATAACAAGGATATGTTGAATACACCACCTTGAATAAGAGATATTTTATTGCCAACGGAATTTAGTTACAGAAGTTATATAGAATTATAAATTTGATAGGAAACTCCACCAATTGCAGAACCCAGACTGACTTGTTCTTGTAGACTCACCTTTGACTTCAGATCTCGTCCTAGTCCAAGCTTCAATCTTCGACTTCAACTCTCATCAGATGTCGAGTTTAACAATTACGTCTTGTATTTTTCTTCGTCAAATCTTTAATTTTATGTTAAATCATTTTCTATTAATTATTAGTAAGTAACATGAGTGGTCTGATGATAATATTTATCATTTAATAGGTGATTTGAAGGATTCTACTTAAAAAGCACACCTTTAAAATATTACCTCATCTACTGGGGGGTTTCAGAATTTTTAACCTCTCATGTCAAGAAATGTCAAAAACCAACATAATGTCTTTTTAAAATTACCCCCGACCAACCAAAAAAGGTAATTTGGTAGAGTATTCTACTAGATGTCACCGGAGTCAACACAAGCCACCGACAGCTTCCAGTTGCCAATGCCAGTCTATGATCGTCATAGAGTATTCAGATAGAACACTTTTGACAATCTATTAGATTACTCTATATTTTCAATACAAAATTATCGACCGTCACCAATTTTGGTCACCGTAAAGTATTCTAGTACTAGATTACTTGTCCTTATAAATTGAAAAATATCCAATACAAAAGACAGATTCAGAAACAAAATTGTCGACATGAAAACACAAAATTACAATTTGACCACAAAGTCATAGAAACAGATATGCAAAAACTAATAATAAACCAAAATACAAAACTTAATCTGTCAGAATATAAAAATTAATCTACTAAAATACAAAAGCTAATCTATCAGTACACAAAAATTAATCCATAGGGGTACAAAAATTTATGGACCAAATTATAAAAAAAAAATAATATTCTGATGTGTAAACCACATCTGGATATCCTTTGTCGAAGATGAAAAAAAAAATCCCTAAAAATCATATTATAAAAAACAAACACTAAATAATAACAATAAAAAAATAAAAATTATTACCTTGCAGATCGTGATTCGTTGCCGATCACCTGCGACACAGAGAGAGAACAAGGACAGGGAAAGCGAGAGGGGGGCGAGAGAGAGAGAATATATGGTGAATATGTCTATGACGATATGTTTCAATGTAGAAGATTTTTTTTTTTAATTGTCTCCATGGAAATATAAAAATAAATATGTTACTAATTCATTCTATAATTTAGTAAACTTAAACATCCATAGCTTTATAATTTCAAGAAATGCATGTATGAATAGATATAGCCAATCTATAATTAATTAAAAAAAATTAAACACATTATAATAATTTTTTTGTAACAAGAGTGTAAGTTAATTAGAAAGTATTATACATATGAAATTAAGGTAGAATAAAAATCAACAAGCTCATATTGTATGTAATGATGGCTGGAAAGAGAGAAGTATTCTTAACAAGTTGAAATATTAAGATTAATTATAGAGTATTGTGTATAAGATTAATTACAAGTTGAAATATTTATCAAAATAATAATAATAAAATAAAATAAGAAAGAGGTGGGTACCCCTATTTCTCACCACAATAACTTCATATTTGAAACAAAAATAAGAAAGAGGTAAAAGCAAGCACGCAAGAACTTGAATAACATAAAGTATGAGAGCTATTCCTACTTCTAAACGAGGTATGACATTTTGGTTGAAACATATTATTTTTTTATTTAAAAGACATAGTTGTGGAAAAGGGGAAAAAAAAAAAAAAAAAAAAAAGCAAGCCTCAATAGAGACTTATGGTCACCCTTTAAAAAAAATAAAGTAAATTATATAAATATATATATATATATATATATCTAGGTGGGGATATATTTGAGAAATATTATTTAAATTGTAAATTAAAAAAAAATAAACTATCTTAGCCAGAAATAAAAAATTTCCACAGTATGGTTAATAATATAATGACATGTGTAGTCATTACATTAGTGACCCAAGGTAAGTATTAGTTTGACTGACATTGTTTCTCTTAGAAATGGCTGAAGTTTGCATTTTCATCAAGTTTAATGGTCAATAGACCCATGCTTAGCGAGTTTCCAACAATAGTGAAGACGCCATAGTCGCCCCTACATTGTATCATAAACATATACAATAGTCAATATATAAATTACCAGAAGTCAACGCTATAATGACTAACAATATTGATGCAAGATTACACAAGTCAATATAGAAAGTATACAATTAGTCAACAAAGAGATGACCGATGGTCATTATGGAAATTACCATATGCCAAACAAGGGTAGTCAACCAATTTTTTTCTAGGGTTATTTTCTTCTCAGGCGAGGCCATCACCTGTGGAGCCAGGGATTTCTTCTTCGACGAAGCCGTTAACTATTGCGGATTTCTCAGGCGTTGTCAAGTTTTTTGTCGTGGTTTTGGGCGTGCTGTGGTGGTGGATTTTGTGGGTTTCTCTGATTCTTAACCCCCTTACCCATTCTTCGTTTCAATATTTATAGAGCACCTGTGGACGGTGATTTTTCATATTTACCGAAGGTTATAGACGGTTTTCTGGTAGTTTTCCTTCCCCCTATCTCGTGATCGCTCTCAAAAACTCATGTTTTGAATATCGAATAGGGTTTGAGTGAAAGATTTGGGCATGTAGAGAAGAAGGGGCAATTTCAACGTTTTGGTCCACTAAGCAAGCCGCGAGACCCGTTTTTCAGTGAAATCTTCTGACAAGACGGTGCTATATGTGAAAGTCCGAATAGGTGGTGCTAAATTTAAAATTATTTTTTCAGAGGTGCTAAAATTGAAATTAGCCGAAGAAGTAACACCAAAGTTTTCCCAGTTATTATCAGGAGTTCAAGACACACCTCAAAGGCAACCAGGTTCCACAACTTATGTACCGTTGAGTCGTCCACAATGGATGGAGGAAGTTTAAGTTGTCATGTAGTAAAGAACCGATCGAGTGCTGAAAGATATGGCTCTCAAGCTGCAAGAATTACTAGGCTTGAACTTTATCCATGGAGCTTTAAGGTCCTACACATAACGAAAAGACCACTTTTACATAGACAAATGAGCACTCCAGAGGAGATGGTTTACTTGAGCCCCACAAAAAAGACTGTCCAAAATCATAAAGAAAGGAAAACAAAATTTATGACGACATTTTTGGCTGAAGAGAATCTCTTAGGAAAGATCTCAAATAGGACCCATTATCGGAGAAGGTCAAGGACTTGAAACGGTTGTTTTTCTCAAAGAAACAACAGGTATTTGCCGTCTTCTAACAAAAATATGTTCCTAACAAATTCTTGGATAAAGTAGCTTGCCGGTGCCATAGTGTTCATATGAACAAAATTGTCGATGCAATTCATCAATTCGTCTTTATGGACACTCAATTCCATCAACAACATGAGCACTTGAAAGGGGATTTGGTTCTGAAACAAAAACAAATCGTGTTGGATCAATGTTTCTTGAGCATCATTGTTTATCTCAAAATTTCGACTCATCTTTTAGAAAGCTATTACTATTGAACAACCATCCAAAAACAACATCCTAGCTAGAGTCTCATCACTACATGACTCAATTACGTTCTCGTCGAATCACTCTTTCAGTTCGTTGATGTTGTTCTCGATTTCTCAAAGTAAGTGTACTACTTGTTTGACCGCTTGCTTTGATTTTCTTCATTTCTTTGAATATCTCCACGATTATTTCATTGTATAATATTAATTACATCATCGTAACATGATATACTTGTGATTGTACTTTTAGTTTAGTGATTAGAGATTTTTTTTTATTACTATAGTTCTAGATAAAGTATTTAAAGTATAATGTTGCTATTTGTCATTGTAAAATGATTTATTTGTGATTGTAGTTATGAATTTGTCATTATAGTTCTAGTTTTGTCGTTATAGATTATGGTTATTCATTTAAAAAAAAAAAAAGTCGACTAAAATGTAAAATTGACCATACATGTAAAAAAATAAATTGAAAATTTTCTTATTCATAAAATATTTTAAAACTTCTACTATAGTTGAACTTTGATCCTCCAATCTTGTCATTTAGTATAATTTCTATAAAAATAAAAATTAATGTGACTTATTAGCCCATACTTTTAATAAAACAATCCTGTAAACAATTTGATAAAAAATAATAGAATTGTAATATAAGGTGGACCCCACTACATGTGGGGGTAGAGTGTGCCTATACTCCATCAAGTTTTCTACTTAGTATCCCCTAGCGTTTTGTTAGAAGTTTTCTCTAGCCAACTACGTTTTGTGATCACATTTTAAGGCATAGTGGCCCGTAGATTCATATGGTGCGTGCATGCTTGTGAGTCTTGATGAATAGCTAACTTTATCAATTTGATTCTAATCTTAGATTATTATATGATAATACGCCACCTGAATACCTTTTATATATACGCTTCAGCAAACATATAATTAATGTCACTAAAGGCTAGCTAGTAGCCAACATAGACTATATAGTTGGTGAATTGTACAGTAATATCCCAATAAAAAAGAAAAAAAAAAAGAAAATAGAGAAGTACATCTGTTTAGAAGAGTTTATATATAGTTCTAGGATTATGGTAAATATTTTCATACCGAAAAAAAAAAAAAGCCAACTAACAAGTAGAGTTGACATACTTGTGAAAAAAAATTTGAAAATTTGTTATTCTTGTAATATTTTAAAACTTTTTCATATTTGAATTTCACTCCAATCTTGTCATTTAGTATCATTTCTATAAAAATAAAAATTAATGTGATTCATTAGCCCATACATTTAATAGAACAATATTTTAAAGTACAGTTTGATAAGAACCAATTAAATTGTGAAATAAGGATAGGCCCCACTACTTGTGGGGTTAGAATAAGATTATTCTTTTTTCTCACACTCTGTTGCGTGTTTCTACTTAATATGCCCCATCGTTTTTTGTTAGTAGTTTTCTCTAGCCAGTTACGTTTTGTGGTTACATTTTTAATGCGTTGATATAAGTGGCCTATTAAGCTTGTGAGTTTTGAAGACATCTAGCAAACTATATCAATTTGAATCTAATCTTAGATTATTGTACGATAACATCACTTGAATGCCTTTTATATTCACACTTCAGAAAACGTATAATTTTACTAAAAGCTAGAAAGTAGTCGGCATAGACTATATATATATAGCTGGTGAATAATAAAGTTATGTCCTAATTAAAAATAAAGTAAAATAAATACATCCGTTGTTTATAGTTCTAGATCTGTCGTTATAGATTATAGTTGATATATTCATACCAAAAACAAAAAGTCAACTAAAAGTAAAGTTGACCATACATGTAAATTATAAAGTGAAAATTTGTTATTCGAAGATTATTTTAAATTTTTTGCTATATTTGAACTTCAGTCCAATATTGTCATTTAGTATAATTTCTATAAAAATAAAAATTAATGTGACTTATTAACCCAAACTTTTAATAGAGTAATATTCATTTAAATAATTTGATAAGAACGATCAGAATTGTGAAATAAAAGTGGACCTCACTACATGTGGAGTTAGAGTGAGGCAATTCTTTTCTCTCACACTCCGTTGAGCTTTTCTACTTATAATATTCCCTAGTGTTTTGTTAGTAGATTTCTCTAACCAGTTATGTTTTGTGGTCGCATTTTCAATGCATTTATATAAGTAGCTCATAAAGCTCGTGAGTTTTGAAGACATCTTGCCAACTATATCAATTTGATTCTAATCTTAGATTATTATATGATCAACACTACTTGAATACTTTTTGTGTAGACACTACATAAACTATAAAATCTGACTAAAAGATAGCTAGTAGCCAGATAGATAGTTGGTGATTGATTCAATGATCTCCCAATAACCTATATAGTTTGTGAATAATAAAATAATCGCCCAATACACAATAAAATAAAAAGTACATCCGTTTATAAGTGTTTATAGTTCTTGTTTTGTCGTTATAGATTATGATTAATGTATTTACAAGGGGGCAAAAAAAAAAGTCAATTATAAAGTAAAATTGACCGTACATGAAAAAATTTTTAACATTTGTCACTCTTAAAATATTCTAAAACTTTTGCTATATTTGCACTTCACTCCTCCAATCTTATCATTTAGTATAATGTCTATATAATAATAAAAATTAATGTCTCATTATCCCATACATTTAATAGAGCACTCCTTTAAGTAAATTGATAAGAACGAATAGTATTGTGAAATAAAGGTGGGCCTGCTACATATGATGTCAGAGTGAAGCTACATTTTTCTCTCACACTCCGTCGAGTTTTTCTACTTAATATCCCCTAGCATTTTGTCAGTAGTTTTCTCTGGCCAGCTACGTTTTCTGATCACATTTTTAACGCATTAGTATTAGTGGCCCATAAATTCCATATGATGCGTGCATACTTGTGAGTTTTGAAGACATCTAACCAAATGTATCAATTTGCTTTTAATCTTAGACTAATGTACGATATAACCACTTGAATACCTTTTATATATACACTTTTCAGAAAATATATAATTTGACTAATTAAAAGCTAGCTACTAGCCAGCATAGACTACATAGTTTGGGAGTAATAAAACTGTGACGCCCCGACTTCCCAAGCCAGGTCGACACCATACATACTAGTTCTTTACTTGAAAATTTGAGACAAAATTTTTTTTTTTATTTAAAGCCATTTTGCCTTTAATATCCTATTTTAGGTGCTTGATTTTTCTATGGTGGTTTTAAAACTTAATTATACTATCTTGTCCGTAAAGACGGTTTCCGCAGTATATTTCTCATACTGCTTTATCGTATAATAGTATCGTCTTAGGTTTGACCACTCTGATCAACCTTTGACTTGTTTCGGTCAAAACTTTGATCATGATAAATTCACGAAATTCTGTCATGCCTTTTCCCTTGAAAGGCCTTATTAGGGAGTCTCGTAATTAATTTACCGAGAACTCAACCCTATACTGATAAAATTATGAATTTTGAATTGGTATTCATAATTTTCATACAATTGCACATAAACACATAGTACAAACTTTAGATTTCTTATATACAAGAAAATCATGAGTTCGTGAAAATTTTTGGATATTACAAAAACAATCTCCCAATGAATAATAAAATAAAAAATATAAATCCGTTTGGAAGTGTTTGGAGTTCTTGTTTTATGGTTATAGATTATGGTTAATGTATCCGTGCAGATAATAATAATAATAAGGTAAATTCTACAATAGGGTTACCCCATTGATATATAGGGTAAACTAATATACATCGTTTGATGAGTATAGTTAGTGGCTCATGATAGTATGGTCAATACAAACTAATGTGAAGACAACCACGTATAATCCTATTCTTCACTTGAAGTTTCTAATAATTATGAAAATGGCCCAATATTTGATAAAATTTCAATATCCACCGTTTATTTTTCAAATTTCAGAACTTAAAATCCAAAAACTCTAGAAATGGGAAATAAATGTTCAAAATACCTACAAAAGAAAATAAAATATCTCATAAACAATCCGAGAGCTAGTCTGATAAAAAAAAAAAAAAAAAAAAAAAATTTGCAGACGCTTGAGAACGGCATGGCTGCAAATGAATAATTCTTAAGAGGAAGAGTGGGTTTGATGAGGTTTTTTGTTTGTACTTATGGAAGTGTTGTTGGTTGGGGTCTATCTTGGAATGGTTCAAACCTTGTATCTCTTTTGCTTTGTTAATGAACATCGGACAACAATGCTTTCTTACCTTTAGTCCATCTCATTTAGTTTAGACAAAAAATGATTAATTAAAAAACAAAAAAGAATGTAAAGAAATGACAGTGAGGAACACCGGTGGATTCGAGATCCACCCACGGTATAGTTCTCGCCGTTCGTAGCGCCACACCCCCACGTCATCGTGCCGCCGTACTTCGGCATCCTGCTAATGCCGCCGCACACCCTAACCAGACGCATGTGCTAGCCTGCCACTGCCCGACCCATGACCTTCGATCGTAAGCCACCTGAGAGCTTCACGGCGGCACCGATTCCCCCAATGCTTGCTACGGCAGACCACCCACCACTAGCCGGAATCTGGGATTAATTTTCAAATCTGTTTTGTAAATTCTTTTTTTTTTTTTTTTTTTTTAAGAAATTTTGGCGGTACAAAATCCAATTAATAAACCTAGAGGTTATATTTCGACTATTCTCGAAATGTTTTCGGTTTTAATCTTGTTTGATAAAAGACACCTATATCCTCACTTAGATTAATTGATATCCATTGGATCTTACCTAATTGGTGGGAAAAGCAATCATCCCCCGCTTTAGAACCCATAATAATAATAATAAAACTCAACTAAAAAGTAAAATTGACTGTACATGTTAAAAAAAATTGAAAATTTTTTATTCTTAAAATATTTATAAATTTTTTGCTAAATTTGAACTTCACTCCCCCAATCTTGTCATTTAGTAATAACTTTTATAAAAATAAAAGTAACTCGACTCATTAATCCATATTTTTAATAGAACAATCCTTTAAATAAATTGATAAAAATGAATAAAATTATGAAATAAGGATGGGTCTAACTATAAGTGGGGTTAGAGTGAGGGCATTATGTTATCTAACACTTCGTCAAATTTTCTACCTAGTACCTCTACCGTTTTGTAAGTACTTTTCTCTAGCCAGCTACGTTTTTTGATCACATATTTAATGCATCAATTAAAGTGGCCCATAGATTCCATAAGGTGCATGCATGATTTTGAGTTTTGAAGACATCTAGCTAATTATATTACTTTGATTCTAACCTTGAATCTTACACCATTTAAATATTTCTAGGGTACGTTTGGCACACCGTATTGTGTTATTTTACAAGTTTTTTAGCATAAAACTTCATTATGTTCCCGAGTGTTTCTTTTATTTATTTATTTTATTTTATTTATTTTTCCTTCTAATCAAACGCAATGTAGGAAGAGTTTTGATTTTCGGGTCTGAAAAAGACGTGCAAAAACAATCCCAAAAACATCTTAAAAACACTACCAAACACCTTTGAAAGTCCTTACTAGCTAGCTAGGCCGGCGGATATCATTAAATCTAGAGGCCTTCCCATTCATAGTTCTGTACGGATTGCATTCATTAAGATGGACCACATGATGCTATAAAAGGGCGCTGAGATTTGATTAAGGGGATGTTTGGCATTTAGATTTATTTTAAATTAAATTATATTTTATGTTTTTTTTTTTTTTAAATTTTTATCTTTTCTGAAAAAGTTAACAAAAATTACTATTTGAATTTAAAAATTTCAACTCAACTCAGACTCAACTCATTCACCAAACACCCCCTAAAATTAACTTCGAAATGTCCAAAATCTAATTCCACCAAGTATATATGAACCCCATTCCATATCGCCAACTTCACCATTACACAAACACATCTTTTTATTCTCTTACCAAATATATATAAATATATATATATTTACGTCTTTATATTCATAGCAACACACTTGTCATTCCATATGATGAATAACAATTCTAAATTTTTTCTTCTTCTGCTATTATTTCTCATTTTTGTTGCCTGCATAACTTTAGACTCTGATATTGGAGGGGTTATCCCGTCGCTTCATGAGATACTTATTGGAATACCAGAAATACAAGTAAGCGACTCGGCATCTCCATGAAGATGTCAAAAATCACAAGCTCCTCCATCGCAGATGTGGAAGCAGAGCAATTATCTCAACAACAAACAGTATAACTAAGTGCATCTACATATGCCTATATAAATATAAATATATATATATATATATATAATCCTTAAATTTCGCAGTAATATTTAAACGTTCAGTACTTAAATCTTGAAATTAGGCGCCATGTTATCAAAAGTAATTTAGTGTCTCATGACAATTTTCCTTAAGTGCGTTTATGATTATATGCATGCGCACATTTCTAAAGAGAATAATTATTGACATATTGGTCTTTGTTCTATGAAGATATATACATGTCGAAGATGTGCTCCGTATGTTATGTATATTAGGGAAAGTTATTACTTAATATTAGAAAAAAGTGTTTTTTTTTTTCATTTTGTTATGATCATATTATTAGAAAATTTGAATTGGGTGATTTTTTAGTATTACAAAGCTTATCTAATTTTTTATTTATATGAGGAAAAGTTATTATTATTTAATATTAGGAAAAGTTTTTTATTTTGTACTTAATTATATTTATTGAGATTAGAATTCATAGAGAAAAAAATTTGTAGATGAAATCAATTATTTCGTACTTACAGATAAAAGTATTCGGTTATTGTTATCGTTATGCATGCATAATAAAATATTGTTTCAAAGGACTTAGTACAAAATTAAAATTCACAATCGGTAAATAAAACTTAATACTTTATTTTGATAAGAGTGTGGTGTTAGCTATTTCCAAATTGGTAGAATGATCTTATCGTAGATCATTGTAATGGTGATTACAAATAGGGACATCAATTGACATATTGATCTAACAATAAATTATTATGTAATATTTTTTTTACAACAAAAGTATTTTGCACACAATTGATATTTACGTTGTTATATTTATAAAAGAGCAATGTTAGATATATTAATTTTAATCTGAATTTTTTGAGTACTAATTCAAGTATCATATTTTTGTTAAGAGATATAATTAATTGATATAGTAATGTTTTAAATACTTACTTATTTAAAAAAAAAAAAAAAGATGATTCATATGCCACAAAGCTTCAAAGTCGTTTTTACTTTATTTTTTCCCGAGGCTTTTTTTTGTTTTTGTTTTTTTTTTTTTTTGGGGTGGGTGGGCTTTCCACCTTTGTCCTTTATAAATTTCTTTCCATTTCCTAGAATCTCATACTTTATATTTTCAATCTGGTCCTTCACTTCATGATTTGTGTCATCCCAAATTTTAAATGATGCTTTTTTTTTTTTCCTTCAGAAATTAAAAAGACAAAAATTGTCAACTGTAAAACCTCATATGAGCATTCATATGATACTTTCCACTTTCCCTCTATAATCTGCTTCTCTATCTCATTTTCCATAGAGAAAACCTTCACATCCTAAAAACATACACCCAAGAGAACCCATATGAGAAATAAAATAATATTTAATACTTTCTTTGTTATTCCACCCATCGCGGTCACAATCTTTACCTTCCTTTTTCTTGGTTACCAAACAAAAAGAAAAATAAGATTTTTAAAGAAAATTTCAAATAAATACTGTTCTTGAAACCATAGGTCTCCAATGGTTAATGGTTCTCGCTCATGACTGCCGTTCAAGGGTAACAACGACGAGTACGTCGCCGACGCCGAGGAGGGGAATCTGACGCCGCCAGTAGAGGAGAAGCTTGAAGTGACAATCTTTGATGGGGAACAAATCAATCTGTCGTGACTCGTGAGTTCAGAACAGGGAACGGGAAGAGATGGGGTGGGTTCAGTAGTGGCATTGTTGTAAATAAAAATTATTAGAAGCCCTCTTCTTTTAGCATCAAGGACGAAAGCTTTGAGAAGAAACATAAAGGGACCCGTGTTAAATACTGAAACAGAGAGTAGGTGGTGCTCTTAACATTCCTCTTAATTAAGATTCAATGAAACTCTTGCAGAGCATGTTATCTGGTATCAAAACAAAAGAAGCATATGTTATATGATTTTCCAATAAATTTCATTACTTAATGATTTGACGATTATCCTTTTCTTTTTTTTTTTTATGAGAACATATGGGTATTCATGTTATTAATTGGCTTAATTCTCTGAGTTATTATGTTTTGAAGTTTTGGTCTTTTTTTAAGATGAAATGATCTTAAACACTTAAAAATGGAGTGTTTTGATATTTTTTAACGGAATCTGTTAACTGCCATTAATATATTGATTTAATTGCTCGGTTGGTACTTAAAGTCTAATAGACTAATTTTATTAGGATAGGCCATATATATATCGCAGTGAACTTCTAGCCCCATGAGTTGGATACGATCGCATTACTTGTAATTTAATGCAAGCAAGGAGCCTTCAAGGACATCTCTATACGTGTATGCATATATATATATACACACACACACATACATACACACACACATATATATCGATATTTGACACATATAACAAACACCAAATATTTGATATGGTGACACTATAATTCGTTTCAATTTTTAAAGAGTGCTTGATCATATATATAATTTCGGTCACGGAGCTTATGGGGTGAGAGTACTTTTCCTTCTTATTTTCTTATAGTTAATTAAAATTTTCTTTGATAGTATGTAGCAAATTCAACCGATTTCTACATACCTAATATCCACAACTGTGATGACAGGCATAATCTAGCATTATTATTTTTTTAAATATTCTAGTATTAATTATACATTCGACTTTATTATAAAATGTAGAATTTGGATACCTTTATTCCATTTAAAATAGAAAAAAAAATAAAAACAAAAATAAAAACAACAACAACAACAACTTGCAAGCCCAATTGCTTGTCTACTGATCAATTTGGGAATGGTACATAGTATCTTTGTGTTGTATATTCCGGCTCGACACAAAAAGAAATTCGGTGTGGTTTAAGTATGCGGCTATAGATGTAATACTAGCTTTTTTTTTTTTTTTTTTTCTTTTTCTTAATATTTGTGCACTTGTCCCCACTTACATTTTTATTTTCAAATTTTAATTCTAGTTTTACGTAATGTTTTTAATAGAATTTCAACTGTCCCTTGACTAATTTCAGTTGTGCCGTTATTTAATGATAAAATTTATAACTGTGCCGTCATTAAATAGCGTAAATTATAGTTATGTCTCGATTTAGTTAAGAAATATCTCTATTTTATTATTATTTTTTTGGCTTTTCTTATCCTTGAATTCTTAAGATCGCCGTTTTATAACAGGGACAGAAAATTAACACTGAAGAAAACTGAATTCTTCTTTAGCTTTTCTTATCCTTGAATTGCATTGCATTGCATATATAACAGCTTAACAATTACAAATAATAATAATAATAATAATAATAATAATAATAATAGTAGTAGTAGTAGTAATAGCAAGGAAAAAAATAATGGTAACAATGATAATTGCATTCTACGTTATAATCTAGGTTAAGATGAGAGTTGGATTTGAATTCTACATTTTATAATGAAGTAAAGTTTAGAATTGTTATTAAGCTATGTCTATGAAAAACAATAATAATTGTATTAACAAAACCTTAAGAGGTCAACTAGTTGCTATATTGATAGTACAAAATTGGCTGGTTTGGCTGGCTTAATACGTGTACATATATGCCATTGTAATATAATGGTCACTTATCTCAAATATATAGTTGTTAAACAGCACTTATCTGAATTATCCTTTTAAAATTTCATTAGCTTCTATCCATTTTAAAAAAGCTGACTGGGTGGCTGCGATCTTTATCTTCTTGATAATCTTTGATATAAACCACAAAGTTACGTGACAAGTGAACACGTTTTTCACATGCGCCTAATTATACGTTTATTAATATCTAGTTGTATAAATATAATTTTTTTAAAACGACATAGGAAAAAATATATATCATTTGTACCGACGAAATTAATACGTACGCTACAATCTTATCTCTTAGGACTATAATCCCATATATGGTTTTATTATCTATATACGTTCTGTATGCCTCTTGTTTCTGTATCAATTCTATATTTTCTACAGATCAATTTAACATTTCAGAGCAAAAATGGCCTTGTTCAACAATGTTTCCCTGGTGCTCCTACTGCTGTTGGTTGCGTCGTCGTCGATGGCTAATGCTCGGTCCTTGGAAGTGTCTTCTGAATCTACAGGTATATTTGCATCTCCTGATGAAACGTTGTTGAATGTGTAAAATTATTTGTAATTCTATATTATCATTATTTATTTATTCATTCATTTTGTGATTGTTACTCTTCTAGAGCCAAAATTCTGTTCGAGTTGCGAGTGCAAAGAAGAAAACGGAAACACAAGATGCTATCGGACGGATAGGAAGATTGGAAGCTGCCCCTTGGTTTGTAGCACACGTTGCGCTTGTTTTGAAACGCTTCCGCTGCAATGCTTCTGCACGTATGAGGTCGATACTTGCTCCCCATCGGACTGCCCCGTCAACACCGTCACCGTGCTTGAGAATCTTTTGGCCTACAATTTTGGAAACTAAATGCAGTTTATTAATCATGTAGCCTAGCATATGTTTTGTTATCCATGTATGCATATGCTTTTCCAAATCACTAGAAAAATAAGCATCCCTAGAGTATGCCTTAATTAGCTTAAACCGGTGATGTTGTGGCTTTTTTTAAATAAGTGTAAGCTTTTCCTATGAATAATAATAACGTACTTCAACTTCGGTGTCTGTTGCTTGCCTAATTAAATTTACAAAATGGTTTGCATGATATCGGACTGCATTAGACATAAAACTAAGAAATTTAATGTTAAAACCTTTGGCATAAGGACGGGGCCACCAAGATTACTGATATGTTTGTAACAATGGTTTGACTTAGAATTTTTAGTTTGGAATTGACTAACTTTTGAAGAACTAGTTACAAAATTTATTGACTTAAAAAAAAAAAAAGGGACAAAAAGTGAGTTGGAATATTTAGATTGGAACCTAAGTTTCAAAACGAAGCAGTTTGTTTAGTCTTCCATGTTAAGGTTTTGCACCCGTGGTTCATGTATCTTCCAACACTCTGCAAGGCTTGATATAAATTTGTACTCGACATTGTCACACATTTGATCTTGCAGAAGATCCATTGCAAACTGTCTTTCGATAAACTGGCAGAACTCGGCATAAAATGGTCACTTGTTGCACATGTCCTCAGAGTTTCAACTAGACAAAATGTACAATTCTATGTAAATAAATAATCACAATTTTTGTGTCTCTTTTCAGCTGCTACGACGAAGGCATGTCACCCAATAAGCAGAGCATTGTGTTAGGAAATTTTATAAGATGGACATACATATATCAATTAATTATGCAATATTGGCTATCTAGTTTGTCTAGCCTATTCAAAGTGATCAGTTAAGGCTCATTAAGTAATTGAGCATTTAGGAAATATCATCTATTATTAATGATGGGTTAATAATAAAATAAAATGCTCTATAGCTCTAAATAGGTTATGGTCCCCAGTCTAAACCTAATGTATTATTTATTGTCATAGTGAATTAAGGTTTTCTCTCGCGGAAGAAAAGATTTAAATGTGGAAGACTGTTAACCCTAGCGCTTCTCAATGGATTCAGTTATATATCTTCTTATCAAAATTTCTTAATGATTTAACATGTGATCCTAACCTTAGTGATAGATTTTTATCAATAAAGTTTTTCCCAACATATTGTTCACAATTCCACTAAAATAGGATACAAAGAAGCATTAAAAAAAACCCCTATTAATATAGTTTTAAAACAATGTGCAAGAACATTCTTATTTATATATATATATATATATATATTTTTTTTTAAATGCAAGAACAAAATAGATATTAACAAGAGTGGACTAACCACCAAAACTGTTTAAGCAGGTTTGATCACGAGTAAATATTGCATATGCTCAATCAAAAAATAGGAAGCCGAAAAAAAAAAAAAAAAGCAACAACAACAACAACAAAAGACGATCGCTATGATTCTGAAAAGTAGATGACGTGAGAGTAATTTTCCATCTTATTTTCTTATAGTAGCGGTTTCTTGTCTTATTATATTTTTCTTTGATAATATGTAATAAATTCAAACGATTTCTATATGCTTAAACGATTTCTTCAATTATATATAACACCTACAACTATAACAGGCATAATATAGGGATAATTCCACATCTGACTCTAGTATAAAGTGTTAGAATTTGAATCCTTAGTTCCCCAACTATATCACAAAAAACAAAAAAACAAAAAAAAAAAGGAAAAGAAAATAAAAGAAAAAGAAACACCCACAACTTGTAGTACTCCCAAGAGCATGTCTACTAATCAACTAGGGAATGGTACATCGCATCTGGTGTTATATTCCGTCACGACTCATAAAGAAACTCTGTGTGGCTTAAATACATGGCTAGATATGCAGTACTATTTTTGTTAAAATATTTACGCACGTGTCCCCACTTGCATTTTTATTTTTATTTTTATTTTTTTATTTTTAATTCCAATTCTAATATATTTATTTATTTTTTTAGAATTTCAATTGTGCCTTGACTAATTTCAGTTGTGCCGTTATTTGATAATAAAAATTATAACTGTGCCGTCCTTAAATAGTTTAAATTATTATTATGTCTCCATTTAGTCAATAATTATCTTCGTTTTTATTATTATTATTATTATTATTATTAATTATTATTATTATTATTGTTGTTGTTATTATTATTATTATTATTATTATTTTTGACATACTGATGTCAAAAGTTTTGGAAGAATATTCCAAGTTCATCTTTTGAACTGTATTTTCCTGGATCTTTCCTTAGCCAGGGTTTGGAAATTACTATCACAACCAATAGCAGTAGGAGCAACGTTATTGAATAAGGCCATTTTAGCGCTCTGAAACGTGAAATTGATTTGTGAAAAATGTAGAATGGATACAAGAACAAGATGCTTGAGAGACGTGTATATATAAAAGAACAGGAACCACATATGGGATATATATACGCCAAACAGATAAGATTGTAGCTTATGTATTGGTCAGCACAATTATTATTTTTTTTTCCGATGTCGTTTTCGAAATATTATTTACAACTTGTTAATAAACGTAGGCATGTGAACAACGTGTTTATTTTTCATGTTACTTTTTGTGTTCTATATCTTTATGATAATAGAATAGGCTAGAAGATGAAGAGCAGCCAGCAAGCCAGCCAGCTTTTTTAAAATTGGATAGAAGCTAATGCAATTTGAAAAGAATTTGAGACAAGTCAGCAATATTATCTATTTGAGACAAGTCAGTAATATCATCTATCTATATTTATAGACATTTATCTGGAAAAGATCTTAAAGATCTTATGTCCGGTATCATATACATGGCACTTGTAACACTTTATTTAGAACCAACTACTTTGTACAATCAACATAACAACAAATTGATCTCTAATGGTTTTTTTTTTAATTAATATAACAAGAATTTTTTTTTCAAACATAAGTAATTTAATATTTGACTTTATTATAAGATGTAGAATTCAAATCAAGCCCTCAACTTAAATTTAAAAAAATTTATTATATTAATTATTATTGCTACCACATTAGATTTTTTTTTCCTTTTAATTACTATTTTAATTAATTGTTAAGCTGTTATGCAATGCAATTCAATGATAATTAAAGCTAAGAAAAGCTCAGTTTTCTTCAGTGTTAATTTTTTGTCTTTATTAGGTGTTATATTCCGCATCTGGTGGTACATCGCATCTGGTGTTATATTCCGCCACAACTCATAAAGAAACTCTGTGTGGCTTAAATACGTGGCTAGATATGCAGTACTATTTTTGTTAAAATATTTACGCACGTGTCCCCACTGGCATTTTTATTTTTATTTTTATTTTTATTTTTTATTTTTTATTTTTAATTCCAATTCTATTTTTTTTTTTTTTTTTAGAATTTCAATTGTGCCTTGACTAAATTCAGTTGTGCCGTTATTTGATAATAAAAATTATAACTGTGTCGTCCTTAAATAGTTTAAATTATTATTATTATTTCTCCATTTAGTCAATAATTATCTTCGTTTTTATTATTATTATTATTATTATTATTATTATTATTATTATTAACTGATGTCAAAAGTTTTGGAAAACTATTCCAAGTTCATCTTTTGTACTGTATTTTCCTGGATCTTTCCTTAGCCAGGGTTTGGAAATTACTATACACTAGCTGACCTAACAAAGACAAAAAATTAACACTGAAGAAAACTGAGCTCTTTCTTATCGTTGAATTGCATTGCATAACAGCTTAACAATTAATTAAAATAGTAATTAAAAGGAAAAAAATTTAATGTGGTAGCAATAATAATTCCTATATTAAATTTTTTTTTTAAATTGAGTTGAGGGCTTGATTTGAATTCTACATCTTATAATGAAGTCAAATATTAAATTACTTATGTCTGAAAAAAAAAATTATTATTATATTAATTAAAAAAAACCATTAGAGGTCAATTTGTTGTTATACTGATTGTAAAAAGTAGTTGGTTCTAAATAAAGTGTTACAAGTGCCATGTATATGATACCGGATACATAAATGTCTATAAATATATATAGATAATATTGCTGACTTGTCTCAAATTGTTATATAGCATTTATCTGAATCCTTTTCAAATTCCATTAGCTTCTATCCAATTTTAAAAAAGCTGGCTGGCTTGGTGGCAGCTCTTTATCTTCTGGAGAACCTATTCAATTATAATAAAGAAAAAAAGAAAGGTACGTGAAAAATAAACACATTGTTCACATGCCTACGTTTATTAACAAGTTGTAAATAATTCGAAAACGACATCGGAAAAAAAATTAAAATTAATTGTGCTGACCAATACATAAGCTACAATCTTATCTGTTTGGCCTATATATATCCCATATATGGTTCCCGTTCTTTTATATAAACACGTCTCACAAGCATCTTGTCCTTGCATCCATTCTACATTTTTTTACAAATCAATTTCACATTTCGGAGCTAAAATGGCCTTATTCAATAACGTTTCCCTGGTGCTCCTACTGCTGTTGGTTGTGTCGTCGATAGCTAATGCTCGGTTCTTGGAAGTGTCTTCTGAATCTGAATCTACAGGTATAGATTTGCATCTCCTGATGAAATGCTGCTGAATGCGTAAAATGATTTGCAATTATTGTTATTATTACTATTATTATTATTATTATTATTATTATTATTATTATTATTATTATTGTGGTTGTTACCATGAATGAATGAATGTTGATACAGGAGAGCCAAAATTCTGTTCGAGGTGCGAGTGCAAAGAAGAAAAAGGCAACATAAGATGCTATCGGATGGATAGGAAGGTTGGAGGATGCCCTTTGGTTTGTAGCGCAAGTTGCCTTTGCAACAGAATGATGCCGCCGACGTGCTGGTGCACGTATGAGGTTGATACTTGCTCCCCGTCGGAATGCCCCGTCAACACTGTGACTGTGCTTGAGAATCTCCTCGCCTACAATATTGGAAACTAAAAAAAATGGCGCGGTTTCGATAAAACCATGTCATGTTATCTATATATGTGTATGCTTACCAAATCACTACAAAAGTAATAAGCATCCCTAGAGTATGCCTGTGCTTCAACCAGTGTTTTGTTGGGGCTTTTTAATAAGTGTAAGCTTTTCCTTTGAATAATAACAACGTACTTCAGCCGTGCGTTTTAGTACAAGATATTTGTACGACCTAAACCAAAACACCTCCACTGTTTCGTCAGCAAATATAAAAAGTAAATTATCATATAGATAAATAATTTACACGATAATATAATTATTTAACTTGATGATTAAAAACTCCAAGGAGAATAGCAAGGATATGTTGAATACACCACCTTGAATAAGAGATATTTTATTGCCAACGGAATTTAGTTACAGAAGTTATATAGAATTATAAATTTGATAGGAAACTCCACCAATTGCAAAACCCAGACTGAGTTGTTCTTATAGACCCACCTTTGACTTCAGATCTCGTCCTAGTCCAAGCTTCAATCTTCGACTTCAACTCTCATCAGATGTCGAGTTTAACAATTAAGTCTTGTATTTTTCTTCGTCAAATCTTTAATTTTACGTGAAATCATTTTCTATTAATTATTAGTAAGTAACATTAGTGGTCTGATGATAATATATATCATTTAATAGGTGATTTGAAGGATTCTACTTAAAAAGCACACCTTTAAAATATTACCTCATCTACAGGGGGTTTCAGAATTTTTAACCTCTCGTGTCAAGAAATGTCAAAAACCAACATAATATGTCTTTTTAAAATTACCCCCAACCAACCAAAAAAGGTAATTTGATAGAGTATTCTACTAGATGTCACCGGAGTCAACACAGGCCATCGACAGCTTCTGGTTGCCAATGCCAGTCTATGATCGTCATAGAGTATTTAGATAGAACACTTTTGGTAATCTATTAGATTACGCTATATTTTCAATACGAAATTATCGACCGTCACCAATTTTGGTCACCATAAAGTATTCTAGTACTAGATTACTTTTCCTTATAAATTCAAAAATATCCAATACAAAAGACAGATTCAGAAACAAAATTGTCGACATGAAAACACAAAATTACAAATTGACCACAAAATCATAGAAACAGATAATCTGTCAGAATATAAAAATTAATCTACTAAAATACAAAAGCTAATCTATCGGTACACAAAAATTAATCCATAGGGGTACAAAAATTTATGGACCAAATTATAAAAAAATAATACTCTGATGTGTAAACCACATCTGGATATCCTTTGTCGAAGATGAAAAAAAAAACAAATCCCTAAAAATCATATTATTAAAAACAAACACTAAATAATAACAATAAAAAAATAAAGATTATTACCTTGCAGATCGAGATTCGTTGCCGATCACCTGCGACACAGAGAGAGAACAAGGACAGGGAAAGCGAGAGGGGGGCGAGAGAGAGAGAATATATGGTGAATATGTATATGACGATATGTTTCAATGTAGAAGAATTTTTTTTTTTTTTTTGTTGTTGTCTCCGTGGAAATATAAAAATAAATATGTTACTAATTCATTCTATAATTTAGTAAACTTAAACATCCATAGCTTTATAATTCCAGATACAGAAATGCATGTATGAATAGATATAGCCAATCTATAATTAATAAAAAAAATTAAACACATTATAATAATTTTTTTGTAACAAGAGTGTAAAATTAATTAGAAAGTTCTGAAATATTATACATATGAAATTATGGTATAATAAAAATCAACAAGCTCATATTGTATGTAATGATGGCTGGAAAGAGAGAAGTATTATTAACAAGTTGAAATATTAAGATTAATTATAGAGTATTGTGTATAAGATTAAATATAAGTTGAAATATTTATCAAAATAATAATAAAAATAAAATAAGAAAGAGGTGGGTATCCCTATTTCTCACCACAATAGATTCATATTTGAAACAAAAATAAGAAAGATGTAAAAGCAAGCACGCAAGAACTTGAATAACAAAAAGTATAAGAGCTATTCCTACTTCTAAACGAGGTATGACATTTTGGTTGAAACATATTATTTTTTTCTTTAAAAGACATAGTTTTGGAAGACGGAAACAAAAACTCAATCCAGACTTATGGTCACCCTTTAAAAAAATAAAGTAAATTATATAAAATATATATATATATATATATATCTAGGTGGGGATATATTTGAGAAATATTATTTAAATTGTAAATTAAAAAAAAAAAACTATCTTAGAGATTGAAGAACAAAAAAAGTTTTTCCTCTTGTTATTGAAGTGGAAAAATTCAAAGCGTACATCCTCTTTTCTGTACATGCTAATTTGTGGAACGTACCTTCCTTGTTACTATTTTCATTTATAAAAAAATTCATTTAAAATTATCAAATATATTTAACACTATTTATATACTTAGTCACCACTCTAAACTTGAAATATGAAATTGAGTATGTTCACCCGGTTAATCAAGAATTAAATAATCTAAAACTTGTTACGAAGACAAAACATGAATTTTGGAGAACATATTTAAATATTAATATTTGCTTTCGAAAAATACTTTTAAAAAAATTGAGAAAAACTACTTTAATATGATAATTAAGTAAAAAATTTATTTAGTAAGGCCGCAAATGAGAAAACGATATTTTAGATAACTGCAGCAAAAAATGCTTAAATATGGACATATTTGATAATCAACTAGGGAATAGTACGTCGTATGTGGTGTTGTATATTCCGTCACGACTCCGTGTGGCTTAAGTTTGCGGCTGCAGCCTAAATGTTATACTTTTGTTTGTTCAGAAAAAAATGTTATACTTTTGTGAAAATATTTATGCACTTGCCCCCACCCCACTTCCATTTTTATTTTCAATTTTAGTTCTAATTTTGCACTTTAATTTTTTGTTTCTTTATAGAATATTAATTGTACCTTGACAAATTTTAGTTGTGTCGTTTTTTGATAATAAAAACTATTACTTTGCCGTTATTAAATAATTTAAGGAAAATTAGGTTACGTGATCTAGTTTGATGACCCAATCTAGCTAATAGATGGTCCAACTTTTTTTTTTTTAAATAAAATTGTTGTTTTTCAATTTTTTCAGATGTGATCAATAAGTGATTCACCATGGTCAATTAGTGATTCAATACTTAAAAAATTGATGATTTACGATAACTGGTTTATCAAATTAACAATATTATGTAGTAATCACCGATTGATCATATAAGAAAATAATTGACCATTTTTTAAAAAAATATCCTTGCAATTAATTTTTAAAAATTTCGGTCATTTCTTAATTTTTTTTAAAAAAAAAGGCTATTTACCTATACAATTATAATTTTTCAAGGAATTTAAATTATAATTTATGTCTCCATTTAGTTGATATTATCTCTCTTTTATTATTATTTTTTGGCATATTGATTTCAAAATTTTTGGAAAAAATATTCCAAGTTCATCTTATACTACAGTTTCCTGGATGATCTTTCTTTAGCCAGGGTTGGAAAACTATATTATCGGTGTGGTCCAACATTCACAAACTTACAATGACCTAACAAAGATAGAAAATTAACACGGTTCTTATCCTTGTATTGCCTGACCAGAAAATAGTAACATGCGAAAAAAACTTTTAATATGATAGAAATTATTATTATTATTATTATTATTATTATTATTATGTCTATTTCTTGTTTTAATTTAAGATGAGAGCTGGATTTCAATTCTAGTCAAACATAAAATTATTATTGAGCAATATGTTTGAAAAACAATCATAATACTATCAACACAAAGCAGAAAAATCAAGTAGTTGTTGTACATTGTACAAAGTTTATTGGTTTTAAATATAAAAAGTTATAAGTGTTAGATTTATCTGATACTAGATACATGACCTTTCTGTATACATATTTATATATAATATTAGTCACTTGTCTCAACTAGTTGTCAAATAGCACATATCGTTTTATCTTAGCTTAGCTTGCATCGATACGGATCCGCCGACATGCTGGTGCACGTATGAGGTTGATACTTGCTCCCCGTCGGAATGCGCCGTCAACACCGTGATGATGCTCGAGAATCTCCTTGCCTACAACATGGGAAACTAAATGGCGCAGTTTCGATATTCATGTAGCCTAGCATGTTACGTTATCTATGTGTTTGCGTTGCTTACCAAATCACTAGAAAAAAGTTCTAAATCATATCCTTACCTTAATAAGCATCCCTAGAGGATGCTTATTGCGGTGTCTATTGCTTGCCTAACTAAATTTACGAAAATGGCTTGCAAATAGATTATCAATGCATGGCGGTGGGGTCGGGAAATTTTTTCAATGGGGGCGCTGTAAATAATTTTTTCTTAAAGTTATAAGGACATAATTATATTTTTTAAGGCCTGTTTGGGGCAACGTTTCCAGACGACAAAATGCCTTCGCTGCAATTAGTGATGTTATGGCTTTTTAATAAGAGTGAGCTTTTCCTTTGAATAATAATAACGTTCTTCAACCTCGGTGTCTATTGCTTGCGTAATTAAATTTATGAAAATGGCTTGCAAATAGATTTTCAATGCATGGCAATGGGGTCGGGAAATTTTTTCAATGGGGGCGCTATAAATAATTTTTTCTTGAAAGTTATAAGGACATAATTATATTTTTTAGGGGCTGCTTGGGGTAAAGTTTCCGGACGACAAAATGCCATCTAGATGTAAGACTCTAAATTCTATATTAAACTTTCTATCTTTTTCATTTTCAAAAACCTCAAACTTTAAAAATCTACAACTTTCTCATTTCAAATTAAAATGAGATGATTATTATGTCAAAATACTCACAACGAAGAAATGATCTCAAGATCCATTTTGCATATTGTTTTCAAACTCATTTCAAATTTTTATACTATTTTCTATATTTCAGAATTTTCCAAAAGTCTTCTCCCAAATACATATTTCTAACTCAACATTCAAAACACCGTCTCTAGATGTCCCTAACAGGCCCTTAATTATTGATCATGTGAATACAACAAAAGTTTTCTTATTACTACATAAGTGAGTAACTAAATTTTATTGAAAATTTAAGAGAATTTTATCTATCAAAATTTGAGTAGGGCACAGTTAAAATTTTTTTTATAAAATACAAATAAAATTTTATAAAGATTTTGAGACTAAAAATCAATTTCTCAAAATGTGAATGGGGGCACTTGCCCCCATTAATTTACATGTGGCTCCAAAATCAATTTCTCAAAATCTTATGCATGCATGTAACGCCAAAGACGAGCACAAAGGCGTCGTGCTTTTTAGTAGAAGATAGTTGCAAGACCAAATAGACTGTTAGACCAAGTACTATCTAAATAAAACTCCACAACTTATTTAATTTGGTTCAAAGCTCTATAATTACGAAAAAAAAAAACTGAGGATGTTGAATACACCTCGTCAAATAGGAGATATTCTATCATATAATGGGTTTTTTTTTTTTTTTTTTTTCACTGAGTAAGAGTTATAAACTTGCTAGGAAACTCCACCAATTGCAAAACTCATACCGAAAATTCTTCTCGTAGACCAGGCTTCGGAATCGCATCCCTACTCCAAGTCTACAGCTCGTCTTCAGATCTTGTCCTAGTCCAACCTTTAATCCTCGCCTTCAATTCTCATCCTTCCATCAAGATTTTACTATTAAATCTTGTATTTTTCTTGGTCAAATCTTTAATTTTAAGTGAAATCATTTTCTAGTAACTATTAGTACGTAACATTAGTGGTTTCATTTACAATGTTTAGTTATTTAATGGGTGAATTGAAGGATTACTTCTCAAAAAGCACAACTATAGAATACTATGTTATTTATTGTGACTTCAAGATTTTTGACCTTCCATATTAAGATAAGTCAAATATCAATATAATATGTACATTAAAAATTACATCTACCCAACTAAAAAGATAATATGGTAGATTACCACCAGTAATTTTTCTTTTCAAAATTATTACCGGTAATCTATCAGATATCACTGTAATCAAAATGGGTCATTGATAATCTCCGGTCACCGCACCGGTCTAATTCACATAATTCAAAAACTATGCTAACTGGAGATGGATTACTTTCTCTTAAATATTTTTTATAGACCCATGATACACCTTTCACTACACCAAAAAAAGAAAAAAACAATTCATAATATTTTTTTTATGACACTTTTAGTCACTAATTTGAAAACCTTAGTGACTAAAATATATTTAGTCACAAATTTTTGTTACTACAAAAGCTCTCTTGAGTGGATTTAGTTGAAGTATAAAGAGTAATATTCATTCCTATTAAACCAAGAAAATAATGCTACAATAAGTATCGAAGTAATACTTACATCCTCGTCGTATAGAGCTAGAGTTGTTGAAAGACATTCAGAATCTAAGAGAATTCACTTTTAGATCTTCTTTTTCATGTGCCTCCATCTTCAAGAAACTGTTGGACTACTGTATAAAGTGATCTGACAGCGCACTATAACTTTAATCAATTGATCACATTTACTATTTATCCTTTGAATAAAGTAAAGTGACTTTGAACTTTGTAACAAATTAAATTATATAATTGTAATATAATGGAAACATTCTCTAATCATACCATATTTAATTTTTTTTTAAAAAAAATTATAACTTTACACTATGTGACAAATTAAATTGTCATATATATCATCATATCATATTCTTAATCTACCATGTCATATATTATTTGGTCACACTGTATTATAATATTATAATATATATATATATATGTACTATTGCTACCTTATTTTTTTGACACAAAATTTATTTGTCACCTCATCTAAAAACATTTCATAACTTTAGGTTAAAATTATAACCTGAGGTTTTAATTTCCTAAGGAATTTTAGTGAATTCACGTCATTAATTCACAAAAAATACTTATAAAAAATTTGGATATTACATGATGTTCATTTTTCCAATATTGAAGAGATGCCAAGAAAAATAAGGAATTTGAAGAGTCTCCATAGAATTGAGTAGCTTTATTGTGGCAAAAGATAGCGGGACCAAGATAGGGGAGTTGGGGGAGCTTTCGGATCTCCGAAGAGAACTTAGCATTACAAAACTAGAAAATGTTCCTAATGATGCGTTGACCAGGCCAAGTTGGTGGATAAGAAGCATCTTGAGACGTTGAAGTTGAGATGGAGTTATATTACGATGATTCGACACATGCAAGGGATGTGCTTGACATGTTATCACATAAAAGAACTTTAAGGAAGCTCATTATTCATCAATATCCAGACACAGGGTTTCCAAATTGGATCGGGTGTTATTCATTGACCAACATTGTCTTCTTAGAGCTTTTCAGTTGTAGATATTGCTTCTACTTGCCACCACTTGGGCAACTACCTTCTCTCAAAACTCTCTACATTTCGGGATTTGATGCAGTAGTGACCGTGGGTCCAGAGTTTTATGGGAATGGCTCTGTCACAATACCATTTTCATCATTGGAAATCCTAAAATTCACATCGAAGCCATCATGTGGAAGAAATGGATTCCAATGCAAGTTGAAGATGTTGGGACCTTCGCAAAGCTCAGAGAACTTGAGATAAGTGATTGCAACGAGTTTATTGGGGATTTTCCTTGCTTCCTTGTGTCATTGACAAAGCTCACAATTAAGTGTAAGAATCTTGTTTTTTCACTCCCAAGAATGCCCTGTGTCCGAGATATAGAGTTGGATGGTTATGCAAATGATCAACTGCAAGTAGAGTCATTCTTCGAGGCACTGAAGAAAACTGAAAATTCCCCTCAACACCTGCGCATTTCTAATTGTTCTTCCTTGATACCAGTTGGATGTCTGCCAACCACTCTCTGAAAGCTACATTTAAGTTGGTGCAAGAAATTAGAATTTCCATTGTTGCATCTTAAAGAGTCACTTAAAGTATTTACGATGTCAGGAAGTTGTGAATCCCTTAGATCCTTTCCCCTGAGTTCCTTTCCCAAGCTCAAACAGCTTTCTATTTATTGTTTCGAAAGTCTACAATCTCTTTCGATGTCTGATGGGCTATGTGAAGACCTGAGATTTCTATCTTCTCTGCACATAAAGGACTGCCTCACTTTTGTATCTTTCCCAGAAGGTGGACTATCTGCCCCCAATCTGATGGCTTCTGATATTTGTAATCGACATTTCGCAAATTTGTACATTTTGCAGAAGATCAATTGCAAAGTACTGTCCTGCTGTAAATGGCAGAATCCGGCATAGAGTGGCCCCTTATTGCCCATGTCCTAGAGTTTCAACTAAACAAAATATTGCTACAAAAGATTTCATCGGGGATAATTACACAAGGTCAAAATTATCGATCAAAGTTAGATGCACCTAAAAACAAATATTCCAACTTTCTATGAAGAAGTAATGTAATTTTAAAAAAAAATCACCTTGAGAAACAGTAATAATTAATAGACTAGAGACTCACTGATATATCTCTCTGTGTATACAGAGCCAATGTGTCAGAAATGTCAAGAATCCGTTTCAGCTTGAAACTGATGCAGTTTTTGTCTTTGTTTCAGCAGCTAAAATGAAGGCATGACGTCCAATAAACAGAGCATTGTTCATGATTACGCCACAAATAGAAACAATGAAGCACTAAAGAATAACGAAAAAAGAAATACCTATTGAAATAGTAATAAAAATAATGTTCAAGGTCATTCTTACTATTACAAAAAAATATTTATTTATGCAAGAACAAAGTAGCTCTTAACAAGAGTAATTAGTAAAACAACCCATGAAAACTGTATAAACTCGTTTCACGAATAAATATCGCATATGCTCAATCACAAAATAAAAAGGAAAAAAGATAAAGATGACATGAAAAAAAAAAAAAAGACGAAGAGAAAAAGTATGCGCAAACTTGATAAATGCTCAAACATTTCAGGGTGTGTGGAGCCCTTCTTCTGGAATAGTATGCAACTTAGTGATGTTAAAGAAGTAAGTTGTTGAAACCCAACATTATCCAGGTTTTTAAGCCTTTCCAGATAACTAATACAAAGTCGTGTGGTAGTGCTAGGCAGCAACCCTTCCGACAGAAATTACTTCAAATGAGTTCTACATCCAAAGCCTAAAATTGTGAACTTTGTAAGACTAGGAAGTCCTTGCAAATTCCCGCTCATTCCAGAGGTAATGACATTTTCATAGTTGTCGATACAAAGTTCTGTCAGATTGAGGCAATGGTGCCAGTGGGGCAGAGGAAGTTCTAAATTCTTGCACCTACAGATATCTAGTGTTTTCGATGAAGCGGAAGGAGACCTGCAAGTTGTTGAATCAAGATAATTAAGAAATTTCAGTAGGGTTGATAGTGGTAAGCAACAACCATTCCTCCAGGAAGGACTGCGGGCCTGTTTGGCATCGCTTTTGGAGGTGCTTTTAGATTATTAAAAAATCTACAACATGTTAGGGGTGTTTAGTAAACCCTGTTTCTATCCAGTAGATTCTAAAAAAACAGATCAGGGTTGATTTTGCACAGCTGCTTCTACTATTATTTTACAAATTTAATGAAATATCCTTAACAATAAGTAATAGTTCCAATCTACCCACTTCATTTATACTAAACAATAAAACTACTTATTTAAAATTTATATATTATTTTCCTCTTAAAATTAATTTCAATTATTATAATTCATACTTAATTTTCACGTTGATGTATAAGTTATCGTCTTGAATAATTTTAATTTTTTAGACATATTTTCTTATAAAATAAAAACGGTATATTTCTATAATTTGGCGTAGAATTTAAAATATAAGACATTAAATATATAGACTAAGAGTATTTATTAGACAAAAATATGGTATTCATAGTTTTTTTTTTTTTTTAAATTTATCAAACTCCTATATACTTCTAGGCACAGTAACTTTGGACTCACAGCACAACAATGTCAAATTTGCCCTGCATATCTCCATAGCCGTTTCCGACAATTGTAAAACACTGAAGATTGGGAAGTGCTTTCATATTCCATTTTTTTAGGGATGTGGCGAGTTTATCATAGCCTGCAATATGAAGCTTAGTTATATTGGGACATGGTAGGCCACCTTCAGGAAACTATACAAGATTGCCAGATCTGCTGAGGTATAACGAAGATAGAGATGTTAGGCCTTACTCATATATGGTCCATACAACATTGAGAGAGTTCTAGATTTTCACACTTTTCAACCTGGAGCTCTCTAATAGGATTGAGCTACACATGATATATACATGGAGCTGCTCTAGGGACTTGTGTGAGAGGTGCATCACAAGTTCTACATTTTCGCAACAACTGAATGTCATTGGAAAGAATAGTAAGAGATTTTCAGATGTTGAAGACACCCAAATGCTTCTACAACATGGGATCCAGTAACTCAGATTGGATTATCACAACTGCCAAGTTTACTCATGACTGGCATCCTTGGGAGTGAAGAAACAAAACTGCAAACTTCTAGAGATGCTAAGCTTTGTTAAAAACTGAACCAACCAGGGAAAATCCCCAGTAGGCTTATCGCAGACACAGAGAGAGAGTTCTCTTAGCTTGGAGAAAGTTTCAACCTTTTCAACTGGCCTTGTCCATTCCTTCCTGTTTGACATATCATTGAACCGCTAGTATTCCTATGATGCAAATGGCTACATGACCAGTACAGCAGAGAATTGCTCGTAAAACTCAGGACCCATTAACGTTACTGCAGAAATCCTCCATTCTGAAACATTTAATGAACTGTCAAATGATGCAGATAAGATGGTCCAACCAAGACCACCGAGGCTCAGGGCCTTCAGAACATTGGCTATTTCTGGTCTCATCTGTTCCTTTCACAAAAGATATGCCTGCATTAGTTAAACATTTTAAGTAAGCAATTGGCCTAATAGTTCCTAAACTCTTTTAAAGATAACGGTTTAATCCCTGTTCTTTTTTTTTTTCCTGTCTTCTTGGCCATTTTAGTTATTTATGTCAAACTCCATTGAATCTCAAATGAAATCTTGTTGAAATGATTTTTTTATAATAAAAAGACTAAAATACCCTCAATATCACAAAAGCCGCTCTCTCTATCCCCTCCCTCTCTCTCTCTCTCTCTGTCTCCCCCCTCCCCTTCTCTCTCTACCTAACTTTGCAGGCAGGTCCCCTACGGCCTCCATCTTTAGTCGTCCCCCCCACCCCCGAATTGCAAAATCTAGGTTCACACACCCCCCATACTTCGCCCCATAAATCGCGATCTGAGTCCCCCCGCCCCCCAAAAGTCAGGATCTGGTTCTTGGTGCCCCCGATTTGGTTCTTGGAGTCTCTTTCTATGGGTTCACCTGGCCCCTTCTACGGCTCCCCGCCCACGACATTTTGAGTTTGGCGTTCTGAGATATGGGCTAACCGAATCAAGACTAGATCACTAGTGAGGGTGGTAGAGACAGATATGTGGGGACGCGAGAGATCGCCGGTGTAGGGGGGCTACACCCAAATCGTAGGTGCTAGAAACCCACATGGGGGGACGAGCGAGAGAGAGGAATTTTCATATTTATGAGTTTTTTATTTTTTTAAATTAACTATTTATAAATTACTAAAACACCCTCTTATTCTGTTAGAAATTAACAGATTTGGATGGAAAGAACCATAACAGTTTTAAAAAAAAAGGGGACCAAACTGCACCTTTAAAGAGTTTATAAACTATGTCGGTCAATTACTCTTGAAGTAATTAATTCTATATCAAAAGCGTGATTTTACATTAGGAGGTGGCGATCTGGATTACATGTTTAGTCTTCCATGATTGGCAATTAGAGGATTACCGTCGTTAAGGTTTTTCACCTGTGGTGCTTCTTCTAACACTCTGCAAGGCTTGATTTTTGTACTCAACATTGTTGCGAAATTGTAGATTTTCAGGAAGATAAACTGCAATCTGTCCTGCATTGTTGGCAGAATACTGGCATATATTCGTCACTTGTTGCTCTTCTCCAACAGTTTAAACGAGACAGAATTAGGGATAAATATGCATGGTTAAAACTTTATGTCAATGTTTTGACACACTTAGAAAACTCCTCTACCAACTTTGTATGAAGAATTTGTTCTCTCTTCACAATCACGCATATGTGACATATGCACAATTTTATGTTCAGCTTTTCAAATATTCTGTTGTTTATTTTTTATTTTTTTATTTTTGCTAGTGTAAAATTTGTTGTTTTAATCGGTCTCATTGTATTTTAATACTTAAATTTTGAGGTTCCAGTTGCTTTTGCACTAAAAGTGTACCAAACCAAAGAACTTGCAATTTTACTACTATTGCCCCTCGCACCAAAATTGTTGACCTTTGCCGACTTGTCCCTCAAAATTCTAATTTTGACAATTTACTTCTTGTATTTTGTTTCCCTTGAACTTTGAAAACATTTGTGAATTTCCCTCTTTAATTAAATTTTTGACAAAAAAAAAATGTACACTCGTTAGAAGCATGAGTTGCAGATATTAAATGTAAAACGCTTATAATTGGGTTAAATATTTAGGACCGATTGTCATTTTTTTTCTCATACTTCTCTCTTATAGATAACTTCGTAACTTCATATTTAATAAAGATAACGAGTGCCAGGAGTGCTGCCATTGTATGCCACTTCATAAGTTTATATTTAATGTCCCAACTCATACTTCCAACGAGTGCTGTGTGCATTTTTTGGTCAAAAATTTAATTGAAGAGGAAAATTCATAAACTTTTCCAAAATTAAGGAAAAAGAATATTACAAATTAAAGTTTAAAGGACATTTTGTGACAATACCTAAAATTCAGGGGGAAAAAATGTAATTTGTCATTTTTCTAAATTGTTGTGATAAATACCTCATTTTGCTTATTAACTTCGGTTAACTTAGTGACAAAAAGCCCACAAGCACCTTATGAGGATGGAAAATTAAATCCTAATCTAAGTTATCTTCCAAAAATTCGAATACTCGTTAAAATGGAAAGTTAGTAAAATGAGGTATAACGTGGCAATTTAAAAAGTTTAGGAGGCATATTCTCAAAATTATTAGTTTGGGGAAAAGTTTCCAAAAGTTGACAAATTACGGGGTGAAATAGTTAAAAACCATGAACAACTTATTAAGACCAATAACATTAAAGATTGAATAGATCACAGCTCACTCATATATCTCATAATGTGCATAAACAGTGGCATATTTCTGTACCCAATGTTGGTGGAAATGGATTCTTCTTTTCAGCCGCAATAATGAATGCGTCAACGTCTACTAAACAAAGCACAAAATATATATATATATATATATATATATACACATGTAAACAGACAAAGAGGCATTAAAAGAAAATGAAGAAGAAGAAGAAGAGTAGGAGCAAGAACCTAGGTCTTAACCAAAATCAACAATGATGTGGGCCTGTTTTAAAATTAATGGATAAGTTCTCAATCGATGACAATTAAGCGAGAGATTTTGTTCCAATACTCTCCTTCCTCTGGCACTTTTTCACTAGGAAAGGACATCTATCTATCCACAAATATTCAAGAGAGTGAGGGAATCCTTCTTCTGGAGTAGTCTACAAATTAGAGCAGTCGACGATGAATAGTAATGTTAAAGAGGTGAGTTGTTGAAACCCTATTATTATCCAGGGTTTTAAGCCTTTGCGAAGAATTAATAACAAGACTTGTGATAGTGCTAGGCAGCAGCCCTTTCTCCGGAAATGACTACAAGTAATTTTTACATCCAAAACCTGAAATTTCAAACTATATAAGAGTAGGCAGTCCTTGCAAATTCCAGCTCATTTCAAAGGTGATAAAATTTTCACAATCATTAACGTAAAGTTTAGTCAAATTGGGCCAGTGGTATGAGTGGGGTAGAGGAAATTTAAATTCTTGCACCCACGGATTTAACATTAGGACCAAAACATACATTTTTAAGAATTCATAGATATTTTACAAAAAAAAAAATAGATTATAATCTAAAATCTCATTTACTTAAAAATTTATGGGTACTTTTATTTAAAAATAAAATCTAGAGACTAAACTCATGCCTATTTAAAAGTTAAGGTATAAATCCAACAATTTATTTTATTTTTATTTTTATTTTAAGTGCAAAAAGAAAACCCTCAAAAAAAAAAAAAGAAAAAGAAAAAAAGAATAGAAACTTGACCATTTGGCGGATCGATGAATGGCTGTTAGATTCGATATTATTTTATTCGACTAAATAAAAGAGATGGCCAGCTGGTTCCCATTATGTTCTTTACTTTATTGGAAGATTCTTTGTTCGGATGCTATTTCCGGTCAACCACTCTCATTTCCGTTATTCTGCCATCACCATTTCCTTACTTCTGCAAACCTTACTTTCTCTGTCTGTTCAAAAGAACCGAAGATCATGGCTTTAGAATTAGTGGGAGGAGCTCTTCTCTCAGCTTCCCTTCAATTTCTGTTCGAAAGGATCGGATCCCCTGAGGTTCTGTCCTACTTGCGCCGGAAATCAAAGAAATCCGAGTTTGATGATCTCCTTTCCAAACTCAAGATTCTCTTCAACTCTGTCGCTGTTGTTCTTGATGATGCCGAGCACAAGCAGATCTCCAGAAACAGGGCTGTGGAGGCCTGGCTTGACGACCTTCAAGATGCTGTTTTTGATGCTGAAGACCTCTTCGATGACGTCGAATATGATGTTCTGCAACTCAAGGTTGAAGCTGACTCAAAACCCAGCTCTAGTAAGGTACGAAATTTATTCAAGCATAAAAAAAAGTTTAGAAACTTGTTTTCCAAGTCACGTGATGCGAATGATCAAGATCTGGAGCAGAGGATGAGAAAGATTCTTGAGAGGTTAGAGTACATTGCGAAACAGAAGGATGTTCTTGGTCTGAAAGAGCGTGTCGGCGAGAGACCGTCGTGGAGATTGCCTTCCACTTGTCTGGTAGAGAAGTCCCAGGTTTATGGTAGAGATGATGACAAAGGTGTGATACTTAAGTTGTTGATGTTGAACGATGTGGGCAGCGAAAAGATTTGCGTGATTCCGATTGTCGGAATGGGCGGGGTTGGAAAAACTACACTTGCTCAAGCAGTTTACAATGATGATAAAGTTCAGGGGAGTTTTGAACTCAAGGCATGGGTCTGTGTCTCTGAAGATTTTGATGTTTGTAAGATCACAAAAACGTTACTTCAGTCGGACTCTTCTGATGGTGCCATGGACCTGAATTCGTTACAACTCAAGTTGAAAGAGAGGTTGATGGGAAAGAAGTTCTTGATTGTTCTGGATGATGTTTGGAATGAGAACTATGTTGATTGGGAGGCGATGAGGATGCCTTTCGAGTATGGGGCTCAAGGAAGCAAAGTTATTGTGACAACGAGAAGTGAAAATGTTGCATCTATCATGGGAACTGTTCGAAGCCACCGTCTGAAGGAATTGTCGGATGAAGCTAGCTGGCAACTTTTTGCAAAGCACACATCTGCAATTAATGGAGACTTTACTGCACATCCGGACCTGGAAAGATTTGGTCGAGAAATTGTTAAGAAATGCAAAGGCTTGCCATTGGCTTTAAAAACACTTGGAGGCCTCTTGCGCTCTACGGTGAATGTTCGGGAATGGGAAAGGATAGCTAAGAGCGATATTTGGGATTTGACTGATGAACAGAGCAAAATTCTTCCGGCTTTGAGGTTGAGTTACCACTATCTCCCTCCACATTTGAAAAAATGTTTTGCTTATTGTTCACTATTTCCCAAAGACTATATGTTTGACCAGAACGAATTGGTCTTACTATGGATGGCTGAAGGTTTCTTGGAGCATACAGGCAGAAATAAGAGAATGGAAGATGTGGCTGATGACTATTTTAATGATCTAGTATCTAGATCATTTTTTCAACATTCAGGGGGATGCTTTGTTATTCATGACCTTTTGGTTGATTTGGCTAAATTTGTTTCTAGAAAATATTGTTTTTTTCTAGAGACAAGTGGCAGCTTGGATGAAATGGAGATGAATCGAGCACGTCATCTTTCTTACTTTTTGGTACGGCCTGATCCGTATGAGAGGTTGAGCTCCGTTATTGAAGCTCCTCGCTTGCAGACTTTCCTTCCAGTACAAAGTTTGTGGATGTATCGTTGTGTTTTATCTGAGGAAGTAGTAGGTGATTTGTGTTTGAAGTTTAGGTGTCTGAGAGTTTTATCTTTGTCTGGCTATAAAAGCATCAAACAATTACCAGATTCAATTGGTGAACTAAGGCATCTTCGCCACCTGAATCTCTGTTCTACTTCAATTAGTAGGTTACCAGAATCTTTATGCAAGCTGTACAATTTACAGACTTTGAAGTTAAACAATTGCGGATCACTCACAAAGTTGCCTAACGCTTTTCATCACCTCACTAATTTGAGATATCTTGATGCCAGCTGGAGCAACCTAGAAGAGTTGTCAGAATCTATATGTATGTTGTGTAATTTGCAAACGTTGAAGTTGTCAGATTGTCGTTCTTTGACTAAGTTGCCTGATGACTTTCATCGTCTCATTAATTTGAGATATCTTGATGCCAGCTGGAGCAATCTAGAAGAGTTGCCAGAATCTTTAAGTATGTTGCAGAATTTACAGACGTTGAAGTTGGCAAACTGTAGTTCTCTCACTAAGTTGCCTAAAGATTTTCATAAGCTCACTAATTTGAGATATCTTGATGTCGATGGTAGTGGCCTGGTAGATATGCCGACACACATGGGTAGAATTAAAAGTCTCGAGACGTTGAGTAACTTCACTGTGGGAATAGATAATGGTAAAAGGATAGGAGAGTTGGGAGGACTATCACATCTTAGAGGAGCACTTCACATTAAGAAGCTAAGGAATGTATTAAAAGCAGAGGATGCATTGGAGGCAAACTTGAAGGAAATGAAGTATCTTGAGAAGTTGAAGTTTGAATGGGATGATGAAACTGGTGATTCAAACCATGAAATGGATGTACTTCACAATCTATGCCCTAACTTAGCCTTGAAAGAGCTGGAGATCAGTAATTATGGAGGTACCAAATTTCCTAATTGGTTACTTGATCCTTCATTATGCAACATAGTTGATCTACGTCTTTGGAAATGCAAACATTGCAACCGCTTGCCACCACTTGGGCAATTATCGTCCCTGAAAGTTCTTTCGATTGGTGAATTGGACGCAGTAGTGAAGGTGGGTCCCGAGTTATTCGGGAATGGGTCTTCAACTGTGAAGCCATTTGCATCATTGGAAGTCTTAGAGTTCTATGAGATGTCAAACTGGGAGGAATGGTCAATGGTAGCTGAAGATGCTGAAGCTTTCCCAAAGCTAAGACAACTTTCTTTATTCGACTGCAAGAAGCTTACTGGGGATTTGCGTCGCTTCCTTCCATCTTTAATACAGCTTTCCATCGAAAAATGTCCGCAGCTTTCTTCTTCGCTCCCAGAGATGCCAATTGTCAGCAAACTAACACTTGTTGATTGCGACAAGCTTACTGGAGGATGTCATGTTGTAGAATCATTCGAGTGTCTTCAACGTCTGGAAATCTCCACTTCACTTGACTCAACAACATGCAGGTCTCTTCCCGCTTCCTTGAAAACGCTAGTAATCAGTGGGTGCAAGAATTTAGAATTTCCTCTACCCCACTCATACCACTGCCCCAATCTGAATGAACTTCGTATCTACAACTCTGAAAACCTCATCACCTCCGGAATGAGCTGGAATTTGCAAGGGCTTCCTAATCTTACAAACTTTACAATTTCATGCTTCGATTGTGAAAATCATTTGGAGTCGTTTCCGGAGGAAGGACTGCTGCCTAGCACTATCACGAATCTTCGTATTAGTAATCTGAACAGGCTTAAAACCCTAGACAACAACGGGCTTCAACAACTCACCTCTTTAACATCATTATTCATCTCCGACTGCACTAACTTGCAGACTATTCCAGGAGAAGGGTTTCCCCACTCTCTTGAATATCTGAGGATCCACGGATGTCCTTTGCTTGAGAAAAAGTGCGAGAGGGAAGGGGAGTATTGGAACAAGATTTCTCGCATCCCCAGAATTGTCATTGATTCGGAACTTATCAATTAACTTTAAAGACCCAGGTATTTGCTCTTTTTCTTCTTCTTTTTGTTGCGGATAGTAAAAGTCCATTGAGCTGATTATGTTTTTTATTTTTTTTATTTTACTATTATTTTTATTATTATTACTATTGTTATTATTATTATTTTGCTTTCTTTTTTTGTGGTCAAACTCAGCAATCTTTATTATTGAAACGGGCATAAACAGTATTGGAGGCTTGTTTTACTAACCACTCTTGTTACGATGTTTTTTTTTCTTATTTTTGATGCACACTGTTTTTTTTTTTTTTTTTTTTTTTTACACTTCTATAGGTTATTTTCTTATTTTTTTAATGCATTTTTTTCTTAATTCTTGCTTAAAAGTAGATATTCTATAGGCTTTGCTGTTATTGCAGAATTATGTACAAGGCTCTGTTTTTTTTTTTTTTTTTACAATAATCCGTTTAGGGGTTCTGTTACACTCTTAATTTATCGACCTTTGACAACTTGTTCTCAAATTTATAATTTTAGCAACTTGCCTCCTAAACTTTCTAAATTGCTTTAGTATGTGTCATTTTTCGAACTTTTCATTATATTGAGGAGTTGAATTGGAAGATTTACATTACCATTGGATTTTTTTTTCTAGAGATTTTCCATCCTCACATAAGATGTACTTGGACTTTCTATCAATAAATTAACGAAAGTAAAGCAAAGGGGGTAAATCACAAAATTTAGAAAATACAAGAGGCACACTGTCATAAGTTGAAGTTTGAGGGGGCAGTAGTACTAAAAACTCAAGTTCTTTAGTTTGAATGAGATAAAAAGCTACTGTTAAACTCATGAGTGCTAAAAACCCAAGTTCTTTAGTTCTTTAGGGGCAATAGGGAAAATATTTTGCAGTGCAGAAGCTATTGGAACTTAAAAAAACAAAACAAAACAAAACAAAAGACAAAACAAAAAAACAAAAACAAAATAGAAAAAAAACCCCCAAAATTACGTACTAAAAATAAATAGATTAAACCAACAAATTTTGCATAAGCAAAAATAAAAAGTAAAAAAAAAAAAACAAAAACAAAAACAAAACAACAAAAAATTTTAAAAAATGGACAAAAACTTATGCATGTGTATAAAAGCTGACATATGCGTGATTGTGCTTTCACTTATATCTGAACATTGATGGTTTTTAGTGAATTCGTGTTTATTAAGTGATGGTTTTTTTTAAAGTGATGGTTTTATCGTGCTTTCGCTTATATCTGAACATTTGATTGAGATTCCATGAGTAACAAACTATTGATGGAGCTTTAACCATGTATAATTGTCCCTGATGAAATCTGTGTCTCCTTGAAACTGTAGGACATGAGTTACAAACTGTCGAATCTGTGCCGGTTTTTGCAATTGATCTTCTGGAAAATCTACAAGTATCGAGTAGAAAGAATCAAGCCTTACAAAGTTTTAGATGATGATTGAACCACTGGTGAACAACCTTAATGAGGTTATCCTCTAATTGCTAATCATGGAAGGCTAAAATTGTAATCTTGGTAACCACCTCCTTATGCAAAATCAAGCTTTTAACATAGAATTAACAGACAAATCAGGCTTTTGCTTAATGAAAAGCTGGAGAGGGCTAACTATTCTTTATTTTTTTGCCTATTCTTGTCTGCAGAGCTGCCCTTTTTAGCAGAACTACCAGGAGAGCTACAATAGTTCGAAGCCATATGAGCTCGGATCAATGAACAAAAATCATAATGCGCGAATTAAGGTTGGCGAGTTTTTATTAAAAAAGTAACTCAAAAATATGTATATTTTATTTCAAATTGCACCAGACTGTGTTTCCTGATATATGTATATACTTTACAACAATTACTTGCAGCTACAGCAGGCACCAACCGAGAGAAGTGTGTTTAGCTTCTGCTAAACGCAGGAGTACGTGACATTTGAGAATTTAAAAATCACGGCATTAAAAAAATAAAATAAAACCTATATTGTGGTATTTAAGTATAAGAATCATGCAACTGATATATTTGACAGAAGAATGTTTATCTTAGTATAATTATTTATTTTAAAAAAATCTTTACATTCAGTTATCCAATTGAAACTCTCAGACATGAGCTACTCATGGCTAATCTACACCCCCTTTTTAAGAAGACATCCCCCACTGATTGCAGGAAAATTTGCAATAATTCTCACCTTTTGAGTCGATGAGTTTATGAATATTTTTCAGTAGAGATGACAGATTGGGGCACCCTTCATGTCTCAAGTCTACGAACATCATCGGCAAGAGATGTTGCAAAAAGATGGTTTGTGATACTTGTTAGACACATTTGTGGTTTTGATCTTGGGATGACGGTGGGTGTGATTGTTGATAAGTGCATAAAAATGTACTTTTATTGTTCAAAATTATCAAAATAAATTAAGTTTTAATTAGATATTTTCATAAAATTAATTCAAAAATATTTTGATGTGAAAATATTCTGGTTCAATTTAATTTAATTTATTTTGTAGGAAAAACATTTGGGCCAAAAATTGCAACCAAAAATCAATCAAAAAGCCCAACAAAATGCAACCCATCTGCCCAAGCCACTGAGCCACGTGTCGCCGCCCAGCTCCTCCTCCACGTGCACATCAACCAGAAACATTGGGCTAAGATTTCAGCCCGAGCGAGTCAAGCCCGTAATTCCAGCCTCTGATTCCAACTGTCATGCCAGCTCAGCCCGAGTGAAAGCAGCCCCCTCTGCTCCCTCCAGCTGCAACTCCAGCACCAGGCCCAGTGCGAGTTTCGGGCCGAAACTCCAGCCCAGCTGCCAGACCAACCCAGCTTCTCCTCCACCGCGCGCCCAGCCCGCGTGAAAGCTGCCAGCTCCAGGCTATTCAGCCCGTGACTCCAGCCAGTTTACCGCGAGCTTCCGGCTGATTTACCAGCCTGGGTGGTGGATTTGTTGGGCGAAAAATCCTCTCTAGTGGCTATAAAATGAGGGTTCCTCAAAAGGACGAGGGTGTTGTATTTTTAACCAATTGTTGGTTAAGTTTAGAGTCAAAATATAGTCATTTTTCTATCTTTTCTTCTTCTAATTTTCTTTAGAGTTTTTGTGAGAATGTTGAGCATGTTTGGCTAAATTTCTCTTGGTGAAGCTAGAGATGAACTCATGTATTGAGTATTCCAATTGAGGTTTTATTTGTTCGGTTTATAATGCATATATATTTGAGTGAATTATTCTTCTCCATTTTCTAATTTTCTTTGAATGCAAAATATTATGTGCTAAGTTTTTATATAGATTTAGTTATGTTTTTTTTTTATGTAAATTTTGTCATGCAATGTTTTGTAATTAGAATTATTTTACAAGTTGATCTTTTACTGCAATATTATCAATTTGATACATTGTCGATTTTAGATAATTTATAATAATAATCTTTTTGGTCTTAACGTGAGAAGTTTAATTCATTTAAATACTTTTGTTGAATCAAAATTAAAATTGGAAAACAATACACGTGAGGGATTCTTGATGCTTTACCACCTTTTGATTTTTGAATTTACTCCATCCTAAATTACGTTGTCTTTAAATTTGTTTTAAAAATCACTAAAATACTTCCTCTTCTTCTCTCTTTGTTTACTTATTTCTCTAACGCTTTTGATATGCTAATCTTTTCTTGTTTGTTTTTATCACCTCCTCGTGGGATCGACCGTCCTAATTGTGCTGCAATCGACCGCTTGTTTTTGTACACATTTGGGCGTAATCAATTGTCTTGAAGGAAAGCTGATCAGAGAAGGCCGAGAACATGAACAGGTTCACTCCCTTCCATGTCTCTCTGTAGTTCATCTGTGTAATTGGCCGATGCCATAACGTTCAATCAACTGAAGTCTTGATAAATTCTTTGAGATTTTTACTTACGTTGCCAGATTTGATCAACAGCTTGAGAACTTTGTAGGGAAGTCAGTTTTCAAACAAGAAAAGGTCTGGTTGGATCAGTGCTGCTTGACCGTTGTCACTCTTGGTAGCACAGCTGTTTATGAACTGTAAAGTAGCACAACCGACTTGATTATCTCTTTGTCGAAGTAATTACTGAGTTCTTGGCTATCATTCTTGATTTTCAGATACAGGTATTCTGTTGTTTATCCACTTCTCTCTACAACTTTTCTGCCAATTTGGTCTTGAATCCCTCTGGAAGCAAGGTATTAGGAATTGCAACTGAGAGGACCAATAGAGATTGCCTTTGGAGAGTCGTAGCCCTTTAAAGTTTCTTGCCAGAGTATTGCTTGTATCTTCGGCATTATAGTTTTGTCAATGTATTATCAAATCTGTTTCTTCCGATCATTTGCTTTAAGAATTCCTCCTCTGCGTCACTTTTGGTTCTCCGATTTGATAGCTCTGTCTTGGCTTTCTTTTGCTTTAGTAAAACTACATTTTCCACAGCTTAGCTCTTATGCAGCTCTTCTATGGGGACCACACATTCCTCGGTCGTTTTTAATGATCTACGCTGTCCAATGAAGTCAAGATCTATTGCCGCATGTATTAACAAAAAAACTCTTGAAACAATTATACGAACTTTTTCTTTTTTATATTTATAACAAGAAATAAAATACTTGAAAGAGTTTCTGAGTGTTGATTGAGTTGGTGTGAGGTGGTCAGTCGGTGAGGAGTTTATGTTGCTCTTCTGGGGCTATATTTGGTGGTTCCTATAATCATAATGAGAATATATATAGGTATATATATATATATATATATGTATATATGAATGACGATTATTACTAGTACGTGTGAAAAGAATGGAGCAACAAAGTCATAACAGAAAAGATTGTTTTGATTCCTACATCTGGAGAAGAAAGTTGATTGGTACGGTGAAGGATTTATAAGTTGCAGGGTAGAGCTTTGATGTCCTCGTCTGCTGCGAGTAGTTGATTTCTCTTTAATTTTCTTGAAAAGATGTGGCATGCATCGCGTTCACTTCACTTGGATGCCTAAAATAGCAATGACATGCATTAGTCCAAACGGCAATACATCACCTTTGTATGAGCAGCTTTATTCGGCAGGGGCTCTCTCATGAACTGGTTAATTCAGCCACGGAAAGAAATCTCGGCTGCCCTTTCACACACAAAAAGTAATTGTTCCAATCGTCCTGCTGTGATATTTCAGTCAATTTTCATAGTCACTGACTCGGTGAGGCAATTTCATATCCACCTCTGTATTGGGGTCTCAACTTTGAAATCCAATAGTTATATAAAAATAAAATAAAATAAAATAAAATAAGTAAATAAAAAGGGATTTTGACTGAAATCGAATGAATAAATAAACAGAAAGATCTGTAAAGCTTGTGCATGTAAAAGGTGAGCCAATTTGTTTTCGCAATAGTAAACTCCTCTTCTATACCAAGTAAATAAAAGCCATGTGAATAGATCCTTTCATACAAATATAAAGAGGATATAAAGAGGATTATATATATGTGTATACAGGGGTATCTATTGACATCCATTTTTTTGCTTTTCCCACCCCTATACTTAAAACTACCCACTATAAATATTTTAAATTTTAATTATTACTTGTTACACCTCTTTTTTATTCCCCGCTACAATCAAATTATAATATTTATCTTTTTTTCACCCACCAAACCGCACCCACTAAACCAAAGTTAGTTTTTTTTTCTCCTACATTTTCTCACTCACCAATCAAATCCCACGTATTTCTTTCTCTCTCTCTCGTTTTTTTGTTTTGTTTTTGTTTTTGTTTTTGTTTTTGTTTTTTGTTTTCAAATATCCCATGTTTTATAACCATCATCTTTTGTTTTTAGTTTTAGTTTTTATATTTATTTTTTCTTTAACGTTGCTGCCATATCTAATTATAAATAAAGATAAGATGATATATTCTTTTCTTGTTATGATTGATGCACTATTTATTTATACATGTTTCTACATCAAAATTCATCATAATGCTTCAAATTGAAAAAGAAAAAAAAAAAAAAAAAAACAAAGAAGCAACCAATGCAAAGAGTAATCGTAGTTTTAAGTAAAACAAATATCAAGAGTAATGAATGATGATAAAGAAAACACGTAGTATTCTACAAAGATCAAGGTCAAAACATGATAAACGAACTAAAAAATAAGAAAAAGTTCGTCAAAAAATAGTAAACAAACTCAAAAAAAAAAAAAAAAAACATAAATACGATTAAATATTACCAAGGAAGAAACACTTTACTTTTTCATGTCACTATTCATATAGGCAATAATATTGTAATCCTTTGAAGCGGCAAGGACACATACTAAAAACGAAAAAAATATTGGAACAAGACTACATATATAAAACAACTGTAAAATTTATCAAAAAAGAAAAGGTCCAACTATGGTTATATGATTAACAACATGAAATATCAAAATATAGTAAACAAATTCAAAAGATAAGAAAGGGTTAATGCGAAAAATTGTAAACGAACTCATAAAAAAAAAAAAAAAAAAGAATCCACGCTAGAATAGAAACAATATCAAAGAAAACAATTCATACACATAAATTGTAAAGGGAAAAAAACACTTTATTCTTTCACAATCCCTATTCATGTCCATATTGTATTCTTCTAAACAAGTAGGGCACGTGAGTTTTTCTTTTCTTTTTCTTTTTTTTTTTAAGTAAAAACTAGGGCAAGTAGCGTAGTTTTTTAGGATGGGTGTAATGAGTAGTATTTTTAAACATTATTGTACTTATAAGTAGTTTTACCAATGGAAAAATTTGCAATAAAATAATTTATAAAAAAAATAGTGGGTGGGATGAGTAAAATGAGAGGTGTCAATAGACCCCTGTGTATATTTATATAATGAGAAATGAAAAGGATAAAAAAGGATAAGAGCATAAAAGAAAATAAATGAGGAAGAAAAAAAAAAGATAAAAAAAGATAAAAGATAAAAGTACAAAAACAATGCGTTGACACATGAAAAAAGAGATGACTCTTTTATATATGTATATAATATATATAAATAATAATATAATATATATGTAATATGTATATGTAAAGATTAAGAGTAAGATAAAGATTTATTCTTATATGGTAAAAAGAAAATGAAAAAGAAAAAGAAAAACACATGATGGAAATCTAAAAGCAACAGAACGTTAAAGTCCAAAAAAGGGCGAAAATGACGGATACAAACAACGGCAATAAACTTGAAAACATCAATAAAAGGAATATTTGTAGCAAATCCAAAGGAAACGTCTAGAGTAAAAGACAAAATAAAATGGGAAAAAGAAACCACAACAATGAAAAAAGAAAAAGAAAAAAAAAAACAATGAAAAAAGATGGGAAAACAAAACCAAAGAAACAAATGTGGAGGAACAGGCGACAATAAATTATTGCAAAACTATGAATTCAAAAATAATAATAATAATAATGTAGTTGCAGTCTGTGATGGATTCATAAATTATTCTTGATGGGGTACATATACAGAGAAAATTTTTAAAATTAATAACTTTATATAATAAAAAGTTTAATATTTTTTATTCTAACAGAATTTTTTTTCATGTTTATTATCATATAATTACTATTATATATTGTTTTTAAAATTTTAAAATATTTTGAAATTTATTCTTGAACTTTTTCTCAAATGTTGTCACAAATAAAAGTTTTTAGCTCATAATTTGTTGTATGTTGTTTGTAATTTTCTAATCTAAAATTAAATTCCACTTTAATTTATTATACACGATTGTAAAAAGGTAATTCTTTTCACTAATAAATAAAAACTTACACTCCTCTCAAAAAAAAAAAAAAAAAAAACTATACCTAAAAATATTCAAATTGTTGATAAATTTAAAATCAATAAATTTTTTAAAACCAATAAAAGTTAAAAAAAAATAGAAAGAAAAGTAGATAAAGAAATTAGGAGGAAAAGAGAAGAATCAAATGTTGTTGATGATATAATATAAGAAAAAATTAAGTGTTATAAGGCATATTTGAGGGGGGGGGGGGGAAAAAAACTTTTGAGAGGAGGCACATTTGAGAAATAAAAAACTTTTGAATAGGGACAACTTAAAAAATTTTAAGAAAAATATGAGGTTAAAATTTAGAATTCAAGAAATTAAGGGAGGTACGTACCTCCTGACTTTTACATAGATCTGTCTCTGATTACAGTATAACTTAACCATAATTTAACACCTAATTTCAATATATGATGATGCAGAGTTCAAACTTCAACTGTAACTTAAAAAAAAAACAAAACCAAAAAAAAAAAACAAAAAAAACAAATAATTGGAAAAGTAAAGACAAAAAGCTAGAGAAACAAAAATACAAAAGAGATAGCTTTGTAAACTAGACGATTAACTCGATGGCCAGCAGGTTATCATTATTTTGTAGTCGTTATTGGAAGACAAATCTCATATCAATTACTCTGCCATTTTCATTTCTTTAGTTCTGCAAAGCTTTCTTTCTTTGTCTGAGCAAAAAGAAGAGAAGAACATGGCTTTAGACTTGGTGGGAGGGCCTCTTCTCAAAGAGCGTGTCCGCGAAAGACTGCTGTCGAGAATGCCTTCGACGTGTCTGGTAGAAGAGTGTGAAGTTTATGGTAGAGATGATGACAAGGATGTGATTGTTAAGTTGTTGATGTTGAATCCGTCAGCGAAAAGATTTGTGTGATTCCGATCGTCGGGATGCGCGGGGTTCCAAAAACTACAACGATGATGAAGTTCAAGGGAGTTTTGAACTCAAGGCATGGGTCTGTGTCTCTGAAGATTTTGATGTTTGTAAGGTCACAAAAACGTTACTTCAGTCGGACTCTTCTGATGGTGCCATAGACCTGAATTCGTTGCAACTCAACTTGAAAGAGGGGTCGTTGATGGGAAATAAGTTCTTGATTGTTCTGGATAATGTTTGGAATTAGAACTATCTTGATTGGGAGGCGATGAAGATGCCTTTCAAATACGGGGCTCAAGGAAGCATGATTATCGTGACAACTAGAAGTCAAAAGGTTGCGTCAATCATGGGAACTATTCGAAGCCATCGTCTGAAGGAATTATCGGATGAAGCTAGCTGGCAACGTTTTGATAAGCATGCATCTGGCATCAATGGAGACTTCACTACACATCCGAATGTAGAAAGAACTGGTGGAGAAATTGTTAAGAAATGCAAACGCTTGCCATTGGCTTTAAAAACACTTGGAGGCCTCTTACGCTCTACGTAGGATGTTCTGGAGTGGGAAAGAATAGCGAAGAGTGATATTTGGGAGTTGGCTGATGAACGGAGCAAAATTCTTCCTGCTTTGAGGTTGAGTTACCACTAGCTTCCTCTACACTTGAAAAGATGTTTCGCTTATTGTTCACTATTTCCCAAAGACTATAGGTTTGAAAAGAACGAATTGGTCTTAATATGGATGGCTGAAGGTTTCGTGGAGCATCCAGGGAGGAGTATGAGAATGGAAGAAGTGGCTGATGAGTATTTTAATGATTTAGTGTCTAGATCAGTTTTTCAATATTCAAACGAGTCCTTCTTTATTATGCATGACCTTTTGGTTGAATTGGCTAAATTTGTTTCCAGAAAATATAGTTTTTGTGTAGACACAAGTGGCAGCTTGGATGAAATGGAGACAAATCGGGCACGTCATCTTTCTTACTTTTTGGTACGGCCTGATCCCTACGAGAGGTTGAACTCTATTATTGAAGGTCCTTGCTTGCAGACTATCCTACCAATACATTGGTCATTGATGAATCGTGGCGTTTTACCTGAGGAAGTAGTAGGTGATCTGTGTTTGAAGTTTAGATGTTTGACGGTTTTATCTTTCTCTTTCTATAAAAACATAAAAAAGTTTACTTATTCAATTTGTGAATTAAGGCATCTTCGCTACCTGAACCTCTCTTACACTTCAATTAGTAGCTTACCAAAATCTGTAAGCAAGCCATACAATTTACAGACTTTGAAGTTAGCAAATTGTCAATCCCTCACTAAGCTGCCTAACGATTTCCATCGCCTCACTAATTTGAGATATCTCGATGCCCATAGGAGCAACCTATAAGAGTTGTCAGAATCTGTTAGTATGTTGTGCAATTTACAGATGTTGAAGTTGTCTGGTTGTCGTTCTTTGACTAAGTTGCCTAACGACTTCCATCATCTCATAATTTGAGATATCTCGATGCTTCTGGCAGTGGCCTAAAAGAGTTGCCAGAATCTGTTAGAATGTTGAAGAATTTACAGACCTTGAAATTGGCATACTATCATTCTCTCACTAAGTTGCCAAAAGATTTTCATATTCTCATAAATTTGAGATATCTGGATGTCAATAGCAGCGGTCTGGTAGATATGCCAACTTGAATGGGTAGAATGAAAAGTCTCGAGACCTGACTACCTTCGTTGTGCGAACAGATAATGGTAACTTAATTAGAGAATTGGAAGGACTTTCTCATCTTAGAGGAGCTCTTCACATTAAGAAATTGCATAATGTTTTAAAAGCAGAGGATGCACTAGAGGCAAACTTGAAGGAAAAGAAGTATCTTGAGGAGTTGAAGTTGGAATGGGATGATGAAACTGGTGATCCAAACCATGAATTCGATGTACTTGACAATCTATGGCCTAACTCAGCCTTGAAAAAGCTACAGATCAAGATTTATGGAGGTACCGAATTTCCAGATTGGTTAGTTGATCCGTCATTCTGCAACATAGTTGATGTACGTCTTTGGAAATGCAAACATATTAACTGCTTGCCTCCACTTGGGAAATTATCGTTCTTAAAATTTCTTTGGATCGGTGAATTTGACGCGGTAGTGAAGGTGGGTCATGAGTTATTCGGGAATAGGTCTTCAACTGTGAAGCCATTTGAATCGTTGGAAGGCTTAGAGTTCTTTAAGATGTCAAACTGGGATAAGCTTAGGTCAAATTTGTCTAAATGCATAACCTACAGTTATAAAATGAATTTTTATGATCCGATAATTATTAAAATTTGTCACACAATAAGCTTAGATCACATATTATTATTCAAAAAGGTTTGAATAGTGAAAAAAAATGACCAATTGATGCATATGTAGAAAAGTTGTCAAATCACCAAATAAATTAGTAGTCTTAGAGTGTTCTAGACAGAATTCTTCTACATATAATGCAATATTAAGGATTTGACATCAACTTTTTAGATAGAATTTAGACTAATTGCCTTTTTTAATATGAGGACTTAGTGGATAAGTCTTTATGTCAGACAAAATTTCTACTGAGTTACTTTTTCAGTATGAAAACTTGATGGATAAGGTTTGACATCAGATGAGATTTTTACTGAGTTACTTTTTTAATAAAAAGCCTTATAGGATAAGTCTTCTATACAGTAAAAATTTATACTGCTTAACTTTTTGACAATATTGGACTTTTGGAATTGTATTAATGGAAAATGATGGAAAAATACTGTTATGTTAAGATAACAATATAAGAAATTATTTGTTGAAGATAATATTAAGGAATTATCTTCCATTATCTTAAATTAGAAATTAAGAAATTTTGGATTCAAAGGCTAGGGATTAATTAGTACTTTGATCAATGGATGAGATTTATCCCAATATTCTCATCTTATCTCTTCTTCCACATACTTAAAAAGCCTATGTAATTTAGAATCTAGAGCTATGGAAGTGATGTAAATCTTGTTTAATCAAAGATTAAGCTTGCTTAATTATATTAAGTCTCATTAAGCTTTGCCTATAAATAGGCATCACCCCCACCCATTTTACTCACACCTCAAAAATCCACTCTCCTCTCTCTAGAGTTTCTCTCTCTAGAAACTCTCTCTCTCTAAAAATTTTCTTAGATAGTATTAAGTTTTCTTAAGTTTCTTAAGAAAATTTTCTTTAGCCTTTGAAAAATTTTTCTTCCCATTTTCCCACCTCCCAAGCACCATCCTAGCCTCTTAAGAGTTTGAAGAAATCCTTCAAACCCCTTCAAGAAGTGCTTCTTAAGGAGGTCCTAATTCTGTTCTCTGGTGGAAACTCTGATTGTTGAGGTAGTTTTCCGACTAAGACTTCAGTTATTTTTCTTTTAGTTTAAAATTTTTATGGGTTAATATTTAAGTAGAAATGCTGTCGAAATTTTTAGAATTGATGGTTTGATAGTATAGAGTTTTTGATTGTTCATATGAATATGTTCATGTTTATGTTATGGGTAGTATAGAATTTTTAGAAATCGAATTTAAATCGAAGATTTTGAATTTCAATCCTTTCGTTAAGAGTTTTAGAAATTCAAATATATTTTTATTAGATGAAAACTATTAAGGAAAAGAAAAAACTATGGAATATTGAGCTGCGTTGTTTATGTATGAATTTCAAAATTTTCCATAAGTGAATTTTTTATTCTTCGATGAAAATTGTTAAAAACTATCAAGTTTCGGAATTTTGAAAAAATGAAGTATATATGGACAAAATTGAACTTGGCCAAACATGAAAAAATTAAATAGCATGTAGATGAATATTTTCAGTGAAGAAAGTTTTATCAAATTCTCGAGGGTTTGAAAAATATGATTTTTCAAAGTTTATGCAAAACAGGGAAAATTTGGGGGACCAAATCTGGTCACTGCAGCCCAAGGCCCAGCCCCTGGGTGCTGCAGCTCCCAAAACTGGTGCTGCACTGCCAGGCTGTTCTGTGGCGCTGCTGCACCCGGTGTTAAAAAAAAAAAAAAAGCTTTTTTTTTTTAATAGATATTTTTAAAGACAAACTTTTTAAGATAAGATTAGATTTAAAAACTTTACAACCAATTTTTCTAAGTAAAAATTTATGATTCAAATTTTGAAGTACACCATGGTCTCATAACCATAGCTTATGTAAATTAAATCTTAAATTCTTTTTGAAAGGAAATTTAGGATTAATCTTATCCAAAGAGTATATAAAATTAATACTCAACTTAGATTCAGGAAGGGAATTTTAGACTATGGCTTAGAAGGAGGCGTTTTTGTTATGAGTAGGTAAGTACAAATCTCGCCTATAGTATAAAAATAGTATTATTTTCAATGTATTAGGCACATGCTATGTTAAGAATGCTTTGCCTATATTTATAGAATGATAACATGGAAGCAATGATTTACGTGATTACCATGTTTAAGTATGTATCATGATTTGTTATGATATGCCACCATCACAAATATACCATATCTATGTTTCTGTCATGGTTCACAAATATGTCACATTTACATACTTGCTACACTTTTACTAGTATATTTTGTGAATGTTATACTTTATATTTATGCCATGATTTTAAATTTTTGTAGACTTATATTTATGGACTTAAATTTTATTTCATAAAATAGGTACCCATGCTGAAAAAGGTAATCTATCTAAATTTCATCTGACTAAAAAGTTGATGACAAATCATTGATACTGTATTTTTATGTACAAAAAAATTATATCTAGAACACTTCAAGACTACAAATTGTCATATTGCTAAAACTGTTGAAATAATGTATTTGGTAATTTTACAACTTTTCTATACATGCGTTAATTGGTCACTTTTTTACTATTCCTTATCAAAAATTTAGGTATTACAATTATTCTCATCATGCTCCACTCACGATGAACAATAAAAATAGAATAACAAAAAAAGTAAAGAACATGTGAAATTTTATAGAGGTTCACCGGAATCTCTTTGGCTACGTTTTCTCTTAGTGCTTGGGATTCACTAACTTGAGATATTACAATTGAGAGCTCTTGCCTATGGTATGCGAAAATAGCACCTTAGGGTGCCGAATAGGAGATTGACCTTTATATATAGATCCCCTTTGGATAAGTACAATAAATTCAAATAAATAAATCAAATTTAGTGAATATCTCTAGTCCATAATTTGAATTTCCTCTTAGATCTCCATAGAGAATAATTATCGATCTATTGAGCTTGAAATTCAAATATTATAGATTCTCTGGTTTAAAGCCCATGACTATTGGGATTTTGCTGAGCTATTACTTTGCCTCGTCTGTGATGTCCTCAACGTAGAGCACTGAAGAAATTGTGCTTTTAGTGGAAATTTAGGAAGGGCTATAAATAATACCTCTCCTCACAGGTCTAATCCATTCCTCTCCCGTTTGGTTAAACTTAGCCTTTCTCTCGGGGAAAGGAAACAGCAGCTACTGCTAGGTGTTACAACAAATCTTACTTCCTTGTTTTTCGCTCTCCCAAAAGTGATGAGGAATAAGGTCTTCTCACAGATGAAGAGTGAGTCTTGAATTATGGTATAACAACTACATGATTGCAGATCTCAAGGCGAGTAGCCAGCTGATCTGATATGGCGACTCCAAATCTCCGACACCGGACTTCGAAGAGGAAAGGCTCATCGTAGATTTCTAATCTCTAACGCCAAGGACTCGCCGTCGTCACAAGTCACGATGCTTGTTGAAGTGAAAGAGAGAGAGAGGCGAGAGAGGGAGGTAGAGAGAAGAGAAAGAGGGGGCGAATGAGAGAGGAGAGTAGGGTGTAGCGACAAAGAGAAAGGAGAGTGAGAGAAAGGCTGCGATAGACAGAAACGAGAGAGAAAGGAAGGAGAGAGATTGTAAGTAGAGAGGACTAGAGAGGGCAAGGGTTTGTTGCAAAGTAATGAGGCCATTTTAGTCTTTTTAGCGGATAGTTAAAGGGATTAAAAAAAAAAAAGGGTAAAGGGGATTTCAAGCTAATTTTAAAAGAGGGCAAAAATTAAGACTTTATGTACTTTAAGGGATATTTCCACAATTTTCTTTTATTTAATTGTATTTTTCATTAACTGATTACTAATATAAATTTTGAGATCCATCACTTGTTTCTCTATTAATTAAATGGTGCATCATTGGTTAAATAGCACCCACTCACATGAAGCCCCTTATTTGACGGAAAAAAAAAAATCAAAATCAAAATACGACATTAAAGTAGGTTAACGTTTCTTCCTTATCTGGTAATTATTTTTTTCGACAGTACGCTTTTTAAAATACCCCGTTTATTCTTTGGAAATGATTTTTTTCTTAAAATTTAATTTTTAAAGTAACTTCACTTTGAATTTCTCATTGGAGTTAATTTCAATAACAGTTATAATGACTCGTAGAATTAAACCTGATTAGTATAATTTTCTGAGAATTTATCTTTTTGGCCCAAGTGTTATGAAATATTACAATTAAATCCCCGACGGATTTAATTAGGAATGGAAATTAAATTGTTGGGTTATTTAAAAATATTTTTGAAAAGGTTTCATAACATAAATTATAATTTTGGAAGAAAAATGATTTATGCATCATTCTTTTCTCTCTCATTTTTCCTTTTCCCTCTCGTGGTCCCCTCTCTCTCTCCCCCCCTCCATTTTTACGCTAACCCTCACCATCTCTCTCTTGTTCTCTCACACTCTCTACCCCTACTCCCTCGGTCTCCATCTCTCAGACCTCCATGGGAGGTGATGGGAGGTGATTTTCAAGCTCCAAATTAGAGTGCTTTTGTATAATCAACCATGGAGAACCCGATTTTGGTGTCAATTTCATGATTTGAGTTTGATTTCATTGTGATTTCAAGAGATTGAGGTAGGGTTCCGAATCTCATAGTTTTGTTTTAGGTTTGTATGCCTTTTATACATCCGATTTTCCTTTTCTAAATCTATTATTTGATTGATGTTTAGCTCATGAATTTGGAGTCTTTGCTCTTGGATTGCATGGATTTGAGGTATGGGTTTTTCCTCTTTTGTTTTGTTTTGTTTTTTTAATCAGAAATTATGTTGTTCATTTGTGGTGTTGTGTTGTATTAGTGGTGATTGTTATTCATGATGTGTTCTTAAGAGTTAGTTTCTCCCAATTTCTAAAAATCCCCAAATTTGTGAACTTAGGGTTTACATCCCTTTTGATTAAATCCGAATTTGTATCCTTGATTTTGATGATTTTGTATGAGATTTCTGGTTGAAATGCCCAATTATCTCATACTCAGCCAATAACAAGCATTTTGCATTGCATTGCATTGCATTTAGGTACTAGGCATTATGGAATTACGGCATGCATTGCACGAACACGAATATTTCAATATATGAAATATGGCACTGCACTTTTATTTCCATGATCTAATATGTTGTTCAAGTGTTCATTTACAGTGAAAACCTTGGTTCCTCGATAAAGGAAGATTGGTACGCTAAACGGTTACGAAACTGATTGTCAGTGTTTTGTCATGCTATTTACATTATAAATTGATTGTTTGCTTAATTATTTGCTTGAAATAGGTCATATTTGATTTAAAACCAATGGTATGCAAAATGGTGCAATATGATTGGTTGTTGACCAGGTTACACCAAATTGAGTTGCACTTGTTTGTATCTGATTCTAAGGGGTATCCATCAGCTTCTGACACCTTCCTCAGCCCTCTTCCATTTGCATTAAGCGTAGAAAAACAGCAAAATCAAAGCCAACCAATCAGATTCTCTCTCACCTACTTTTGAATGGGTCAAAATAGCTAGAAAATTCCATTATTTTTGTTTCATTTCCCTTGCTGCAGCACCTCCAAAAAATGTCCAGCCCTCCATATCTCTCATTCTCCTTCATTTTCTAGCCTCCTAAACCTGCAAAAAAGAGAAACCAAGCCAAAGAAATCAAGTGAACGCAAACAGACCAAGTTTTCACCCGTTTATGCTTGAAACCCACTGATTATGAGCTTTTTACAGAACCTGTTGAAGGTTTGAAGCCAATCTGAGCTAGTTGAGCTGATTTTTAACAAATTTATAGCTTGTGGAATCCGATGGTTTTGTTTGTTTTTATTGATTTTGTAATGCTTGTATAGTGTTTTGGAGTGCCTATGTGTGGTTGGAAGTAATAGAAATCAGTTTGCATAGTTGATGGATTGAATTAAATTAGGCCAACACCATGTTTGATTGTATTTATGTTGAGCTATTTTCTTGATGTTAGTTGCTGTTCTTAATGATTTGGAGTGTTTTGAATTGTCATTTAAGAGTGGGATTTGATTTGGTTATGAAATTATGTGGTTGTTACAAGTTTGTTTTCATGAGATTGAAAAGAATGTAATCTGATTGTATTAGGCCCTTTAGCATACCTAATCTTCTAAGAGAATCGAACTTGTCACACTTTAACGAGCCGCATTTGAGGTAAGTTGAAACTTACAATTTTCTGTATCACAAGAATCATGTAATGTTTGATTATATTTTGATGTGAATGTTGTTATTTGTCTATATATGCATGGTTCATTGCATTGCATTGACACTGATGAGGTTTTGCATTAGATGACACTGATGCACGATTCATGATTTTAAGAAGCTAAAGAGGTTTTGTAAAAAGGAAGTATGGTACTTGATTAATAATCGGGTAGGCAAGGGATGCGGGTGGGACCAGCGGACTCAACGAAAGGGTGGTGAATACTTGAGGTTGAAAGACCAAGATATGAAAAGCCACATTAAATGAAACAGAATACGGCTAATACCTAAGGTTGCAAAACCACTGTGGGAGCCCTGTATTAATTTTATTATTTTGCCAATTATGATGAATAGGTTCTGAAAACCAGGGTCTATTGTTGTTAGTTAAGTACCACACTTCAAGGGTACCCAAAGGATAAAATTAAGAAAGAACAGGTTTTGAGCTGAAAATAGTTAAATGTAATGATTGATTCCATTCGCATATAATACATTTGTTCATGCATTAGTTTATTCTTACTGAACTTTCCGCTCATTAGGTTCTTGTGATGCAAGTGAGGATGTAGAAAATTGTGATGGTTTCCGCTTATTAGGGTCTAGTTTAGAAGTACAAAATCGAGACGGTTTCTTTTATATATTGATATATCTCTATCACAAATTGATATTTAGATGTCATTACAGATTTATCAAGACTAAGATAAAATCAACAATATTCAATTTATGGGTTAACTCTAGGAAGTTAAGACTAAAAAACATACATGTTATACATTATCAATTACTTTTAGAACTATTCAAGGGTAATATATTGGTAAATGTATTGTTTAGATCAGGACCAACACTTACTTAATGTTTTCATCTTGCTAGAAACTCTTTTTGTTATTAAAGACACGCGAAATTTGTAAGTATTGTGTTTGACAATTAATTTTTATGTACTATTTTATATTGTTTTATTTTGTTTATAGTGATTAATGAGTATGTAATATCATACTGAAATTTCAATGTATAATTACTCTGATTTACTATTACATTATGGGATATATTTTTTTTATATGATAAATGTGTTGTTTTTGTTATAAATTAATTCAAATTAAATAATATTGATTCTTTTTACATTTTATAAAATTTTAGCAAAAATTATAAGCTTTTTTTTTAAGTATCCATTTTTTCCTGGGGGCATTGACGTTGACATCAACATTGGTGTCGATATTTCCGTCGACATCGACATCGGCATCAATATCCTATGGACATTATTCATAAATCAAAATCTCGACAACTCTGTCTACATCGGCATTTTCATCCTTGATCTGAATTATGGTATTTATAATTTTTTTTTATTAAGACATTATGTGACCAAAGTGCTTGGATTTTTATGCATATGTGGTTCTTTGAGGAGTTATTATTATTAACCTAAGTACGAAAGAATTATAGGGTGTTTGGTGTAGTGGTTTGAGTTGAGATTTTTAAGTTTGAATAGTAATTTTTGTTGACTTTTTCAGAAAAGACAAAATTTTTTAAGAAAAAGACAAAAAAAAGTACAGTTTAACTTGAGTTGAGTTGGAGTGTCAAACAAGCCTTTTAGTATTTTGAAAAGTAGTATTTACTATTTACCGCTCCGACAACCATTGAAATATTGCCAGAAAGAATTTATGCTTTCACAGTTCACATAGTAACTGAACGAAATAAGTTTTAAATTCAAAAAATCCTTGAAATTTTAGAAATTAAGTAATTGAATCAAATTAAGACAAAATAAGTTTTAGGACAGCTCGAGAACTCAGGACGTCAGAGTATCACAGTGATATGGTCCTATATCTGCATCAATCTATTACAAATATATCTTTCTGGGGAAATTAGTATAAATATATGAATATATGGCTAATTATTTGCAAAATTGCTATTAAATAGCATAAGATAGTGATTAAACTCATTTAAATCTGGAAGAATAATGCAAGGAGTTAGAAATACACCTGCTGTCACAAGGGCTTCTGTACAAAATTATTATAAAGCAATGACAATTAAAATAATGTGAGAAATGATGTCAATTGACCAGAAAAAGTATAATACACACAATTCAAAAACTATGCTAAAAATTGGAGAGAGATTACTTTCTCTTGAATTGTTATAGACCTATGGTATACCTTTCGCTACAAAATATTAAAATAATATTTAAAAAAAAAAACGTTGAGTCATAATACTTTCTTATGAGACTTCTAGTCACAATATCTTTGCGTGGCTAAATGTCACTAGTTTTATAACCTTGTGACTAAAAAATATATTTAGTCACAAATTTTTGTTGCGACTAAAATTTTCTTGAGCGGATTTGGTAGAAGAAATAGAGAGAGTATTCATCCATGTTAAACTGAGAAACCAGCACTACAATAAGTATAAGAGTAATATTGCGTCCTCGTTTGATAAAGCTAGGGTTGTTGAAAGACGTTCTGCATCTGAGTGACAAGCCATGAGAGAAATTGATAATTATGCCCTTATTCAGGAAAAAAAAAAAAATGGAGATTGTAATTTCAGAGTCTTAAGATAAATTGGTGGAATTTAATAATATACAAAGAGATATAATCGTTGGTTTTAAAAAGAAAAATGCCTATAAATTTCAAGTTAGAAAAAACAAGTACTTCATGAGATATAAACAAAACCAACTTTCAGTTCTGTTCATTTATTTATTTATTTTGAAATGTTGTTTCTTATCATCTTTAACTATTAGATTCTAAATTTCTTTCTTTATTTTTTGTTTGTTTCATATATCCTTTTAATAAATTAAAATTTTAAATTGGGGATTTCATATTCTCCACTTAGCATGTGTTTGCACGCACAATCCAAATTTTAATATCTTAATCTAATTTTTATCTTTTTTCTTCAGTTTTACTATTCATACAGTTTATAACTCAAATTTTAAAATTTCATTTCATTTCTTTATTTGTATAGAATTTTGAGATAAACGAAACAAATTTCATAATGATTTTTTTTTAATACATTTAAAGTTTTTATATTTTTTAATTCAAATATTTCAAATACATTGATAAATACACAAATAATCTAAACTTAAATTTTATAATCTAAATTTTAACGCACATGTTTAGTTAAGGAAAAAAAAGTTTCGCTAATGAAAGGGCGCCTATGTTATAAGAGCCTCTCCAACCACACACTATTTTAGAGTTTTTCACCATTTTAGAGTATGGGAAGCTCTTCAACCCATACTCTAAATGGAACTCTAAATATAGAGTATGAATAGTATACTTCATATTTGAAGTATCACTATTCATACTCTAAACTACTTTTTCTTTTTTTAAATTAAATTTTAAATTAATATTTAGATAAAAATAAAAATTATAAAGTTACCCTTAATTTAATTTCTTTCAAAATTACTCTTTTTTCTATATGTAAAGTATTTGTATGTTCAAATCTTAAGCTATATTTATTTATTTTTATACCTTTTTTTATTTTATTATTTTGAATAAATTTTGTAAGATAGTAAATCAACATACAAGTTTTACATAAATTAAAAAGTTGAGAAGATATTCTAATTCATAAACAAACCATAAATAAGCATACATAAAAATACGTTAAACAATTACATGTGATAAACTAAAAATAACACAAAATACATAATGTAAAGACGTAAAACTAGATAACATAGAGATATTATGGTGGAAGAATAATGATTTAATAGTACGGTATACCAGTACCAGATCCTCCAATATCATTGAAATATTGATTGAATGCATTATTAGACCTATGCATATCATTTTGTTGTTCTTGTTGCTGCTGTTGTTGCAATCTTTTATTTAAAATTCTTGATTGTTCATTTCGTGTGTATTCATGAATAGATGGGTCTGCAATTGAATTCAAGTCCACGTAGAGAATCTTGTTTTCCTCTCTTTGTTGTCTCTTGTCTTGACTCTTCTTTAAGAAGTCAAGGAGTTGTCGGTTATCTTCTCTGAGGTCATTGATCCGTGTTGATGTTTCTTCTGTTATTTTTCTTTTTAATTTTGCTTTTTTAACGCCAATAGGTCGTTGAGAGGAAGTACCACCAACTTCATCAGAATCGTCTAAATTGAGAGAAAATGAGGACAACCCAGGAGATACTTGGGTAGGAGAATCAGGAGTTGGATTCTCGGATTGGGAAGAGGCATGAGCAAAACTTTGTGGTTGAGTAGCTCGTCTAATGGGGTTGTGATCTTTGAACTTTTCAAAGTCTTTCACAATACTCCACACATGATCAAACTTGAAGCCCTTTTTTTTCCCGTCTCCTTGAGTGTACAACTGTTTTGCTCGGTTTAACTGCAAATTATTATAACATATAAGATAAGTTTGGATCATAATAAGAAGAAGTTCAAAATAATTTTTAAATTTTCAATACTTACAATGTCTTGCTCAGATGTACCACTAGGATGCATATTCTCAATTTGTCGAACACATCCATTCATCTTCTTCACTGCTGCACTAATGATACTCATTCGAGACTGCAATGATCGTGTATTACGAAGCTCGTAATCCTGTGGTTTGTCACTATTGTATTGCTCCATTATACGACCCCAAAAACGATCAGACGATTGGTTTCTTCCGGTAACAGGATCCTGTGAAATATCTAAATAAGATTTACAAAGTAAAATATCCTCCTCTGTAGTGAAGGAAGAACCTCTTCCAGACATTTTTCTTACTTTCTGCAAGAAAATAAGTATACAGAGAAAGATGTTATGGGAAGAGGAATACGATTTTTGGTGAAACGGTCTTGCTCCGCTATATATTATTTATAGCTAGTAAAGTATATAAGGTGATAAGAGTATGAAGATTCAACTGAACGGTCAAGATTACCATGAAATCTACTCAATGGCTTGGATTGATATACTACATTATTCTTATCTGATGCCATTGAACTTCGTGAAGGCTACATTATTCGTATCTGATGCCATTGAACTTTGTGAAGATAACTTTAGATTTTGAAGATTGAATCCAACGGTTAAGATTTTCACAAAATCCATCCAACGGTTCGCACATAATAAACATACCTTATCTGTATTGTACGTTCTTTAAGAAGACATAAGCTGACAAGATTCCTTACATTATCACATTATCACAGGCTGACAAGATTCCTTACATTATCACATTATCACAAGCTGACAAGATTCCTTACATTATCACAAGCTGACAAGATAACAACATCTTATCACATTATCTAAGGTGTCAGGACAAAATAAGATAACAATATCTTACTAATTCAATCTGAACTGTTGAGTAGATTTCATCATCATCCTGATCGTTCAAGTTGATTTTTATTATCTTATCGCAATTCTTTCTTGCTTGTTTTATAAATAAAAGGCCATTACAATGCCTTCTCACCAAATCCCTTACTTTCATTTATTACACGTATTCTCCTTTCTTACATACCATCATTCTCTTACATACCACCATTCTCCTTTCTTACATACCATCATTCTCTTACATACTACCATTCTCCTTTCTCACCAAATTTCTTCCTAAACATGAATATGAATTTCAATGCCGACGGCCCATCTTACATACCACCATTCTCTTCCAATGATGATTCGTCCTCAACCGACTCGGAGGAGTTGGAAGCAGAAGAAGAGGGAATAATCCGTGCAATTCATAACAATAATATGATGATTACTGAGTTGCTCAATCAACAAAACAAGGAACGAAGGCACCGTGGATCAGTACCTGATCGTGTTGTAATCAATCGTGATCGAGCAACGGCTGATCAAAATCTGTTTAATGATTATTTTGGTGAGAATCCACGTTACAATGATGTAATGTTTCGTCGTCGATTTCGAATGTCACGAAGTTTATTCCTTCGAATTGTTGATGCTGTGAAACAACATGACAACTACTTTCGACAACGATATGATGGCCTTGGTAGAACGGGGTTGTCAACCTTACAGAAAGTCACAGCTGTATTTCGTATGTTGGCCTACGGTGTACCAGTAGACGCCACAGATGAGTATATAAAAATAGGTGAGTCTACGGCCATCGAGAGTATGAAGAGATTTTGTCGGGCGATAATTGAGATATTTGCTAATCGTTATCTCAGATCACCGACAGCTTCAGATATTGCTCGGCTGTTGTACATTGGTGAACAACGTGGTTTCCCAGGAATGTTGGGTAGCCTCGATTGTATGCATTGGAAGTGGAAAAACTGCCCGACGGCTTGGGCCGGACAATACGCTGGTCGCAGTGGCAATCCCTCCATAATTCTTGAAGCTGTTGCAGATTACGATCTTTGGATATGGCACGCATATTTCGGCTTACCGGGTAGCAACAATGACATCAACGTGTTGGAGTCATCACATCTTTTTTCTAATCTCGCTTAAGGTATTACTCCTGAAGCTCATTATGTCATTGGTGGTAGAGAGTACACTATGGGTTATTATTTAGCCGATAGCATTTACTCAAAATGGTCCACTATCGTGCAAACTATTCACGAGGCACGTGGTTCGAAAAAAAAATATTTTGCGATGAAACAAGAATCATGTAGAAAAGATGTAGAACGTGCTTTCGGAGTACTCCAATCAAGGTTTGCAATAGTTGCAGGCCCAACACGTTTTTGGCAAAAAAATGTGTTACATGATATAATGACTGCATGTATCATTATGCATAACATGATCGTAGAGGATGAACGTGATTTAGATGCACCAATTAAAGATGCAAATGAAGCACCTACTCCACATGTTGAAATGGTTGTTGATGAAAATACTCAATTTCAACAATTTCTGGCTCGACATAGACAGATCAAGGATAAACACACTCATATCGCGCTTCGAAATGTATTGATCGATCATTTATGGGAAATATATACTAATTCAGAAGCCTAGGGACAAATGTCATGTAATTTTAAGTTTTTTTTTTTTTTTTTTTTTTTTTTTTTTTTTAAATATTGAATGTCAGTTTGTTTCCTTTTTTTTTGTGTGTGTGGAATTAAGAAAATCATGTATTTTTTTTTCACTCAATATTAAGTTATTTTTGATAATCGCATTAAATTTATAGTGTTTTGGTTATTTGATATAACTTTCTATTTTTAAAGATTATTCTAAAAAATAAAAATAATCAACGGATTAATATGTTAAAAAGATTGTATGGGGGCATAATTTGTAAAATATAAAGATTATAGGGAATAAATATAAAATAATATCTAAATAATTATAAAAAAGAATATAAATAGAATATTTCTTTTAGAGTATGATATAGAGTAAATGAGTTGGAGATAAAATAATATTTGAAGTGATAGATATTCTATTTTAGAATTTTTGTACTCTAAAATAGAGTAAATGAGTTGGAGATAAGCTAAGGTGTCATAAAATTCCACTTTTTGGATAATTACATTGACCAAGTAGCACTAACCATGACGTACCTACTATAGACATTTTTTTTTACTAAAAAAAATTTAATAATTATCTCATCATTTCTTATTTTTGAATCCTTACAATTGGCAGAGGATATAACATTGGATATGATCATAGTCTACCAACCATGGTAGACTAGACATTGGAGAGAACGGAAATACTGCTCCAAACATTGACTTTAGACACGCTGCTTGGACTTTTCTAATCACCACCTCACTCCACTGCAGTACAGCTGTGTTACTTTTGCACGCAAAATAATTTTAAAAAAGAAAAAAAAAAGTGCTGTATGAAAGCAAGTAAATACAAAAAAAAGGTAAGAAATTATTAATAAGAAAAGAATACTAATAACAAGAGAGAAAAAGGGAACACAAATATTTAATGTAAATGTGTTTGTATCTAAAAATTTTGAATAAAGAATTCATTAGTAAGGAATATTATAATGTATTTATATATAAATATAAGTTACAAGTGCACATAATTGGATAAATTATCTAATATTAATAAATCTATTGAAATCAAGCATGTCTTGAATTACAATAATTATAAGAAAAAGAAAGGGATACTAACTCTAATATCAACTTTTAAATACCAACCTATATAAAATATGAATTGTCATTTTTTTATTGATAAGTGTTTAAATTATTGTCACATCAAGTGATTGCATCAATCAATGTAAATATAATACGTGAATTCGTACTCAAAAAATTAAGATTAAAATTGATGTTTGTAAATAAAGATAATTATATACAAAATTATAAGTTTATAAGGTAAAAAACTTACCATTACGAAATTAAGGAACAAAAATAGGCAACATAAAATATGAAAAAATAATAATACACAGATTTACGTGGAAAATCCTAAACGGGAAAAAAAAACTGGGGCAAAAGAGAAGAAAATTCACTAAATCAAAGATAGGTATAAGAGGGAACGGCTACAGTAAAAAAATATAATAATAAAATTTTAAAATTACATTATATATATATATATATATCCAAACATTAAATAGTCAAACAGTCCATATCACCCAGCTCGGTCTTTCACTACCACTACAGACCGTCAAAAAATTCCTATAATTAAAGTTCTATCACATATATCACATTGTGAACTTTTTATACCGGATCAATCAGAATTTGGGCCACTAAACTCTAACACTTAGTTTCCCTGGTCACAACTCTTAAATGAGAAGTCGTCATTTTGGATATATAGAGCATATATATTGACCAATGACAAGCTAGCCTAGTGGATTGTGGGGTATCAAAAAACTGTTCTCACCCTTGTACTCATCGGATTCTCTTTTATCCTCTCTTTCGAACAAAGTCAAAAATAGCATTTCTCTGTGGATCTTTGGTTGTGGAAACTGAATACTGACCTCAAGATCAAGAAGATCATCATGGCTGCAGAATTGGCGGGCGGCGCTCTTCTTTCCGCTTCACTTAATTTTCTGTTTGAGAGGCTTGGTTCCCCGGAGGTTCTGGCCTACATGCGGGGAAAGTCGAAACGCTGTGATTTTGAAGAAATTCTCGGAAAACTCAAGTTGGTGTTGAACTCTGTTACGGCGGTGCTCGACGATGCGGAGCAGAAGCAAATACACAACCGGGGAGTGGAGAAGTGGCTGGAGGAGCTTCAAAATGCTTTCTATGACGCAGATGATCTCTTGGATGAGATCGAAACTGACGCTCTACAGCTCAAGGTGGGAGCCGAGTCTAAGTCCAGCACAGGTGAGAAGGGACGGATTTAGTTTCAGCCAGTGTGGACACATTTCCCCTTCGGATATATATATATATATATATATATAATTTTTAGTTTGCTCTCACTCAAAAATTTCTACTTTTTTTATTTTTCATTAAATATGCTCGTTTAGTGCTTAGATTGTTTTTATGTTTTATTATCATGACTAAACGTAGATTGTTTGTTATTTTTTATTTCCATTACGGTGATAAAGTAGAAACTCTCGTGAAGGGGCTAATAAGTGCGACAAAATTTTGATCAAAATCCCATTACATGATAACCTTGTCAAGGTTTTTATTTTATTTTTATTTTTAATTTTGGAGGTTGTTTGTAGTAATGTAATATTATATCTACGTTTTTAAATAGTTAAAAAAAAAAAAATTTTGAAGGGAGGAACTAACTACGTTACTGCCATGTCTAACATTTGATTCTTCCAATTTCTTTATCTATATAATTTTTTTTATATATAATTTTTTGATTAACACTTTTGTCTGTTTTTTAAGCCATTGACTTTAAAATTATTAACATTGAGAATATTGGTGTGTGAGTATAATTATTAGTAAGAGATTCATCTTAAAGGGAAAAGTTTAATATAAAATTTAAACAAAACTTAATTTAGTTAAAAAATTACAAACAATTTAGAACAGATCATTAGCTAAAAACTCACATTATTTATCATAATTTTGACATATGAGATGAAGTTTAAATAATTAATTTTACAGTGCTTTCAAAATATAAGAGCTATATCTAATAATTATATATGGATCAAAATTAAGTAAAAAAATTATTATTATTTTTTTATTCATATAAATATTAGGTTTAAAGACTCAAATTATTTTTTGGGTAAATTTATATTTTGTGAGTTTGAGAAAGTGTTATTATTATGTGTCCCATTGAGTGTATATAAATTAGTATATTATGTTTAAAGTTATGTTTGGTCAGAAAAATAGAGAGAGTGTATCTTCTTTTGAGAAAAAAAGTGAGAAGAAAAATAGACAAGGAGTATAAGGGGCTTCGGATAGAGAGAGGTTGAGAGAGAGCTTGATAAGTATGTAATTCTGAAATTATTAGTTAATTTTCTTTTCCCTCCTATATGTTAGGAATTAGACGCCTCCTAATTCTAAGAACACCAAAAACGAATAATTGCAAAAAGAAATTAAAGGCAAGAGAGATACCAAATTATTATATAGGTTTGCCCAAATTCGAGATTACATCCTGTTTCTGCGGCTGTATATTTTACTATGATGATGACGAAGATTACAGATTATAAGAGAAATCACTCACATAAACTCTCACACAAACTCTCAATTGTGTTTCCCAATCTCTCCCAATGTTTGAAACCCACCCAAATTGAGGAGGTGTTTGGTGTATAAGTTGAGTTTGAGTTGAGTTGAGATTTTTAAGTTTGAATAGTAATTTTTGTTGACTTTTTCAGAAAAGACAAAAAACATGATGAAAAAAGTACAGTTTAGTTTAAGATAAGTGTGAGAACCAAACGGACCCTGAGTTTTCACCAGTACTCTTCAACCCCAGCCCCTTTCTCTCTTTAAAAACACGCAAAAAAGAACAAAAACACGTTCCCCAAAAAAAACCCATCGCGACCTAGCACTACAGCTCCCACAACCGTCACTGCAGCGCCCAAAAACTCCGAGTGTCAACATTGCAGCGTTGAAACCTGGCGCTGCAGCGCTATGAAGCTAACTCCACTTTGGATTTCTTCGCGCTAACTTGCTGCCTTGGTGGTGCCACGGCGCCCAGGAACCAGCACTACGGCACCCGACCTCCCCCATACACCCCCTCACCCCTTTGTTTTTTTTGCTAGGTTGATAGATTCATCTTCACACTGAACACTATAGACATAGGCAATTTTGCTAAACAAGGTAAATCTTTGTCTTTTTTTTTTTTGTTTCTATTTGAGTTAATTTTTCTGTTGCCCTTTGTATACGGGTGTTTTTCCCCAACAATAAAGTCATTGTTTTACATTTGAGATAAAATTTTGAATCCGTCATTGCAGGTGAGATACGTAAAAGCAAAAAAGGAAAGATATACAACTTGTTTTCCAAATCTTACAACTCAAATAATTGTAGAGATTTGGAGAGAAAGATCAAGAAGATTCTTGGGTGGTTGGAAAATGTTAGAAAAGAAAAGGATTTCCTTGGTCTGAAAGAGCGTGTCAGGGAGAGACCGTCGCGGAGGTTACCTTCAACGTCTCTGCTAGATGAGCCTGAAGTTTATGGCAGGGATGATGTCAAGGATACCATAATCCACTCATTGCTATCCGATGACAAAGGTAGTGCTCCGATAGGTGTGATTCCGATAGTGGGAATGGGCGGGCTTGGAAAAACTACCCTTGCTCAACTAGTTTACAATGATGATAAAGTTAACGAGTACTTTGAGCTCAAAGCATGGGTTTGTGTTTCCGAAGAATTTGATGTTTGTAGGGTAACAAAAACACTACTTCAGTCCGTTTCGTCATCGTTTCTGATGATGTTATGGACTTGAATTTGCTGCAAGTTTTGTTGAAAGAGAGGTTAAGGGGAAAGAAGTTCTTGGTTGTTTTAGATGATGTGTGGTGTCAGAACTCCGCCGACTTGAATGTTATGTTCAAGCCTTTCAGAGATGGTGCTCGAGGAAGCAAGATACTCATTACGACGCGGAGTGAAAAAGTTGCATCAATTATGGGCACTGTTCAAAGTTGCTATCTCAGGGAATTATCCGATGAAGCTAGTTGGAAACTGTTTGCAAAGTATGCGTCTAACATTAGCGGAGACTTTGCTGCAAATGCAAATCTAGAAGCAATTGGTAGAGAAATTGTCCAGAAATGCAAAGGTTTGCCTTTAGCTGTGAAAACACTTGGAGCCCTTTTAGGTTCTACACTGGATGTTAGGGGTTGGGATAGAATATTAAAAAGTGAAATATGGGATTTGCCAGATGAGGAGAGCAATATTCTTCCAGCATTGAGATTAAGCTACCATTATCTCCCTTCATACTTAAAGCGTTGCTTTGCTTATTGTTCGCTGTTCCCTAAGAACTATGAATTTGAAGAGGAGCAAATGGTCTTATTATGGATGGCAGAAGGTCTTCTACCGAATTCAAGCAGAGATAAGAGGAGAGAAGAATGGGGTGAAGATTACTTTAATGACTTGGTATCTCGATCTTTTTTTCAACGATCAAGTACACAAGGATCTTTCTCTCTTTGGCATGCCCAGAGTGATTTTCGGTTTAGAGATGAAACAAAAAGCACAAAAAAGTTCTTTCTTGTGATGCATGATCTTATGCATGATCTGGCTAAATTTGTTGCCAAAGAATTTTGTTTACAACTAGATGACGGCAACTCAAGGGAAATTGTGAAGAAGGCACGACATCTTGCTTATATCACTACGGGCAATGATCCTTATAAGAGATTTAAGTATGTTCTCGAGGCAACCCATTTGCGAACCTTCCTACCAGTACGGCATTTTGACTCTACATACATGGACACCATATCTGTTAAAGTTGTAAACGATTTGTTGTTGAAGCCAAGGCGTCTGAGAGTCCTTTCTTTGTCTGGATACCAAAATATTCGACTGTTGCCTGATTCAATAGGTGAACAAAGGCATCTTCGCTTCCTAGACCTCTCATACACAAGCATTAGCATCTTGCCAGAGTCCATAAGCAGGTTATACAATTTAGAGGCACTAAAGTTGTATTTCTGTCGGTCTCTCGAAAAGCTACCTATGAATATGCATCATCTGATAAACTTGAGATATCTTGATGTTCGTTTTTGCAATCTAGCAGAGATGCCAAGAAAAATAAGGAATTTGAAGAGTCTCCAAATATTGAGCAGCTTTATTGTGGGAAAAGATAGCGGGACCAAGATAGGGGAGTTGGGGGAGCTTTCGTATCTCCGAGGAGAACTTAGCATTACAAAATTAGAAAATGTTCCTAATGCTAAGGATGCGTTGGACCAGGCCAAGTTGGTTGATAAGAAGCATCTTGAGACGTTGAAGTTGGGATGGAGTTATTATGATGATTCGACACATGCAAGGGATGTGCTTGACATGTTATCACCTAATAGAACTTTAAGGAAGCTCATTATTCATCAATATCCAGGCACGGGGTTTCCAAATTGGATCGGGTGTTATTCGTTGGCCAACATAGTCTTCTTAGAGCTTTCCGGTTGTAGATATTGCTTCTCCTTGCCACCACTTGGGCAACTACCTTCTCTCAAAACTCTTTATATTTCAGGATTTGATGCAGTAGTGACTGTGGGTCCAGAGTTTTACGGAGATGGCTCTGTCACAACACCATTTTCATCATTGGAAATCCTAAAACTCACATCGATGCCATCATGGAGGAAATGGATTCCAATGCAAGTTGAAGATGTTGGGACCTTCGCAAAGCTCAGAGAACTTGAGATAAGTGATTGCAACGAGTTTATTGGGGATTTTCCTTGCTTCCTTGTGTCATTGACAAAGCTCACAATTAAGTGTAAGAATCTTGTTTTTTCACTCCCAAGAATGCCCTGTGTCCGAGATATAGAGTTGGATGGTTATGCAAATGATCAACTGCAAGTAGAGTCATTCTTCGAGGCACTGAAGAAAACTGAAACTTCCCCTCAACACCTGCGCATTTCTAATTGTTCTTCCTTGATACCAGTTGGATGTCTGCCAACCACTCTTGAAACGCTACATATAAGTTGGTGTAAGAAATTAGAATTTCCATTGTCCCATCTTAAAGAGTCACTTAAAGTACTTACGATGTTAGGAAGTTGTGAATCCCTTAGATCCTTTCCCCTGAATTCCTTTCCCAACCTCAAACAGCTTTCTATTTATTGTTCCGAAAGTCTAGAATCTCTTTCAGTGTCTAATGGGCTATGTGAAGACCTGAGATTTCTATCTTCTCTGCACATAAGGGACTGCCTCACTTTTGTATCTTTTCCAGAAGGTGGACTATCTGCCAGCAATCTGACTTCCCTTGAAATTGAAAACTGCGAGAAACTGAAGTCGTTGCCCGAGAAAATGCATAACCTTCTGCCATCTTTGAAATTTATGTTCATCAATGATTGTCCAGAGATCGAGTCATTTCCCAAGGACGGTCTCCCCTTTAGCTTGTCTACACTTTACATTTGGGATTGCTATAAACTCATTGCCTCTCGGGTGAACTGGAATATACAAACTCTCCCCAATCTTACGACATTTTCAATCTGAAGTAATGAAGATGTGGAATCCTTTCCGGAGGAAGGGCTATTGCCAAACACTATTACTTCTCTTTCGATCGGTCGATTCCCATGTCTCAAAGCCTTGGACAAAAATGGGCTTCAAGAACTCACCTCCTTGAAGAAACTAGACATTTCTGACTGCCCCGAGCTGCAAAAAATCCCAGAAGAAGGGTTTCCTATCTCTCTTGAACAATTGAGCATCTCTTCATGCCCTCTTCTCGAGAAGAAGTGCAACAGGGAGAAGGGGCAGTATTGGAGCAAAATTGATCGCATCTTCTGCGTTAAAATCGGCGATGACATTATGTCATGAGTCACCGGTAGACAAATCCCTGAATTCATACTCAGCCAGGTTATGTTATTTGCTTTTGAACTTCAGCTTAGTTAATTTCCTTTTCCAATCTTAATGAATCAGATAATGTAACTTCTTTTCTCTTCCATGGTACTGATATGAGTTGTTACTGTGCAAATTTTCAGGCTCCGAGTTATGGGGGGTGCCAAGTTGTTATAGTTCTTCTTCCAACTCTATTAAAGCTGTTTATTCATTCCGTGATTTTATGTATCCGGTGTGTTTCTTTTTCCTTTTCTTTTGCCCCCATGTATGTTTTATGTCCTTGACGATCCCCTATTTTCTCTGTTTTTGCTTGCTTTCATTCTAAACTAAGCAAATATTTATATTGTAGAGTTTGTTCTGCGAGACTTTTGAAGATACATGGGTAACCTCGAGGTAATCAACTGGTAGAGGATGATGAAGGGCAAGTTATCCGATAAAATATTAGACAGACCATATTTTTTCTATCTCTCTGCAATCGTCAAGTTGTTTAAATTGGCTAAAGTCTGAGTAGGAATACGTGTTTTTTTTTTATCCTGTTCATTGTTACTGATATGACTTTCGTGCCAGATTTCAGGCTTTGAATTACGGATGCCGAGGAGAGTTGAAGCTGTTTATTCTTTCCAATGATTTCTGTAGCTGGTGCGTTCCATTTTCATTTCCATTTTCTTTTGGAAAAAATATTCCGTGCTTTACATATAAATATACTGATTTGTATATCTTCTAAAATAATTTGGACATGTAAATTGTGATTTGAAGTGGGAAAGTTTTGTTGGCTGCAGCTTGCTACACACTTGAGAAAAACCACTGTGAGAGCTACAAGAGTTTGAAATAATTTGATCTTGGAATTGCGAAAATCACTGTATCGATTGGTTCACGGACGGCGTGACATGATTGGTCATGATAGGGTGGCGAGTTAGAATCAGAATCACTTTGGTGACCCAACGTGTTCAATTCAGAGAGAGTTATATTAACGTGGTTACAAATAGCAATTTTTAGTTAGAGTGTGGGAAACCGTCGTAAACAATCGGTTGTTCCCCTGATTTTCTTTCTTGCTGTAAATTTTATTTGGTGTTCAAGAAAGTGAGACAGAGATAATCAATTTGTACATTTTTCGTTGGTTTAGTGGATTGATTTCGGGAAAGGAGTGCCCGAAGTGGATGTAGGACACATTTTCCGAACCACTATAAATAGCTTGAGTTGATTCTTGATTAGTTTTCATGATTATTTGATTTGTTCTTATCTGATCTAATTGTTTTAATATTTAATTAGTTTAACATGGAATAGTTCTTGAACACAATAATCATTGTGAACCAAGATTAGCAAAAGCACATTACTAGAGCTCAAGTTTGACAATCTTTCCAAATTACGGTACTAATGGACATACATGATACAACTGGGATTGTATATGTTGAAGTTTTGATCAGAGCTAGGGCTGAGGCAATTGGAGCTGTTTATTCCTTTCAAACTAATGATCTTCTTGGAATCTCAATGTCCTTCGAAGCATTTAAGATGTCCAATCTCGCACACACCAAAATCATGGAGTTGAGAAACATTAGATATTGGAAGAGTGATGAAGTGCCGAGTGATAAGGAAGATGGTCATATCCGTTTTGCAAGAGAGCTGCCTGAATTAGACATTCAATGTTCTTGGTTTCAAGCGGGGCTACCAAAGATACATGTTTAGTCTTCCATGATTGACAATTAGGGGATTACCTTAATTAAGGTTTTGCACCTGATTCAACGTATCTTCTAACAGTAACACTTTCCAAGGGCTTCTGATATTTGTAATCGACATTGTCGCAAATTTGTACATTTTGCAGAAGATCAATTGCAAAGCACCGTCCTGCAGTAAACGGCAGAATCCAGCATAGAGTGGTCACTTGTTGCTCATGTCCTAGAGTTTCAACTAAACAAAATATTGCTACGAAAGATTTCATCAGGGATAATTACACGTGGTCAAATTTATCGATCAAAGTTAGATGCACCTAAAAACAACTATTCCAACTTTCTGTGAAGAAGTTATGTAATTAAAAATAAAAATAAAAATCACGTTGAGAAACAGTAATAATTAATAGACTAGAGACTCACTGATACATCTCTGTGTATAAAAGCCAATGTGTCGGAAACGTCAAGAGTCCGTTTCGGCTTGAAACTGAAACAGTTTTTGTCTTTGTTTCAGTAGCTACAATGAAGGCATGGCGTCCAATAAACAGAGCATTGTTCATGATTCTGCCACAACTGGAAACAAAGAAGCATTAAAGAAAAACGAAAAAAGAAAAACCTATTGAAATAGTAATAAAAATAATGTACAAGGCCATTCTTATTAAAAATATATATATATATATATATATTTATGCAAGAACAAAGTAGATCTTAACAAGAGTAATTAGTAAAACAAACCACGAAAACTGTATAAACACGTTTCACGAATAAATATCGCATATGCTCAATCACAAAATAGGAAGGAAAAAAAAAAAAGATGATATTAAAAAAAAAGTCGAAGAGAAAAAGTACCTAGAGCTTGATAGAAAATCCATAATTTATGACGATGTGGGTTTGTTCACAAACATTTTGATATCTGCTGCATCGATGATAATGCTGGGGATGCGAGAAATTTTGTTCCAATACTCTCATTCCCTCCGGCATTTGTTCTCTGTCAAAGGACACTGATAAATGCTAAAACCTTTAAGAGTGTGTGGAAACCCTTCTTCTGGAATAGTATGCAACTTGGGGCAGTTGGAGATGAGTAGTGACGTTAAAGAAGTAAGTTGTTGAAACCCGACATCATCCAGGGTTTTAAGCCTTTCCAGATAACTAATATGAAGTCGTGTGATTGTGCTAGGCAGCAGCCCTCCCGACGGAAATGACTCCAAATTAGTTCTATATCCAAAGACTAGGAAGTCCTTGCAAATTCCCGCTCATTCCAGAGATGATGAAATTTTCACAGTTGTCGATACAAAGTTCTGTCAGATTAAGGCAATGGTGCGAGTGGGGCAGAGGAAGTTCTAAATTCTTGCACCGACTGATTTCTAGTGTTTTCGACGAAGCGGGAGGAGACCTGCAAGTTGTTGAATCAAGATAATTAAGAAATTTCAGTAGGGGTGATGGTGGTAAGCAACAGCCATTCCTCGGGAAAGGACTGCGACCCTGTTTGGCATCGCTTTTGGAAGGTGCTTTTAGATTATTAAAGAACCTATAGCATGTTAGGGGTGTTTAATAAACCTTGTTTCTATCCAGAAGATTCTAAAAAAACAGGTCATGAGTTGATTTTGCATAGCTGCTTCTACTATCATTTTTCAAATTTAATAAAATATCCTTAACAATAAGTAATAATTCCAATCTACCCACTTCATTTATACTAAACAATTAAACTACTTCTTTAAAATTTATATATAATTTTCCTCTTAAAAGTAATTTCAATTATTAGAATTTATACTTAATTTTCACGTTGATGTATAATTTATCGACTTGAATAAATATAACTTTTTAAACATCTTTTCTTATAAAATAAAAACCGTATATTTCTATAATTTGGCATAAAATTTAAAATATAAGACAATAAATATATAGACTAAGAGTATTTATTAGACAAAAATATGGTATGTCGTTTTTCGTCATTATATGTTTGCATATTAACTTTATTTATAATTTATTAAACACCTATAATTATACTTCTGATATTCATAGCAATTTTGAAAAAAAAATATATCAAACGTCTATCTGCTTCTAGCCACAGTAACTTTGGACTCACAGCACAGCTACATTTTAACAGCAGGGCAATGTCAAACTGGTCCCGCATAACTTCATAGCTGCTTCCGACAATTGTAAAGCACTGGAGATTGGGAAGTGCTTTCAAATTCCATTTTTTTAGTGATGTGGCGAGTCTATCATAGCCTGCAATGTGAATTTAGTTAGGTTGGGACATGGTAGGCCACCTTCAGGGAACTATACAAGATTGCCAGATCTGTTGAGGTATAACGAAGATAGAGATGTTAGGCCTTACTCATATTTAGTCCATACAACATTGAGAGAGCCAGATTTTCGCACCTTTCAATCTCTAACAGGATTGAAGTACAACTGATGTATACATAGAGCTGCTCTAGGGACTGGTGTGAGAGGTGCATCACAAGTTCTACATTTTCGCAACAACTAAATGTCATTGGAAAAGAATAATAAGAGATTTTCAGATGTTGAAGACACCCAAATGCTTCTACAACATGGGATCCCGTAACTCGGATTGGATTATCACAATTGCCAAGTTTCAGTTTACTCATGACTGGCGTCCTTGGGAGTGAAGAAGCAAGCTGCAAACTTCTAGAGATGCTAAGCTTTGTTAAAGACGGAAGCAACCAAGGAAAATCCCCAGCAAGCTTATCGCAGTCACAGAGAGAAAGTTCTCTTAGCTTGGAGAAAGTTTCAACCTTTTCAACTAGGCTCGTCCATTCCTTCCTGTTTGGCATATCATTGAGCCGCCAGTATTCCTATTATGCAAATGGCTACATGACCAGTACAGCAGAGAATTGCCCATAAAACTCAGGACCCATCAGCGTTACTGCAAGAAATCCTTCAATCTAAAACATTTGATGAACTGCCAAATGATACATATAAGATAGTCCATCGAAGACCACTGAGGCTCAGGGCCTTTAGAACATTGGCTATTTCTGGTCTCATCCATTCCTTTAGCAAAAGATATGCCTGCATTAGTTAAACATATTAAGTAAGAGTAATTAGCCTAAATAGTCCCTAAACTCTTTAAAAGGAGACGGTTTAGTCCTTGTTCTTTTTTTTTTTTGGTCGAGATGACCTTAAACTCCTATTTTTTTTTTTGTCCATTTTAGTCCTTTCCGTCAAACTTTGTTAAATTTCCAATGAAATCTTGCTGAAATGATTTTTTAATAGTACAAAGATTAAAATACCCTTAATATCCCAAAAGCCGCTCTCTCTCTCCCCTCCCTCCCTCTCTCTCTCTCTCTCTCTCTCTCTCTCTCTCCCCCCCCCCCTCCTGAAAAAGAAAGTCAGGATTTGGTTATTGGCGGCTCTGTCTATGGGTTCTCGCGCCCCACCTTCCCCCCCTCTCCCCCCCCCCACCCCCGCAGCTACCCTCCCACAATGTTTTGAGTTCGGCGTTCTGAGATCTGGGCTCGCCAAACCGAGACTAGATCGCCGGCGGGGGTGGCGGAGACACACATTGTGGGTGGGGGGGGGGGGGGTGGGGGAGGGGAGGCGAGAGCTCGCCGGCGTAGGGGGCCGACACCCAAATCGCGGTTGCCGGAAACCCACATGGAGGGGATGAGAACGATAGAGAAATTTTCATATTTATGAGTTTTTTTTAATTAACTATTAGTAAATTATTAAAACCCCTCTCATTCTATTAGAAATTAACGGATTTGGACGGAAAAAACCATAACGGTAAAAAAATAAGAGTTTAGGGTCATTTCAGCAAAAAAAAAAAAAAGGGACCCAACCGTCACCTTTAAAGAGTTCATGAACTATTAAGACCAATTAATCTTTAAGTAATTAATTATATATATAAAGCGTGATTTTACATTAGGAGGTGGCTATCAAGATTACATGTTTAGCCTTCCATGATTGGCAATTAGAGGATTACCTTCGTTAAGGTTTTTCACCTGTGCTGCATCTCCTAACACTCTGCAAGGCTTGATTTTTGTACTCAATGTTGTTGCGAAATTGTAGATTTTCAGGAAGATAAACTGTAAACTGTCCTAAATTATTGGCAGAATACCGGCACAGATTCGTCACTAGTTGCTCTTTTCCAACAGTTTAAACCAGACAGAATCAGGGATAAATATACATGGTTAAAGCTTTATGTCAATGTTTTGACACACTTAGAAAACTCCTCTACCAACTTTCTATGAAGAATTTGTTCTCCCTGCACAATCACGCATATGTCAGCTTTTATAGACATATGCACAATTTTATGTTCACCTTTTCAAATATTCTGTTATTTATTTTTGTAACGACCCGACTTTTCGTACCGTTAACTAACTAACTTATTTTTATTTAATTTAATCATAACACTTATTTATATTTGGTTAAAAAAAATACAGAATTTTTTTTGAAAATCATATTCATACTAGAAAAGTTAGAATTACTAAAATTTTTAACTGAGGAAATTGAAAATCTCTAACTAATAATTATCGTATTCAAATTCGTATTAGATAATATTTTAAAAAGCTATAACTTTATATAAATTAAAAGAAAAGAGTTTAAAGTCTTTTTAATTATCATAAATTAATTTCTTAATTAATAATTAATTAATTTTAAATATTAAAGTAATTAATTATTAACTCATTGGTAAGTTAATTATTTAATACTTAATTTCTTATCCAATATTTTACTTAATTCCCATTTATTTATATTTGGGTACATTAGGTGACCATAGATAACCATGGTCTTTCAATATCATATTGGGTCATTTTTGTGGGTTGATTGGGTCTATCACAACCCATTTACTTATAATTGGGTCTTATTATTATTTTAAACCTGTTAAGGCCCATTACACTTGTCTTTATCAAGTTTTAGTCAACAATTACATGGCATCTCAACAAGTCTAGTGGCAGGTTCATTTCTCATCACCGAGCCATTGGGTACTAATTTACCAATTTATCCCTATTTCGGTTATTCAAGCACTTTTAAGTTTAAACTTGTTAAATCTTTTGACCTTAGCTTTTAGTAATATCTCTTGCAGTTTTATAGGTCTAAAAAACCTCTACCTATGGTCCAAAATGTTCTCCCCATCAAATTACCATTTTGATGGTAATTTCTCTAGTTTTTTTTTTTTCCTTAATCAACATTCATGTGGTCTAATTCTTATAGAGATATGGTGTGGTAGCATATGATGGTATTTTTGTTAGACCTTACGAGAGGTTATCAAATAGGATGGGGTTCTCGACCATCGACTTGGATAACAAAGCAAAAGGTTATTTTGGCCTCTAAATTATATAACATATCACATATTGGTCCATGATGTAATAACTGAAATTTTTTTAACATTACGATTTCTTATACAAAAATTCAAGCTGTACCACGAAGGTATTCGTGAGAAAGCCCGATTAGGGTTTTTGTTAATTTTGTGAGTTCTTATGATTTTATAAGACTAAAAAAAAAAAAATGATTGCTTAGCCAAGCATGTAACCTTTTTAAGCAAAAAGGGGTAGAAAATTTCATGATTTTATGTTGGTCAAAGTTTGACCATAAAAAGTCAAAGGTTGACTAAAAAGGGTCAAAATATGATAATGCTGTGAGATGACAAGCAGTATGAGATATATACTGCGAAAACCGTCTTTACAGACAAGATAGCATGAATAGGACCTAAAACCACCTTAGAAAAATCAAGCACATAAATTAGGGTATCAAAGGCCAAATGGCTTCAAATTACAAGAAAATTTTTATACAGTCTATTTTTACACAGATAAATTTTGGACTGCAGTATAGTGTAAAAATACTGTATTTAGTGGATAACAGTATTGAAAATATCTGTGTTAGCTCAAAAATGGACTGCATATTAAGGAAAAGGCCAAGCAAGGCCTTAATGAGGATGACATCACCTAATCCTCAAATTATGACATCATAATTAATTAAACAAAATTTGGAAAGTATTATGGAGAGTTCTAGACTCCACTTGGCCGGCCACCTATGCACTCTTTTGTGCAAATATTTGATTCTTGAGGGACTTTTTAACAATTTTAAAGAGTTTTCCATCACCTATAAATAGGTGATGAAGGGTGCCCATTTTATTCACAAAATTTGTGAAATCTAGCAAAACTTTGGCCAATTTTTCTCTCAAAAAGCTGAGACTTAGGAAGGTTGGAGTGAAGAAAGAAAAACAAAAATTCAAGGGAGAAAATCGTAGGTAGTGTTCGGATTTCAAACAAGAACACAAGAAAAAGTTTGAAAAAAATTTTTGAACCCATTGTGGCCAAGTGGCCGGTTGTGGGAAGAATAAGAAAGGGGAAGAGAAAAGTGGAAAAGGGAAAGTGTGGTGAGTGGCCGGATTTGGGAGAATCAACTACCAAGTGAGACAAAATTTTTGGTGACCTTTGGGGGGTGAAGACCGGTTGTGGAGGAACAGGGGGGGGGGGGGGGAATTTTGATCCAATTCAACCTTGTGTGCATCAAGGTAACCCTCCCAAAACCCTAAACTTTTCAATTAAGTTTCAATTTGAAATTTATTTGTATTTCAAGTTGAAAATTGTAAGAGCATAAGCTCATTTAGTTTTATGCCCTAATGTAGGTTTGATAGGTGGTGCTTGATATAAGTGTTTAGGGTGGTTTTAAATTTCAAATTATGCATGGTTTTGTACTTAGTTTTGCATGATTAGGAAAATATGCATGCCTATGTGAATGGTTGCTTGGAACTAGGGTTTTTATGTTGATGCATGCCAAATGTTTGATAATATTGTGTGTCCCCAATTATGTGCAAGCATGATTTAGAATGGTATGTTAGGTTGCTAAAGTAAATCTTGAATGAATGGAATGGTTGGTTGAACCTAGAATCATGCAAACCTTAGGTTAAGGCAAGTTCGTAAATGGTTTGCATGGATGCGATTGGGTTACATGCATGTTAAAGTGGGACATTAGAAACCGCTGCATGTCTGTTTTCTAGGCTCCCGCGTAGTCGGTTGAGGTAGTGTGCGCGTATTAGGACGAAAAACGAATTAAAAACCAAAAACTGCCATTTTCGGGTAGAAACTGTCCAGTTTCTGAAAAATCAGATTTTGAGGCCTTTAGATACCGAATTGGGAAAAAATTAAAACATGAAAGTTGTAGAGAATGGTTTTTTCTAGGGGGCAACGTGGACAGTTTTCCAAAATGAGGCTCCAACGGCCTCGGTTTTTATGTAAACCGGAGCCTGACCGTGCCCAGGATTTATGCACGGCCAGGTGATATCAAACGGAAATAGGAACATATTAAATTCCGAACTGGGTTTTTCTCAAAACACAAAAGTTGTAGGATTGTTCGAGATCTAAAACTTTCGTGAAGACAACTTTTTCAAATTCAACCTAGATTTTAAAATAAAAATTAGATTTCAAAAACTGTACAGGAAACAGGAAATTCCTGTGCAGGATTTTCTAAAACAGTGCAGAAAAAGGATAACCTTGCACTAACATTGATAAATTAATTATGGAAAGCTGTTCCAAAGGCAGTTTCCAATACTTAATAATTTTACTCAAGAATTATAATTTTTCATATGATAAACAAAGAAATTTTTATAGTAAGTATTGAGTTTTTCCAAAAGAAAAACAAAAAAATGGGTTTTTTTAACCAAAAGTCAAATTTGACCCAAGTAGGGTAAGTTTTAAACCCTAGGGTTACTCGATGTAACCAAATAGGTTAGCAGATGATTTTTAAGGGGGGACATATAACTCAGATTATGTATGAATGTTGGTCAAATCACCAACATTTCTAATTCTTATTTATGTCCTGTAACAGAAGATTGAGTACTGAGGTGTCCTGCCTGGATCAGTACAATATCGGATATAGTAAATAAGGTAAGTACAACTCCGCCTACAGCTGTAATAACCCGAATTTTTATGACTCTAGATTTCCTTTAAATGAGGAAAACTTAAGTCTAGCTCATGTTTGGAATAGAATATCGGTATAAGTTTGAGTTCTCGGTTAATTAGCTACGAGACTCAACGATAGATTACTGAGCCTAGTCTAAGGCATTTTAAGGAAAATGGCGTGATAAAATTTCATGATTCCATGTTGGTCAAAGTTTGACCAAAAAAGTCAAAGTTGACCAAAAAATCGAAGGTATGACTATACAGTAATGGGATAAGCAGTATGAGAAATATACTGCGAAAATTATCTTTTTGGACAAGATAGTTGGAATAAGCTAAGAGACCACCCTAGAAAAATCAAGCACACTAAATTGGATATCAAAGTCCTAATGACTTTCCGAAATAAGAAAAAAAATTTTTACAGTCCATTTTTACGCAGATAAATTTTGGACTGCAGTCAAGTATAACAGTACTGAATTATACTATGTATTAGTGAAAACAGTATTGAAAATATCTGTGTTAGCAAGAAAATAGACTGCATTTTAAGGAAAAAGCCAAACAAGGCCTTATGATGATGTCACCCTATTTTGGAATTATGACATCATTTTGATTTAAGGAAATTGTGGAAAGAAATCTTTGCCACCTAAGCACTATAATGGCCGGCCACCTAAGGGGTAAAAATGTAAATATTTTGTCTTTTGGGGGTAAAAGTGTAATTTTAGAAAATATAATGATGTAAGCATGAGGTAAGCACATGATGTCATCAAGATGATGTCATCATGATGAGGTAAGCAAAACTTGGGATCCAAGGCATGCAATGGCCGGCCAACACTTGTAGGGGTCAAAGTGCAAATATTTTTGCTTCAAGGACTAAAGTGCAATTTTGGAAAAGTAATTAAATCCAAATTCAAGGACTTTTTAGCAATTTTGAAAGTTCAAAATCAGCTATACATAGGGGTGAAGGGGGGCGGATTTTGAGGGGAAAAATTGGGAAAACAAGCCAAACTATGGCAAAATTCTTCCATACCCATTTTCTCTCTAAAACCGACCCTAGGAAGAGAAAAAAAAATTAGTTGGCTGGATTTTTGGTAATGGCCAGACCTTGTGTGAGTGTGTGAGGCTCAATGTAATTGGCCAAAATTTTTGGAACCCCAATTGGAGGGGAGGCCGGTTGTGTGGAGCCAAGGAAAAAGGGAGAGAAAAGTTGGAACCAATCAAGCCAACCTCTTGGATTGATCTAGGTAAATCTCTAAAACCCTTAAGTTTTTCTATTGAGCTTGAAACTAGATACTCATGTGGTTGTTTTTCATGAGGAATGGCCGAAAATTGGAACCCATTTGGGGGAGGAGAATCGGCTGCAATGGCAGCCAAGGGGGAGTGAGGAAAAAGTTGGAATCCAAGCTTGTGAACCAACATCCAAGGTCTAGAGGTAAACCCTTGGCCCTAAACCTTTTTAATTTGAGCTTAAATTTGGGAAATTTAAGTGTATTTCCATGTTTGGGATGTAAGAGCATAAGCTCATTTTCTTATGCCATGCAATAAGTTTTGTGCTTGATTATGTGCTTGATTAGGGTACTAAGGTCTCAATTATGATTATGGTGCATGATTTGATAAGTATGCTTGCATGATTATTAAGATTGCATGCATGCACATAAGGTGTTTGTGATATGTTCCCAATATGCCTAAAAAGTTATAGGTCATGCATGTTTATGTTTGAGCTAGATTAGAAGCTTGATTGATAAATGGTGATGCAAATCAAATGTTTTGCAAAACCTAGTTTGGTGCAAGAACACCCAAGGGTTTTGCCTTGCATGGATGAATGTTTTACGTTAGGAAGCGCTGCATGACTGATATTAGGCTCCCGCTGCGGGCGGTCGAGTTAGAATCCGCGAAATAGGACGTAAACCGGACTTAACAACCGAAACTGCCAATTCGGATTCCAAACTGGCTAGTTTCGGGAAAGTGGAAATTTAAGGCTTTTAGAGGCCGAACTGGGTGAAACGTAAAACATGAAAGTTGTTCAGAAGGGTTTTTCCTAGGGAGCAGCGTGGACAGTTCCCCAAATTGAGGCTCCAATGGCCTCTGTTTTTACAGAAAACCGAGACTAGTCTGCCCAGACCTAGTTTACACGACCAGTCAGTTTCAAATTAAAACTGACAAGAATACAAGCAGAACTGGATTTTTCTCAAAACACGAAAGTTTTAGGATTTTTCGAGAGCTACAAATTTTGTGAAGACAACTTTTTCAAAATCGGAATGGATCTTTAAACTGACACGGTTTTATAAAGACTATGCAGGGAACAGGAAATTCCTGCACAGGATTTTCTAAAAACAGTTCGGAAAAATTGTATCTTTCCCCAAAACCACTGTTTTGACTAGGGAAACTATTCCAAAGGCAGTTTCCAGCCCTAAATGATTTTACAAAAACCTATTTCAAAAATATGAATTTTATGAGTTAAGTAAAAGATTTTTGAGGTTAATTTACCCAAGTTTCCAAAGAAATGGAAAATGAATTTTTTTTAACCAAATTGGGTAAGCAAGATGATTACAGGTAATAACCGGAAGTGATATCCGAGTTACTGGGCCAAAGCCTAAAGCTCAAGTTTGACCCATATAGGGTTAACCTTAGTTGACCAAAAGTTGACTTTGGTTGACCAAAAGTTTGACTACAATTAACCTTAAGGGTTAGTCAAGATAACCCTAAAGGATACCAAGATTAATAAATTGGGCTAAGATATAGGGTAATTGAGGTAACAAGGTTAGGAAGGTAACCTAACCCTAACGGTATGTATAAAGGTTTAGCACATGAGGGTATCCAACGTAACCTCTTAAAGATTAATCCATATTGGGTTGTTTTTAAAATAATAGGGTTACTATTTGTAACCCAGTAAGACATCTAGTATCGGGGACATACAACTAGGATTATGTAGGCATGTTGGTTAGATCACCAACATTCCACAATACTAATTAGAACCTCACCTATGTCCTTCAACAAGCAGGAGGGAACCTGCAGCTGTACTCAGAACAGGAGCAGCATTGCGCAGGACATAACAAGAGAGGTAAGTACAACTCCGCCTACAACATAGGACCTTTGTTGTGCTACCTGCTTAATGTGTTATATATGCTAAGGTATGATGTGGTATGTTATGGTATGCTAAGGTATGATGTGGTATGCTATGTTATGAGGAAGTATGTTATGTTATATGTTTTAATAGTGTAACATCATGAAGCATGTTCACTAATATTGAATCACATGGTAATAACAAGACAAATAAGATGCTGTGTCGTACCGACTTGCCACAAAGGCGGGTTTAAATGGTATGGTTCATGGTTTGAGTTGGATTGGATGGCTACCTAAACTACTCCATGTTAAACTTTGTGTTTCATGGTTTGAGTTAAAACGGACTGCCGCCTTCAACCATTCCTTGGCTACGTACCACGGTACGAGCACACATGATAAGTAAAGGAATAGAACTAAGCTAAGTTATGAATCCATATTTGATTCATAAGAGGTCATAATTGGTTCATGCATAATGATATGTGTTTTGCGTCACGGATGTAACAGTTGTACTTGCTGAGCGAAAGCTCACGTCTTACGTCTATGCTGTAGGTAAGCAACCTGCCAGCAATCTCTGATGCAATACTGTGGAAGGCTGGTGCTGCGGACTGTGAAATGTGGGATGGACACTGTCACGGATTTTGGAAAAAAAAATATACTCTATAAAATATGTTGTAATGAAAAAGGGTTTTCATATTTTCATGATGTTTTAAGTATGAATGACAAAGTTTATGTATGTATGGCAAGCAAGTTGCCTCTTGTGGTACCAATCCGCATTAAGTCGGGTTTGGTCTACAATTTGATTTCGATGGCCTTCAAGGAGGGTTTGAAAGTTTGGTACTCGAGTAAGTACCTATCAGTAAGTATGAGTTTGAGGATGAAGTTCAAGTTGAAAGTTTTAAAATAAAGTTTAAAAGAAAAAAAAAATTTCCCCCCAGATTTTCCGCAAGTTTAAGGTCAGCATGTAAGTAAGGTGACGACCTGGCGTGGGAAGTCGGGGCGTTACAGTTTGGTATCAGAGCAGAGTTCCTGCCATCCAATTTCACAGTTCTGCTGCCAGCGCCACAGTTTTGTAAGTTTATTTTCTTACTTTGTTTTATAAGATTATTATAATGGCATGTACCTGGTATTAAATTTGGGTCGGACTAAAGAGGACCACGAGACTCCGTTGACATTCCGAGGAATGGAGGAGAAGCTTCGCATCTTCAACAAGACTCAAGGAATGGATGCACGATATGGAGACCCTCCTCAGATTATGTTATGCAGGGACATATCTTCAGGATATGCTTGCCAGTCGAGCGGACGTCTAGTCAAGGAAGCTCGTGCAAGGAGCCTTAGCCAAGAGGATCTTGAGAGGAGATTCCTAAATGGATTTCTTGACAACAGCAAGGATCGCCCATGTATTACCGTGATATCAAGATGTACTAGGATATGTACATGAGACGATACGTCAGCTATATTGCAGCCTGACATGCTTATCTGAACGAGTTTATGGGCTTTTATTGCCAGTAAATCAGAGTCGCACAGTGGAAGCGTGATGGATAAACTAAGCTTACGATATGATGATCGCTAGAATAGCAATAAGAAATGAGTAGGCTCTAAGATTAGATAGCCTATCGCCTCATTTTGGGTATAGTGATCTTTCCATTTAAGGAATTGGATTGAGATTATGGAAGTTAAGTTTCCTGATTGTGAAACTTTTGCTCCATAAGAGAAATATTGGACATGGGGAAAATTTTGAGGATGCCTTAGTTTGGGGGTAGCAAATAAGCAATATGCTACCAACAACAATTTATTAGGCTATGATTTCTTTTATGATAAGGATGATGATTATGAGATTTGATGATATGAAGTTAACGAGGTTAAGGTCGATGGCACCAACCCTGAAGTCGACATATAATGGATGATTAAGGTCGACTGTAGACAACTATTTAAGTAATGGAAATTATGAGATGATGATTGGGAGTTTTAGTTATTCCTTAGAACTATAATTATGCCTTTGAGCTTTAAAAGAAATGCTAAAGGCAAGAAGAATGTTTCTACTAGCTAACAAGTAGCTAGTTGATACAAGGATACCTTTCATTGCATCACTTGAACAGTAATATGTTTTCAATAATACTATTTATTATTGATTTTCATGATTGAATTGGAAAAAATTCCAAAAAGTATCTTAAATGTAAGAACATATTAAGATACATAAAAGACAAGTAACAGTAAGGTGTCGTACCAACCTCCCGTGATCGTGGAGGGTACATGTTTCAGTTATGATTATTAACCTCTCGTTGATGCGTGAGGGTCAAGTTTATGATTCCCAGAACTGTTAGGGCCTTGCAAACCCTAGCTTTGTCTGGAGACTGCGTGCATTTGGTACGTACACTATGGGCCCACATGTTAAGACAAGATAATAAAACACAAAATGCTTTTCAAATATGAAAAAGCTATGTGATATGATATGTTTTTTTTTTTTAAGTATGGAAAAGTTATATATATGCTTTTCAAACATGGCAAGTTATATGATATACTTGCTCAGTTTTTCATGTAAATAGTTCTTGTGATGCAATATGAAAGGAAAGTATGATGGTATGAAATGAAAGCATGAGAATATGAGGAATGAATTATGATGATGTAGAAAGAAGATTATGGTTATATATAAAAGACATGATCCCATTAGGGTATTAAAATGGGAACATGAACAAGTTATTCAATCCATAGTAACTTGTTATGGATTGATGGTGGATTTGAAGAAAAGCCACTCAGGATTATTCGAATTTTCGAGGACGAAAATCTTTTAAGGAGGGTAGGATGTAATAACCCGAATTTTTATGACTCTAGATTTCCTTTAAATGAGGAAAACTTAAGTCTAGCTCATGTTTGGAATAGAATATCGGTATAAGTTTGAGTTCTCGGTTAATTAGCTACGAGACTCAACGATAGATTACTGAGCCTAGTCTAAGGCATTTTAAGGAAAATGGCGTGATAAAATTTCATGATTCCATGTTGGTCAAAGTTTGACCAAGAAAGTCAAAGTTGACCAAAAAGTCAAAGGTATGACTATACAGTAATGGGATAAGCAGTATGAGAAATATACTGCGAAAATTGTCTTTTTGGACAAGATAGTTGGAATAAGCTAAGAGACCACCCTAGAAAAATCAAGCACACTAAATTGGATATCAAAGTCCTAATGACTTTCCGAAATAAGAAAAAAAATTTTTACAGTCTATTTTTACGCAGATAAATTTTGGACTGCAGTCAAGTATAACAGTACTGAATTATACTATGTATTAGTGAAAACAGTATTGAAAATATCTGTGTTAGCAAGAAAATAGACTGCATTTTAAGGAAAAAGCCAAACAAGGCCTTATGATGATGTCACCCTATTTTGGAATTATGACATCATTTTGATTTAAGGAAATTGTGGAAAGAAATCTTTGCCACCTAAGCACTATAATGGCCGGCCACCTAAGGGGTAAAAATATAAATATTTTGTCTTTTGGGGGCAAAAGTGTAATTTTGGAAAATATAATGATGTAAGCATGATGTAAGCACATGATGTCATCAAGATGATGTCATCATGATGAGGTAAGCAAAACTTGGGATCCAAGGCATGCAATGGCCGGCCAACACTTGTAGGGGTCAAAGTGCAAATATTTTTGCTTCAAGGACTAAAGTGCAATTTTGGAAAAGTAATTAAATCCAAATTCAAGGACTTTTTAGCAATTTTGAAAGTTCAAAATCAGCTATACATAGGGGTGTAGGGGGGCGGATTTTGATGGGAAAAATTGGGAAAACAAGCCAAACTATGGCAAAATTCTTCCATACCCATTTTCTCTCTAAAACCGACCCTAGGAAGAGAAAAAAAAAATTAGTTGGCTGGATTTTTGGTAATGGCCAGACCTTGTGTGAGTGTGTGAGGCTCAATTTAATTGGCCAAAATTTTTGGAACCCCAATTGGAGGGGAGGCCGGTTGTGTGGAGCCAAGGAAAAAGGGAGAGAAAAGTTGGAACCAATCAAGCCAACCTCTTGGATTGATCTAGGTAAATCTCTAAAACCCTTAAGTTTTTCTATTGAGCTTGAAACTAGATACTCATGTGGTTGTTTTTCATGAGGAATGGCCGAAAATTGGAACCCATTTGGGGGAGGAGAATCGGCTGCAATGGCAGCCAAGGGGGAGTGAGGAAAAAGTTGGAATCCAAGCTTGTGAACCAACATCCAAGGTCTAGAGGTAAACCCTTGGCCCTAAACCTTTTTAATTTGAGCTTAAATTTGGGAAATTTAAGTGTATTTCCATGTTTGGGATGTAAGAGCATAAGCTCATTTTCTTATGCCATGCAATAAGTTTTGTGCTTGATTATGTGCTTGATTAGGGTACTAAGGTCTCAATTATGATTATGGTGCATGATTTGATAAGTATGCTTGCATGATTATTAAGATTGCATGCATGCACATAAGGTGTTTGTGATATGTTCCCAATATGCCTAAAAAGTTATAGGTCATGCATGTTTATGTTTGAGCTAGATTAGAAGCTTGATTGATAAATGGTGATGCAAATCAAATGTTTTGCAAAACCTAGTTTGGTGCAAGAACACCCAAGGGTTTTGCCTTGCATGGATGAATGTTTTACGTTAGAAAGCGCTGCATGACTGATATTAGGCTCCCGCTGCGGGCGGTCGAGTTAGAATCCGCGAAATAGGACGTAAACCGGACTTAACAACCGAAACTGCCAATTCGGATTCCAAACTGGCTAGTTTCGGGAAAGTGGAAATTTAAGGCTTTTAGAGGCCGAACTGGGTGAAACGTAAAACATGAAAGTTGTTCAGAAGGGTTTTTCCTAGGGAGCAACGTGGACAGTTCCCCAAATTGAGGCTCCAATGGCCTCTGTTTTTACAGAAAACCGAGACTAGTCTGCCCAGACCTAGTTTACACGACCAGTCAGTTTCAAATTAAAACTGACAAGAATACAAGCAGAACTGGATTTTTCTCAAAACATGAAAGTTTTAGGATTTTTCGAGAGCTAAAAATTTTGTGAAGACAACTTTTTCAAAATCGGAATGGATCTTTAAACTGACACGGTTTTATAAAGACTATGCAGGGAACAGGAAATTCCTGCACAGGATTTTCTAAAAACAGTTCGGAAAAATTGTATCTTTCCCCAAAACCACTGTTTTGACTAGGGAAACTATTCCAAAGGCAGTTTCCAGCCCTAAATGATTTTACAAAAACCTATTTCAAAAATATGAATTTTATGAGTTAAGTAAAAGATTTTTGAGGTTAATTTACCCAAGTTTCCAAAGAAATGGAAAATGAATTTTTTTTAACCAAATTGGGTAAGCAAGATGATTACAGGTAATAACCGGAAGTGATATCCGAGTTACTGGGCCAAAGCCTAAAGCTCAAGTTTGACCCATATAGGGTTAACCTTAGTTGACCAAAAGTTGACTTTGGTTGACCAAAAGTTTGACTACAATTAACCTTAAGGGTTAGTCAAGATAACCCTAAAGGATACCAAGATTAATAAATTGGGCTAAGATATAGGGTAATTGAGGTAACAAGGTTAGGAAGGTAACCTAACCCTAACGGTATGTATAAAGGTTTAGCACATGAGGGTATCCAACGTAACCTCTTAAAGATTAATCCATATTGGGTTGTTTTTAAAATAATAGGGTTACTATTTGTAACCCAGTAAGACATCTAGTATCGGGGACATACAACTAGGATTATGTAGGCATGTTGGTTAGATCACCAACATTCCACAATACTAATTAGAACCTCACCTATGTCCTTCAACAAGCAGGAGGGAACCTGCAGCTGTACTCAGAACAGGAGCAGCATTGCGCAGGACATAACAAGAGAGGTAAGTACAACTCCGCCTACAACATAGGACCTTTGTTGTGCTACCTGCTTAATGTGTTATATATGCTAAGGTATGATGTGGTATGTTATGGTATGCTAAGGTATGATGTGGTATGCTATGTTATGAGGAAGTATGTTATGTTATATGTTTTAATAGTGTAACATCATGAAGCATGTTCACTAATATTGAATCACATGGTAATAACAAGACAAATAAGATGCTGTGTCGTACCGACTTGCCACAAAGGCGGGTTTAAATGGTATGGTTCATGGTTTGAGTTGGATTGGATGGCTACCTAAACTACTCCATGTTAAACTTTGTGTTTCATGGTTTGAGTTAAAACGGACTGCCGCCTTCAACCATTCCTTGGCTACGTACCACGGTACGAGCACACATGATAAGTAAAGGAATAGAACTAAGCTAAGTTATGAATCCATATTTGATTCATAAGAGGTCATAATTGGTTCATGCATAATGATATGTGTTTTGCGTCACGGATGTAACAGTTGTACTTGCTGAGCGAAAGCTCACGTCTTACGTCTATGCTGTAGGTAAGCAACCTGTCAGCAATCTCTGATGCAATACTGTGGAAGGCTGGTGCTGCGGACTGTGAAATGTGGGATGGACACTGCCACGGATTTTGGAAAAAAAAATATACTCTATAAAATATGTTGTAATGAAAAAAAGGGTTTTCATATTTTCATGATGTTTTAAGTATGAATGACAAAGTTTATGTATGTATGGCAAGCAAGTTGCCTCTTGTGGTACCAATCCGCATTAAGTCGGGTTTGGTCTACAATTTGATTTCGATGGCCTTCAAGGAGGGTTTGAAAGTTTGGTACTCGAGTAAGTACCTATCAGTAAGTATGAGTTTGAGGATGAAGTTCAAGTTGAAAGTTTTAAAATAAAGTTTAAAAGAAAAAAAAAATTCCCCCCAGATTTTCCGCAAGTTTAAGTTCAGCATGTAAGTAAGGTGACGACCCGGCGTGGGAAGTCGGGGCGTTACAACAGCCTAGGCTTTTGGTTATAATACTTACCCAAGTATGATCAATGAATGTTATGATACATGATGTGATGTATGTTAGAACTGTTTGATACTAGGATAGGTTGTAGGATATGACGATGTTATGATATGATTATGTCCTGATATATGTATGGCACGTTCATGATTATGATATGAGGTATGTTAAGTTGAAATACAATTATGACTTATGTAGGTGTGAGATCATGAAGTATGTTCACCATTACTAAGATAAGAATGAGATCAAGTATGAGATAATGACAAGTAAGCATGATGGCAAGCAAGCTTGCCTGTGTCGTACCGACCGGCGTCAGGTCGGGTTGGACTATGGTTTGAGTTGGATTGGGCTGGCCGCCCCAACCACTCCATAGTTGTGCGCCCGGTACGAACACTTTTGTTAAGGGGCCCATAAGATAAGTTAAGTTAAGACAAGTTAAGTCATGAAAGTATGTTATGAAGAATAAGAAAACATAATGAAGCATAAATGGCTCATGCATGATTACGATAGGAAAAGTTATGATATATTTATATAAGTTGGGTTTTGTGTCGCGGATGTTAATATTGTACTTGCTGAGCGAAAGCTCACGTCTTACGTCTATGCTGTAGGTAAGCAACCTACGGACACCTGTTGATACAAGATGACGAGCGTGGCAGGGCGAGCTGTGAAATGTGGGAATTATAACCCCTACGCGTTTGGTTCTTTTATGAATTATTTTATTGGTATTCGACCATCGTAATTAATTATTACGTATATGCACATACGTTAAAAAAAAAAAATTTCTGCTGTTTACCTTAAGTAAATATGTACAATTTGTATGTATGTACGTATGTATGTATGGTAACGGCCTGTGCTAGGCGGGTCGTTACACATGACTTGTGATTTTACACATTATACTTCCATGAATTTTTCTATTGTTATACTGACAGTCACCCTTTCAATATTCTCTAAGAAATATTTGACTGAAATTGAACACATTCTAAACACATATGAGCTTCATTTATAAGTAAAATTGTAATTAAATATTTTTTAAAGGGAAATTTTATTTTATCAGAGATATTTTGAAAGTAACTGTACTTACATAGCATCATCAGAGATATTTTAAAAATACAATTTCTCACTAAAATATGTTTAATTACAATTTTAGCCTTAATCAGAAGCTATGTGATCTTGAATGTTTTCAATTTCCATTCAAATTTTGACAAAATATCAATAAGGGTTGTTTGTGTAACAATTGAAAATTTGGAGATGATATGATAAGTAAAATTAAAAAATCAGAAACCAATAAGATTGGTGTATAGTTCAAGGATCATTTGTGTAATTAACACCAAATATTTATAATTGAAAAAAAATTAAAATGGATTAATAATTGTGATAAAATCAAATGCTCTAATATTTTTAATCATTTTAATCATTCGATTTTGTCATTTTTGCATTTTTGTTAAATTTTTAGTTTAATTTTTGCCTTCTTTACTTTTTTTCTTTTTAGTTTTATAATTTAACTACAAGGACTCTTTGGGAATAGCAGGAGTGTATAAAAAAATATGTATATATTTAACTTTAAATTTAATTTGATGGGTGGTTTAGGTTAAAAAAAAAGGTGAAAAATGTAGATTGAGGCGCCTCAACCAAAATTTTACTGTGTGAAAAGTTGTCGTTCCAAAAGAAATAAATTATATCTTTTAGGAAAGTTTGTGCAATCATTTTACAAAATTATATCTTCTAGGAAAAAGTGTATTTTTTTTTTTTCCTTCTTAACTTAGGATTGAGATGTAAACTCAATATTTTGTTATAAAATAAGGCACGGGCAATTATATTATTCGTAGATAAGAGGATGACTATCAAATTTACTACTTCGGCTTTCTCTCTTAGAGGATTCCTTTTGCTTACTAAGATTTATAAAATAGATTAGATCTAATAACATGGTTGAACTTTATATGTCACTAGTTGAACACATGTTTCGTGCATGTAAATAATATATTGCGTAAAAAATATAAGAATTTAAAGAGAAAATTACAAAAAGAAATGAAGAAGAACATAATGATAAAATCAGGAAAAAAAAAATTTTGAAACTCTATACGATATTTAAACAACGAAAACCAAAATTTCTTAATAAAATTTCAAAACAATTTATTCAAAACCCATTTCAACCAAATTAATCAAAGATATAAGTTATTAAACATATATAAATATGATTATGTAAATGTGTATATTTATGTAATGAGAAATGAAAAAGATAAAAAAGGATAAAAGCATAAAAGAAAATAAATGAGAGAAGAAAAAGATAAAATATAAAAAGAAAGAGAAAGTATAAAAGCAAAAAAGAGAAGTAAAAAACCATTGAGTTGACACATGACGAAGGAGAGAAAGTATTATTGATTTTTTTTATATATAATATATATATATATATATATATATGTTAAGATTAACATTAAGATAAAACATATGTGATTAACAGTTCTTAAACGGTAAAAAGAAAATGAAAAAGAAAAAGAAAAACACGTAATGGAAATCTAAAAGCAACATAAAACGTTAATAAAGTCCAAAAAAGGGTGAAAATGACGGATACAAACAACGACCATAAACTTAAGCAGCAATAAAAGGAATATTTATAGCAAATCCAAAGGAAACGTCTAGAATAAAAGAGAAAATAAAATGGGAAAAAGAAACCACAACAATGGAAAATAAAAAAATAAAGAAAAAAAAATGAAAAAAGGTGGGAAAACATAACGAAAGAAACGAACGTGACGGAACAGGCGACAATAAATTATTGCAAAACTATGAATTCAAAAATAATAATAATAATTTTGAGGTATATATCTGTTATTAGACCTCAATCATACGTCTTTCTTTTTTAAGTGTAATCATATTTCATTAGTAGATCTGTTTTTATTTAAGGGTTTTGTCTCATGTAATACGGGGTTTGTTATATTCGATATTTTTTTTATCTTCTTAGTGAGAGTAATGAAATTTTCTCTTTAAAAATAATAATAACAATAATATAGTTACAGTCAGTGATGGATCCATAATTTTTTTAGCAAGGGCACGGAGAAAAATTTTAAAATTTAATAACTTGATATAATAAAAAGTTTAATATTTTTTTATTCTAAACAAATTTTTTTGTCATGTTAATTACCATATACTTACTATTACATATAACTTAAAAAAACCAAAACAAAACAAAACAAATATTCGGAAAAGTAAAGAGAAAAAGCTAGATAAACTAAAACACAAAAGAGATGGCTTTGTAAACTTGAACTCGATGGCCGGCAGGTTATTATTATCTTGTAGTCGTTATTGGCCGACAAATCTCATATCAATTACTCTGCCATTTTCATTTCTTTAGTTCTGCAAAGCTTTCTTTCTTTGTCGGAGCAAAAAGAAGAGAAGAACATGGCTTTAGACTAGGTGGGAGAAGCTCTTCTCAAGAGCGTGTCGGCGAGAGACTGTTGCCGAGAATGCCTTCGACGTGTCTGGTAGAAGAGTGTGAAGTTTATGGTAGAGATGATGACAAGGATGTGATTGTTAAGTTGTTGATGTTGAATGATGCCGTCAGCGAAAAGATTTGGGTAATTCCGATCGTCGGGATGGGCGGGGTTGGAAAAACTACAACGATGATGAAGTTCAAATTAAGGAGTTTTGAACTCAAGGCATGGGTCTGTGCCTCTGAAGATTTTGATGTTTGTAAAGTCACAAAAACGTTACTTCAGTCGGACTCTTCTGATGGTGCCATAGACCTGAATTCGTTGCAACTCAACTTGCATTGAAAGAGAGGTTGATGGGAAAGAAGTTCTTGATTGTTCTGGATGATGTTTGGAATGAGAACTATCTTGATTGGGAGGCGATGAAGATGCCTTTCAAATACGGGGCTCAAGGAAGCATGATTATCGTGACAACGAGAAGTCAAAAGGTTGCGTCAATCATGGGAACTATTCGAAGCCATCGTCTGAAGGAATTATCGGATGAAGCTAGCTGGCAACTTTTGGATAAGCATGCATCTGGCATCAATGGAGACTTCACTACACATCCGAATGAAGAAAGAATTGGTAGAGAAATTGTTAAGAAATGCACAAGCTTGCCATTGGCTGTAAAAACGCTTGAAGGCCTCTTACGCTCTACGGAGGATGTTCGGGAGTGGGAAAGAATAGCGAAGAGTGATATTTGGGAGTTGGCTGATGAACAGAGCAAAATTTTTCCTGCTTTGAGATTGAGTTACCACTATCTCCCTCCACACTTGAAAAGATGTTTCGTTAATTGTTCACTATTTCCCAAAGACTATAGGTTTGAAAAGAACGAATTGGTCTTCCTATGGATGGCTGAAGGTTTCGTGGAGCATCCAGGGAGAAGTATGAGAATGTAAGAAGTGGCTGATGAGTATCTAGATCATTTTTTCAATATTCAAATGAGTCCTTCTTTACTATTCATACCTTTTGGTTGATTTGGCTAAATTTGTTTCCAGAAAATATAGTTTTTGTGTAGAGACAAGTGGCAGCTTGGATGAAATGGAGACAAATCGGGCACGTCATCTTTCTTACTTTTTGTTACGGTCTGATCCCTACGAGAGGTTATATTCTATTATTGAAGCTCCTTGCTTGCAGACTTTCCTACCAATACATTGGTCATTGATGAATATGGCGTTTTACCTGAGGAAGTAGTAGGTGATCTGTGTTTGAAGTTTAGGCGTTTGAGGGTTTTATCTTTCTCTTTCTATAAAAACATCAAACAGTTTCCTTATTCAATTTGTGAATTAAGGCATCTTCGCTACCTAAACCTCTCTTACACTTCAATTAGTAGCTTACCAAAATCTGTAAGCAAGCTATACAATTTACAGACTTTGTAGTTAGCAAATTGTCAATCCCTAACTAAGCTGCCTAACGATTTCCATCGCCTCACTAATTTGAGATATCTCGATGCCTATAGAAGCAACCTAGAAGAGTTGTCAGAATCTGTTAGTATGTTGTACAATTTACAGACGTTGAAGTTGTCTGGTTGTCGTTCTTTGACTAAGTTGCCTAACGACTTCCATCATCTCATAATTTGAGATATCTCGATGCTTCTGGCAGTGGCCTAAAAGAGTTGCCAGAATCTGTTAGTATGTTGAAGAATTTACAGACCTTGAAATTGGCATACTGTCATTCTCTCACTAAGTTGCCAAAAGATTTTCATAATCTCATAAATTTGAGATATCTGGATGTCAATAGCAGCGGTCTGGTAGATATGCCAACTCGAATGGGTAGAATGAAAAGTCTCGAGACCTGACTACCTTCGTTGAGCGAACAGATAATGGTAACTTGATTAGAGAATTTGGAGGACTTTCACATCTTAGAGGAGCTCTTCACATTAAGAAATTGCAGAATGTATTAAAAGCAGAGGATGCACTAGAGGCAAACTTGAAGGAAAAGAAGTATCTTGCGGAGTTGAAGTTGGAATGGGATGATGAAACTGGTGATTCAAACCATGAATTCGATGTACTTGACAATCTATGGCCTAACTCAGCCTTGAAAAAGCTACAGATCAAGATTTATGGAGGTACCGAATTTCCAGATTGGTTAGTTGATCCGTCATTCTGCAACATAGTTGATGTACATCTTTGGAAATGCAAACATACTAACTGCTCGCCTCCGCTTGGGAAATTATCGTTCCTGAAATTTCTTTGGATCGGTGAATTTGACGCGCTAGTGAAGGTGGGTCATGAGTTATTCGGGAATAGGTCTTCAACTGTGAAGCCATTTGCATTGTTGGTAGTCTTAGAGTTCTTTAAGATGTCAAACTGGGAGGAATGGTCAATGGTACCTGAAGATGCTGAAGCTTCTCCAAAGCTAAAACAACTTTCTCTATGGCACTCTAAGAAGCTAACTGCAGATTTGCCTCGCTTCCTTCTATCTTTAACAGATGCCAGATGTCAGCAAACTAAAACTTGTTGATTGCAACAAGCTTACTGGAGGCTGTCAAGTTGTAGAATCATTTGAGTGTCTCCAACATCTGGAAATCTCCACTTCTCTTTATTCAACAACATGCAGGTCTCTTCCCGCTTCCTTGAAAATGCTACAACTCAGTGGGTGCAAGAATTTAGAATTTCCTCTACTCTAATCATCCCACTGCCCCAATCTGACTGAACTTCGTATTCACAACTGTGAAAATCTCATCACCTCTGAAATGAGCTGGAATCTGCAAGGACTTCCTAATCTTAAAACGTTTTCAATTTTAGGATTTGGATGGAATTGTCAGTTCGAGTCATTTCCGGCAGAAGCGCTGCTGCCTAGCACTATCACACATCTTCATAGTAGTAATCTGAAAAGGCTTAAAACCTGGATAATAACAGGCTTCAACAACTCACCTTTTTAACATCACTATGTATCTTCTTCTGCCCTAACTTGCAAACTATTCTGGAACAAGGGTTTCCCCAATCTCTTGAATTTTTGAGCATCCACGAATGTCCTTTGCTAGAGAAAAAGTGCCTAACCCAAGAAAAAGCATCCAAGAATAACAGCTCACCTTTTTAATTTTCCTCTCTCTCTCTCTGTTTTTTTTGTGTGTGTGTGTGTGTGTGATTGAGCATATTCAGTGCTGCATAAACAGTTTTGGAGGTTTGTTTGTTATACTAATCATTCGATCTATTTTGTTCTGGGTGTGTATTTTTTTTTTTTTTTTTTAAACACAATTCTAAAGGTAATTTTCTTAATTATTGTAATGCTTTTTCTTCTTCTTTCTTTTTTTTTTTTTTTTTTCCTAAATTGTTTCAATATGCATCATTTTTCAAACTTTCCATTATACCAAGGATTTGAATTTGAAAGATTTCTATTAGGATTTAATTTTCCATCCTCACATAAGGTTCTCGTGAGCTTTCTATCAACTATTTAATTAAAGTTAAGCAAAAGGGGTAAATCATAACAATTTAGAAATCACAGTAGGTAAATTATAAAAATTAGAATTTTGAGGGGCAAGTCAACAAAGATTATTGAACAATATTAAGTAATTAATTAACAGTCATTTGGATCACTTATGAAAATCACCCAGTCCTTGTCCCAATGGCACGAACCCAGTCATTTTTTTTTTCCCCTTTTTTTAAAATTTTTTTTCTTATTATCTACTAAATTGATTAGGGGCATGATATGAATCTTCAGTGGTGCTAATTTCATTAGGATGTAGTAACAATTTGTTCGTCTTCCTTTTGTTTTTCTCTTTCTCTCTCTCTTAGGGAGAAAAAATAACAACTCAAGAAACTCAAGGTCCTACGCTACAGTTAAAACATAATTTGAATATTAAAATTAACCTAATATTCACAAGAAACAAATGATAAAATCAATTTGACTTAAAAAAAAAAAAAAAAAAAAGAGATGTTGTCGAGACAATCCGCACAAGGCTTTCTTTTGGTGACCAAACACCAAAGTACTAAAAATGCTTATCAACCAAAAGGCCCTAACAAGTTACAACACCTCTCCGGTTTAGTTTTATATCTTCAACTCACATTTTTTTATTGTAATTTTTGTCTCTTTTTGAAAAGTTAACAAAAATTAGAACTAGTTTTCTAAAAATAAACTAACACCAACTTAAAATTTTCTTTTCCAACCGACGAACCAAAAGCACATGTTCCTCGACTTGCGCTCAAATTTTTTTTTTTTTTTTCCTTTTATAAAGGCAGTTGGGATTGCATTAGCTTTGAAATGTTGTCTCATACCATAAAATATAAAAACCACATTCTACATACCCAACCTCACCAGTATATAGCACCTATGTTATTTACCATACATCTGATCATATGTTGATTCTTAATTGGATCTAGAAATTTTTCGTAGTGGAATGCATTAGTGGATACAATTTTTAAATTAAAAAAGAATGACTTTATATGGATAAAAAAGTTTAATCATTTTCTATTTTAATTTGATAGACATATTATAACTATTAGATGTCGCTCTTACATTTTGAAAACATGATAAAATTTTTCTTTCAGCTTATCTCAAATGTTGGAATTATGAAAACATGAGAGTTTTTAGCCCGCGATCTGTTATAAATTATTTCAATTTCTTAACTGCAAATTACGTTTCACTTTTATTTTATTTCACACCATCACTCTTTTGCCGATAAATAAACACTAAATGCATCAATAATCAGGATGTTGATAATATTTAAAGTTAATGTTTTTAAAATCAAATAAAATATAAAGTAAAAAAAAAACAAATAAGATTTGTTTTAGAAAGATAAATGTAGATAAAAAAAAATTGGGAGCAAAAAAAAAATCTTGGTTATGATACTAAAACATTAAAAAAAAAAAAAAAAACCACACACACACACACAAGTTTACTTATGGTATTAAAACAACAAAAAAAAAATCTAAATATTTAGTGAGAGTATATTTGAAAAAAAAAACAAAAAAACAAAAAACAAAAAGACTTTTGAGTAGGAATAAATTAAAACTATTTCAAGAAATATGGGGCTTTATTTGAAATAATTTAAATGGGGACATGTGCCTCTCATTGGACCCCCTACTACATCCGTCCTTGCTTGATGGCAATATCATTCCATCAAAGATGACTACCATTCTAGATTTCTTCTTCTTTCCCTATTTCTCAATTTTGTTGCTTCCATAATTTGCATCACTAAGGCAGGGATATACATGCTTGAGTGCAGGAATACCAACATAGTACCTAGATTTCGGCAAATTTCTCGAATTCCAAAAACGACATCTATAGATTTCTGTAGAAGTAACATCAAGAGAGAATTCGTCGTAAATATTCCATAATGAACTTTATGTTTATGTCAACGGCCAAATGGAGGAAAAGTTGTAATGAAATCTAGGAGAATCCAGAGATCGGACGTGTTTTTGTCTTTAACACCAAATAAAAGACAAGTAAGCGTCTTCAGACTGAGGGAGATGTTATTGAGCGGGGACAACAGCCTCCAGTACTCTATTTTTTTAAAAGAGAAAATATTCCATTAAAATTTTATATTTTGTTTTTCATTTTTATCCACACTTAAAAATTAAATATCTTTACATGTGTCCTCTTTAAAAGCTATTTTGTAACTTTTAAAGTATAAACACTCATCATAAGCTGTTGTAATATATTTTATTATTCATCTTTATACATATGTATTTGGTAGTTCTTCAAAACCACTAAGGTATCTTCTTTTTTTTTTTTTTGGTGTAAATTATGAGAGGACAACTAATATCAAAGGAAACAATAATATCCCAAAGGACAAGTAATATGTTGACACCCTATTATCGACTTAGCCGTTATCAAGTCCTTAACTTGATTTATTAAATAAAAGAAAAATTGCAAAAGATTCTTACAAATGAAAGAAACCTTCCGAAAGAGCGTAAAGCAAAAACATCAAAAAGAATTCTTCCTAAGAATAATGAGCTGGGAACCCTGCAAAGTAGAAAACTGATGCCAGAAGTGATAGCCAAAATTACACTTTTGAAACTCAGCTTCTATGATAGACTTCATTAAAAACCATATTAGAAAAACTCAATGGGAAAAACCACTAAGATATCATTTAATATTTTTTAATCTTAATTTCTCAAAAAAAAAAAAAAAAGTTTGTTTAGGCTCCTAGTAAAAAAACAAGCTCTTGCATACAATTACACAACAAGCCCGTACAAAGGGTTTGGTTAAGATATGTCAAATTCCACACAAAATTTACAGATAGAACCTATACATGTTCTCCAATTATATCTTTCAAACTAACAATCTGTCCCTCTCCACCCAAGGGGTGAAGTAGAAGTAGTATATTTCCCACAGATCAAAATGGAGTAGAAATAAGAGAATATTTGTGACAAGTGATCTTACGAGTGATTTGGCTAGATTCGTATCTCAAGGAAATTGTTGGAAATTTTTTTTTTTCACGGTTGAAAAGGAAATGGTATAAAAATTAGAAGATGATAACTCAAGAGAAACTATGATGACGACGTGTTAGTTTGGGATCTATTTGACATTGTTTTCACTTTTCCTTTTATTGCGGTAAAAGAATATAAGCACTAAAAACTATAGTTTTTCATTGACTGTTTGGAATCCCAATTAAAATGATGCACATCTAATGAAAGTGAAGTTGAAAAATGCTATATAAGGAATTAAAACGTTGATGATGTTTATAAAATAATGCGAAGAAAACTATAGTTTGAGTTTCAAATTTTTTAGAAGAGTTTTTATATTTAAGCGAAAATGTTTACTAAAGTTAAATAATAAACACTAAATATTTTTCTGATTAATATCCAAGCGTATTCGTCCATCATGAAATATAACATTACCAGTCAACAAAGTTAATTAATAAACACTAAATATTTGGCACGGTGACACTATAGTTCTTTTCAATTTTTAAAGAGTGCGTGGTCATGTAAATAATTTCGGTCACGGAGCTTATAGGGTGATAGTAATTTTCCTTCTTATTTTCTTATAGTTAATTAAAATTTTCTTTGATAGTATGCAACAAATTCAACCGATTTCTACGTACCTAATACCCACAACTGTGATGGCAGGAATAATCTTTTTTTCAAATAATCTAGTATTAATTATATATTTGACTTTTTAGGTCCTTTATTTCACAAATAAATAAATAAATAAATAAAAAGAAAGAAAGAAAGAAATAAAAACAACAACAACTTGCAAGCCCGATTGCTTGTCTACTGATCAACTTGGGAATGGTACATATTATCTTTGTGTTGTATACTCCGGCACGACACAGAAAGAAATTCCATGTGGTTTAAGTATGTGGCTATAGATGTAATACTAGCTTTTTTTCTTTTCTTTTTCTTTTTCTTTTTTAAAATATCTGTGCACTTGTCCCCACTTGCATTTTTATCTTCAAATTTTAATTCTAGTTTTACGTAATTTTTTTTTAAGAGAATTTCAACTGTCCCATGACTAATTTCAGTTTTGCCGTTATTTAATAATAAAATTTGTAATTGCACCGTCATTAAATAGCATAAATTATAGTTTTGTCTCCATTTAGTCAAGAAATATCTGTATTTTACTATTATTTTTTTGGCTTTTCTGATCCTTGAATTCTTAAGATCGCCGTTTTATAACAAGGGCAGAAAATTAACACTGAAGAAAAATGAACTCTTCTTTAGCTTTTCTTACCCTTGAATTGCATTGCATTGCATAACAGCTTAACAATTACAAAATAATGATAATAATAATAATAATAATAATAATAATAGCAAGGAAAAAAATTAATGGTAACAATAATAATTGCATGCTACGTTATAATCTAGTTTAAGATGAGGGCTGGATTTGAATTCTACATTTTAATGACGTCAAGTTTAGAATCGTTATTAAGTTATGTCTCTGAAAAACAATAATAATTATATTAACAAATCCTTAGGAGGTCAACTAGTTGCTATATTGATTGTACAAAATTGGTTGGTTTAGCTGGCTTAATACGTGTACATATATGTCATTGTAATATAATGGTGACCTATCTCAAATATAGTTGTCAAATAGCACTTACATGAATTATCCTTTTAAAATTCCATTAGCTTCTATCCATTTTAAAAAATCTGACTGGGTTGCTACGATCTTTGTCTTCTTGATAATCTTTGATATAAACCACAAAGTTACGTGACAAGTGAACACGTTTTTCACATGCGCCTAATTATACGTTTATTAATATCTAGTTGTATAAATATAATTTTTTTAAAACGACAGCGTAAAAAAAATATATCATTTGTACCGACGAAATTAATACGTACGCTACAATCTTATCTCTTAGGACTATAATCCCGTATATGGTTTTATTATCTCTATACGTCCTGTATGCCTCTTGTTTCTTTATCAATTCTATATTTTCTACAGATCAATTTAACATTTCAGAGCAAAAATGGCCTTGTTCAACAATGTTTCCCTGGTGCTCCTACTGCTGTTGGTTGCGACGTCGTCGATGGCTAATGCTCGGTCCTTGGAAGTGTCTTCTGTATCTACAGGTATATTTGCTTCTCCTGATGAAACGTTGTTGAATGTGTAAAATTATTTGTAATTCTATCTTACCATTATTTATTTATTCATTCATTTTGTGATTGTTACTCTTCTAGAGCCAAAATTCTGTTCGAGTTGCGAGTGCAAAGAAGAAAACGGAAACACAAGATGCTATCGGACGGATAGGAAGATTGGAAGCTGCCCTTTGGTTTGTAGCACACGTTGCGCTTGTTTTGAAATGCTTCCGCTGCAATGCTTCTGCACGTATGAGGTCGATACTTGCTCCCCATCGGACTGCCCCGTCAACACCGTCACCGTGCTTGAGAATCTTTTCGCCTACAATTTTGGAAACTAAATGCAGTTTATTAATCATGTAGCCTAGCATATGTTTTGTTATCCATGTATGCATATGCTTTTCCAAATCACTAGAAAAATAAGCATCCCTAGAGTATGCCTTAATTAATTAGCTTCAACCAGTGATGTTGTGGCTTTTTTAAAATAAGTGTAAGCTTTTCCTTTGAATAATAATAACGTACTTCAACTTCGGTGTCTGTTGCTTGCCTAATTAAATTTACAAAATGGTTTGCATGATATCGGCCTGCATTAGACATAAAACTAAGAAATTTAATGTTAAAACCTTTGGCATAAGGACGGGGCCACCAAGATTACTGATATGTTTGTAACAATGGTTTGACTTAGAATTTTTAGTTTGGAATTGATTAACTTTTGAAGAACTAGTTACAAAATTTATTGACTTAAAAAAAAAAAAAAGGACAAAAAGTGAGTTGGAATTTTTAGATTGGAACCTAAGTTTCAAAACGAAGCAGTTTGTTTAGTCTTCCATGTTAAGGTTTTGCACCCGTGGTTCATGTATCTTCCAACACTCTGCAAGGCTTGATATAAATTTGTACCCGACATTGTCACACATTTGATCTTGCAGAAGAACCATTGCAAACTGTCTTTCGATAAACTGGCAGAACTCGGCATAAAATGGTCACTTGTTGCACATGTCCTTAGAGTTTCAACTAGACAAAATGTACAATTCTACGTAAATAAATAATCACAATTTTTGTGTCTCTTTTCAGCTGCTACGACGAAGGCATGTCACCCAATAAGCAGAGCATTGTGTTAGGAAATTTTATAAGATGGACATACATATATCAATTAATTATGCAATATTGGCTATCTAGTTTGTCTAGCCCATTCAAAGTGGATCAGTTAAGGCTCATTAAGTAATTGAGCATTTAGGACATATCATCTATTATTAATGATGGGTTAATAATAAAATAAAATGCTCTATAGCTCTAAATAGGTTATGGTCCCCAGTCTAAACCTAATATATTATTTATTGTCATAGTGAATTAAGGTTGTGGAAGACTGTTAACCCTAGTGCTTCTCAATGGATTCAGTTATATATCTTCTTATCAAAATTTCTTAATGATTTAACATGTGATCCTAACCTTAGTGATAGATTTTTATCAATAAAGTTTTTCCCAACATATTGTTCACAATTCCACTAAAATAGGATACAAAGAAGCATTAAAAAAAAACCCCTATTAATATAGTTTTAAAACAATGTGCAAGAACATTCTTATATATATATATATATATATATATATTTAAATGCAAGAACAAAATAGATATTAACAAGAGTGGACTAACCACCAAAACTGTTTAAGCAGGTTTGATCATGAGTAAATATTGCATATGCTCAATCAAAAAATAGGAAGCCGAAAAAAAAAAAAAAAGCAAAAACAACAACAACAACAAAAGACGATCGCTATGATTCTGAAAAGTATATGACATGAGAGTAATTTTCCATCTTATTTTCTTATAGTAGCGGTTTCTTGTCTTATTATATTTTTCTTTGATAATATGTAATAAATTCAAACGATTTCTATATGCTTAAACGATTTCTTCAATTATATATAACACCTACAACTATAACAGGCATAATCTAGGGATAATTCCACATCTGACGCTAGTATAAAGTGTTAGAATTTGAATCCTTAGTTCCCCAACTATATCACAAAAAACAAAAAAACAAAAAAAAAAAGGAAAAGAAAATAAAAGAAAAAGAAACACCCACAACTTGTAGTACTCCCAAGAGCATGTCTACTAATCAACTAGGGAATGGTACATCGCATCTGGTGTTATATTCCGTCACGACTCATAAGAAACTCTGTGTGGCTTAAATACATGGCTAGATATGCAGTACTATTTTTGTTAAAATATTTGCGCACGTGTACCCACTTGCATTTTTATTTTTATTTTTATTTTTTATTTTTAATTCCAATTCTAATTTATTTATTTATTTTTTTTAGAATTTCAATTGTGCCTTGACTAATTTCAGTTGTGCCGTTATTTGATAATAAAAATTATGACTGTGCCGTCCTTAAATAGTTTAAATTATTATTATGTCTCCATTTAGTCAATAATTATCTTCGTTTTTATTATTATTATTATTATTATTTTTGACATACTGATGTCAAAAGTTTTGGAAGAATATTCCAAGTTCATCTTTTGTACTGTATTTTCCTGGATCATTCCTTAGCCAGGGTTTGGAAATTACTATCACAACCAATAGCAGTAGGAGCAACGTTATTGAATAAGGCCATTTTAGCGCTCTGAAACGTGAAATTGATTTGTGAAAAATGTAGAATGGATACAAGAACAAGATGCTTGAGAGACGTGTATATATAAAAGAACAGGAACCACATATGGGATATATATATAGGCCAAACAGATAAGATTGTAGCTTATGTATTGGTCGGCACAAATTTTTTTTTTTTTTTTCCGATGTCGTTTTCGAAATATTATTTACAACTTGTTAATAAACGTAGGCATGTGAACAACGTGTTTATTTTTCATGTTACTTTTTGTGTTCTATATCTTTACGATAATAGAATAGGCTAGAAGATGAAGAGCAGCCAGCAAGCCAGCCAGCTTTTTTAAAATTGGATAGAAGCTAATGCAATTTGAAAAGAATTTGAGACAAGTCAGCAATATTATCTATTTGAGACAAGTCAGTAATATCATCTATCTATATTTATAGACATTTATCTGGAAAAGATCTTAAAGATCTTATGTCCGGTATCATATACATGGCACTTGTAACACTTTATTTAGAACCAACTACTTTGTACAATCAATATAACAACAAATTGACCTCTAATGGTTTTTTTTTAATTAATATAACAATAATTTTTTTTTTTCAGACATAAGTAATTTAATACTTGACTTTATTATAAGATGTAGAATTCAAATCAAGCCTCAACTTAAATTTAAAAAAATTTATTATATTAATTATTATTGCTACCACATTAGATTTTTTCCTTTTTAATTACTATTTTAATTAATTGTTAAGCTGTTATGCAATGCAATTCAATGATAAGAAAAGCTAAGAAAAGCTCAGTTTTCTTCAGTGTTAATTTTTTGTCTTTATTAGGTCATTGTGAGTGTGTGCATTGGACCACACGGCTAGTGTATACATTACTATATGGATTCCACGACGGAGCTTTCACGACCGTTTTTTAAAAAATCGTCGTGAAAAATGCGGCAAAAACACGGAGCGGAACAGAGTTTCTGAAAACCATTGTGGAAGCCGAAGCTTCTACAATGGTTATAGAAAACCGTCGTGGAAGACCATGCTTCCACGACGGTCATAGAAAACCGTCGTGGAAGCTTTGGCTTCCACGACGGTTTTCTAGAAATGGTTGTGGAAGCTTCATGCTTCCACGACCATTTTTAAAAAACCGTCGTACAAAATTCGCGAAAACTTTAGACAAAATGCCGAGTGTTGTTGCCCTCAATTTTTCACATCAATAACTCTGCATATCCCAAAATAAGATCAAATTGCTCTGAAAACAATCAGTACACCATTGGACATCACTAAAACCATCTACTATATCCATCATTATAATCTCTCTGTAAGTGATAACTAATTAACGTCTTCTTGTTGTTATGTTTTCCTTAGTATTAATATTATTGATTTGTATGATTTTATAAGGTATATATATATATATATATATATATATATATGTTTTGGGATTGATTTAGAGTTAAATTGTGCAATGGGTGTTAAATTAAGTGATCAAGAAATGTTATTTTTCCCCCGGTATTTAGACTTAATTAATTATGGTTTTAGATGGTTTTGTATTTTAATTAGTTTTGTTATATTCTTTCGATTTTTAATTGTTGATCAATTAATAGGCCGGTGTTAATTAATGAAAATGATATATATATATATATATATATGCATATTAAAATAGAGTACTTTGACTTCTAAGTATTTTAATTTTTTTATTTAGGATTTACAAATCATGGATAGGAAATAGATGTGGTTTGATAGATTGTCTAGAGCATATGAAAATGGTGTTGAAGAATTTTTGTCATTTATCAAGGCTCACATACAAGATGATAAGATTTCGTGTCCGTGTCAAATTTGTGGTAATCATAGATCTCATTTCATTGATGATATTAGAGAGCATTTGCACGCTTATGGAATTATTTGGTCTTACCAAATATGATATTTACATAATGAAGATTTTTTCGATATTAAATATACATCGACGAGTACTAAAGGTAAAGAAACACCTACAACTTGCAGTACTCCCAAGAGCATGTCTACTAATCAACTAGGGAATGGTACATCGCATCTGGTGTTATATTCCGCCACGACTCATAAAGAAACTCTGTGTGACTTAAATACGTGGCTAGATATGCAGTACTATTTTTGTTAAAATATTTACGCACGTGTCCCCACTTGCATTTTTATTTTTATTTTTATTTTTATTTTTAATTCCAATTCTATTTTTTTTTTTTTTTTTAAGAATTTCAATTGTGCCTTGACTAAATTCAGTTGTGCCGTTATTTGATAATAAAAATTATAACTGTGCCGTCCTTAAATAGTTTAAATTATTATTATTATGTCTCCATTTAGTCAATAGTTATCTTCGTTTTTATTATTATTATTATTATTATTATTATTATTATTATTATTATTAACTGATGTCAAAAGTTTTGGAAAACTATTCCAAGTTCATCTTTTGTACTGTATTTTCCTGGATCTTTCCTTAGCCAGGGTTTGGAAATTACTATACACTAGCTGACCTAACAAAGACAAAAAATAACACTGAAGAAAACTGAGCTCTTTCTTATCGTTGAATTGCATTGCATAACAGCTTAACAATTAATTAAAATAGTAATTAAAAGGAAAAAAAATTTAATGTGGTAGCAATAATAATTCCTATATTAATTTTTTTTTTAAATTTCAGTTGAGGGCTTGATTTGAATTCTACATCTTATAATGAAGTCAAATATTAAATTATTTATGTCCAAAAAAAAATATTATTATATTAATTAAAAAAAAACCATTAGAGGTCAATTTGTTGTTATATTGATTGTACAAAGTAGTTGGTTCTAAATAAAGTGTTACAAGTGCCATGTATATGATATCGGATACATAAATGTCTATAAATATATATAGATAATATTGCTGACTTGTCTCAAATTGTTATATAGCATTTATCTGAATCCTTTTCAAATTCCATTAGCTTCTATCCAATTTTAAAAAAGCTGGCTGGCTTGGTGGCAGCTCTTTATCTTCTAGAGAACCTATTCAATTATCATAAAGATATAGAAAAAAAAAAAAAAGGTACGTGAAAAATAAACACATTGTTCACATGCCTACGTTTATTAACAAGTTGTAAATAATTCGAAAACGACATCGGAAAAAAAATTAAAATTAATTGTGCTGACCAATACATAAGCTACAATCTTATCTGTTTGGCCTATATATATCCCATATATGGTTCCCGTTCTTTTATATATACACGTCTCACAAGCATCTTGTCCTTGCATCCATTCTACATTTTTTTACAAATCAATTTCACATTTCGGAGCTAAAATGGCCTTATTCAATAACGTTTCCCTGGCGCTCCTACTGCTGTTGGTTGTGTCGTCGATAGCTAATGCTCGGTTCTTGGAAGTGTCTTCTGAATCTGAATCTACAGGTATAGATTTGCATCTCCTGATGAAATGCTGCTGAATGCGTAAAATGATTTGCAATTATTATTATTATTATTATTATTATTATTATTATTATCATTATTATTGTGGTTGTTACCATGAATGAATGAATGTTGATACAGGAGAGCCAAAATTCTGTTCGAGGTGCGCGTGCAAAGAAGAAAAAGGCAACATAAGATGCTATCGGATGGATAGGAAGGTTGGAGGATGCCCTTTGGTTTGTAGCGCAAGTTGCCTTTGCAACAGAATGATGCCGCCGACGTGCTGGTGCACGTATGAGGTTGATACTTGCTCCCCGTCGGAATGCCCCGTCAACACTGTGACTGTGCTTGAGAATCTCCTCGCCTACAATATTGGAAACTAAAAAAAATGGCGCGGTTTCGATAAAACCATGTCATGTTATCTATGTATGTGTATGCTTACCAAATCACTACAAAAGTAATAAGCATCCCTAGAGTATGCCTGTGCTTCAACCAGTGTTTTGTTGGGGCTTTTTAATAAGTGTAAGCTTTTCCTTTGAATAATAACAACGTACTTCAGCCGTGCGTTTTAGTACAAGATATTTGTACGACCTAAACAAAAACAGCTCCACTGTTTCGTCAGCAAATATAAAAAGTAAATAATCATATAGATAAATGATTTACACGATAATATAATTATTTAACTTGATGATTAAAAACTCCAAGGAGAATAACAAGGATATGTTGAATACACCACCTTGAATAAGAGATATTTTATTGCCAACGGAATTTAGTTACAGAAGTTATATAGAATTATAAATTTGATAGGAAACTCCACCAATTGCAAAACCCAGACTGACTTGTTCTTGTAGACTCACTTTTGACTTCAGATCTCGTCCTAGTCCAAGCTTCAATCTTCGACTTCAACTCTCATCAGATGTCGAGTTTAACAATTACGTCTTGTATTTTTCTTCGTCAAATCTTTAATTTTATGTTAAATCATTTTCTATTAATTATTAGTAAGTAACATGAGTGGTCTGATGATAATATTTATCATTTAATAGGTGATTTGAAGGATTCTACTTAAAAAGCACACCTTTAAAATATTACCTCATCTACTGGGGGGTTTCAGAATTTTTAACCTCTCATGTCAAGAAATGTCAAAAACCAACATAATGTCTTTTTAAAATTACCCCCGACCAACCAAAAAAGGTAATTTGGTAGAGTATTCTACTAGATGTCACCGGAGTCAACACAGGCCACCGACAGCTTCCAGTTGCCAATGCCAGTCTATGATCGTCATAGAGTATTCAGATAGAACACTTTTGATAATCTATTAGATTACTCTATATTTTCAATACAAAATTATCGACCGTCACCAATTTTGGTCACCGTAAAGTATTCTAGTACTAGATTACTTGTCCTTATAAATTGAAAAATATCCAATACAAAAGACAGATTCAGAAACAAAATTGTCGACATGAAAACACAAAATTACAATTTGACCACAAAGTCATAGAAACAGATATGCAAAAACTAATAATAAACCAAAATACAAAACTTAATCTGTCAGAATATAAAAATTAATCTACTAAAATACAAAAGCTAATCTATCAGTATACAAAAATTAATCCATAGGGGTACAAAAATTTATGGACCAAATTATAAAAAAATATATATATATATTCTGATGTGTAAACCACATCTGGATATCCTTTGTCGAAGATGAAAAAAAAAATCCCTAAAAATCATATTATAAAAAACAAACACTAAATAATAACAATAAAAAAATAAAGATTATTACCTTGCAGATCGTGATTCGTTGCCGATCACCTGCGACACAGAGAGAGAACAAGGACAGGGAAAGCGAGAGGGGGGCGAGAGAGAGAGAATATATGGTGAATATGTCTATGACGATATGTTTCAATGTAGAAGATTTTTTTTTTTTTTAATTGTCTCCATGGAAATATAAAAATAAATATGTTACTAATTAATTCTATAATTTAGTAAACTTAAACATCCATAGCTTTATAATTTCAAGAAATGCATGTATGAATAGATATAGCCAATCTATAATTAATTAAAAAAAATTAAACACATTATAATAATTTTTTTGTAACAAGAGTGTAAGTTAATTAGAAAGTATTATACATATGAAATTAAGGTAGAATAAAAATCAACAAGCTCATATTGTATGTAATGATGGCTGGAAAGAGAGAAGTATTATTAACAAGTTGAAATATTAAGATTAATTATAGAGTATTGTGTATAAGATTAATTACAAGTTGAAATATTTATCAAAATAATAATAATAAAATAAAATAAGAAAGAGGTGGGTACCCCTATTTCTCACCACAATAACTTCATATTTGAAACAAAAATAAGAAAGATGTAAAAGCAAGCACGCAAGAACTTGAATAACATAAAGTATGAGAGCTATTCCTACTTCTAAACGAGGTATGACATTTTGGTTTAAACATATTATTTTTTTCTTTAAAAGACATAGTTGTGGAAAAGGGAAAAAAAAAAAAAAAAAAGCCTCAATAGAGACTTATGGTCACCCTTTAAAAAAAATAAAGTAAATTATATAAATATATATATATATATATATCTAGGTGGGGATATATTTGAGAAATATTATTTAAATTGTAAATTAAAAAAAAATAAACTATGTTAGCTAGAAATAAAAAATTTCCACAGTATCTAAAAAAGTAGGAAAACAAAGCTTGCAATATAAATATATGGCATATAGAAATTGAAGAACAAAAAAAGTTTTTCCTTTTGTTATTGAAGTGGAAAAATTCAAAGAGTACATCCTCTTTTCTGTACATGCTAATTTGTGGAACGTACCTTCCTTGTTACTATTTTCCTTTATTAAAAAATTCATTTAAAATTATCAAATATATTTAACACTATTTATATACTTAGTCACCACTCTAAACTTGAAATATGAAATTGAGTATGTTCACCCGGTTAATCAAGAATTAAATAATCTAAAACTTGTTACGAAGACAAAACATGAATTTTGGAGAACATATTTAAATATTATTATTTGCTTTCGAAAAATACTTTTAAAAAATTTGAGAAAAACTACTTTAATATGATAATTAAGTAAAAAATTTATTTAGTAAGGCCGCAAATGAGAAAACGATATTTTAGATAACTGCAGCAAAAAAATGCTTAAATATGGACATATTTGATAATCAACTAGGGAATAGTACGTCCTATGTGGTGTTGTATATTCCGACACGACTCCGTGTGGCTTAAGTTTGCGGCTGCAGCCTAAATGTTATACTTTTGTTTGTTCAGCAAAAAATGTTATACTTTTGTAAAAATATTTATGCACTTGCCCCCGCCCCACTTGCATTTTTATTTTCAATTTTAGTTCTAATTTTGCACTTTAATTTTTTGTTTCTTTATAGAATATTAATTGTACCTTGACAAATTTTAGTTGTGTCGTTTTTTGATAATAAAAACTATAACTTTGCCGTTATTAAATAATTTAAGGAAAATTAGGTTAGGTGATCTAGTTTGATGCCCCAATCTAGCTAATAGATGGTCCAACTTTTTTTTTAAATAAAATTGTTGTTTTTTAATTTTTTCAGATGTGATCAATCAATGATTCACCATGGTCAATTAGTGATTCACTACTTAAAAAATTGACGTTTTACGATAACTGGTTTATCAAATTAACAATATTATATAGTAATCACCGATTGATCATACAAGAAAATAACTGGCCATTTTTTAAAAAATATCCTTGCAATTAATTTTTAAAAATTTCGGTCATTTCTTAATTTTTTTTTTAAAAAAAAAAGGCTATTTACCTATACAATTATAATTTTTCAAGGAATTTAAATTATAATTTATGTCTCCATTTAGTTGATAATTATCTCTCTTTTATTATTATTTTTTGGCATATTGATTTCAAAATTTTTGGAAAAAATATTCCAAGTTCATCTTGTACTACAGTTTCCTGGATGATCTTTCTTTAGCCAGGGTTGGAAAACTATATTATCGGTGTGGTCCAACATGCACAAACTTACAATGACCTAACAAAGATAGAAAATTAACACGTACGGTTCTTATCCTTGTATTGCCTGACCAGAAAATAGTAACATGCGAAAAAAACTTTTAATATGATAGAAATTATTATTATTATTATTATTATTATTATTATTTCTTATTTTAATTTCAGATGAGAGCTGGATTTTAATTCTAGTCAGACATAAAATTATTATTGAACAATATATTTGAAAAACAATCATAATACTATCAACACAAAGCAGAAAAATCAAGTAGTTGTTGTACATTGTACAAAGTTTATTGGTTTTAAATATAAAAAGTTATAAGTGTTAGATTTATCTGATACTAGATACATGATCTTTCTGTATACATATTTATATATAATATTAGTCACTTGTCTCAACTAGTTGTCAAATAGCACATATCGTTTTATCTTAGCTTAGCTTGCATCGATACGGATCCGCCGACATGCTGGTGCACGTATGAGGTTGATACTTGCTCCCCGTCGGAATGCGCCGTCAACACCGTGATGATGCTCGAGAATCTCCTTGCCTACAACATGGGAAACTAAATGGCGCAGTTTCGATATTCATGTGGCCTAGCATGTTACGTTATCTATGTGTTTGCGTTGCTTACCAAATCACTAGAAAAAAGTTCTAAATCATATCCTTACCTTAATAAGCATCCCTAGAGGATGCTTATTGCGGTGTCTATTGCTTGCCTAACTAAATTTACGAAAATGGCTTGCAAATAGATTACCAATAATGCATGGCGGTGGGGTCGGGAAATTTTTTCAATGGGGGCGCTGTAAATAATTTTTTCTTAAAGTTATAAGGACATAATTATATTTTTTAAGGCCTGTTTGGGGCAACGTTTCCAGACGACAAAATGCGTTCGCTGCAATTAGTGATGTTATGGCTTTTTAATAAGAGTGAGCTTTTCCTTTGAATAATAATAACGTTCTTCAACTTCGGTGTCTATTGCTTGCGTAATTAAATTTATGAAAATGGCTTGCAAATAGATTTTCAATGCATGGCAGTGGGGTCGGAAAATTTTTTCAATGGGGGCGCTATAAATAATTTTTTCTTGAAAGTTATAAGGACATAATTATATTTTTTAGGGGCTGCTTGGGGTAAAGTTTCCGGACGACAAAATGCCATCTAGATGTAAGACTCTAAATTCTATATTAAACTTTCTATCTTTTTCATTTTCAAAAACCTCAAATTTTAAAAATCTACAACTTTCTCATTTCAAATTAAAATGAGATGATTATTATGTCAAAATACTCACAACGAAGAAATGATCTCAAGATCCATTTTGCATATTGTTTTCAAACTCATTTCAAATTTTTATACTATTTTCTATATTTCAGAATTTTCCAAAAGTCTTCTCCCAAATACATATTTCTAACTCAACATTCAAAACACCGTCTCTAGATGTCCCTAACAGGCCCTTAATTATTGATCATGTGAATACAACAAAAGTTTTCTTATTACTACATAAGTGAGTAACTAAATTTTATTGAAAATTTAAGAGAATTTTATCTATCAAAATTTGAGTAGGGCACAGTTAAAATTTTTTTTATAAAATACAAATAAAATTTTTATAAAGATTTTGAGACTAAAAATCAATTTCTCAAAATGTGAATGGGGGCACTTGCCCCCATTAATTTACATGTGGCTCCAAAATCAATTTCTCAAAATCTTATGCATGCATGTAACGCCAAAGACGAGCACAAAGGCGTCGTGCTTTTTAGTAAAAGATAGTTGCAAGACCAAATAGACTGTTAGACCAAGTACTATCTAAATAAAACTCCACAACTTATTTAATTTGGTTCAAAGCTCTATAATTACGAAAAAAAAAAAAAAAAAAACTGAGGATGTTGAATACACCTCGTCAAATAGGAGATATTCTATCATATAATGGGTTTTTTTTTTTTTTTTTTTTTCACTGAGTAAGAGTTATAAACTTGCTAGGAAACTCCACCAATTGCAAAACTCATACCGAAAATTCTTCTCGTAGACCAGGCTTCGGAATCGCATCCCTACTCCAAGTCTACAGCTCGTCTTCAGATCTTGTCCTAGTCCAACCTTTAATCCTCGCCTTCAATTCTCATCCTTCCATCAAGATTTTACTATTAAATCTTGTATTTTTCTTGGTCAAATCTTTAATTTTAAGTGAAATCATTTTCTAGTAACTATTAGTACGTAACATTAGTGGTTTCATTTACAATGTTTAGTTATTTAATGGGTGAATTGAAGGATTACTTCTCAAAAAGCACAACTATAGAATACTATGTTATTTATTGTGACTTCAAGATTTTTGACCTTCCATATTAAGATAAGTCAAATATCAATATAATATGTACTTTGAAAATTACATCTACCCAACTAAAAAGATAATATGGTAGATTACCACCAGTAATTTTTCTTTTCAAAATTATTACCGGTAATCTATCAGATATCACTGTAATCAAAATGGGTCATTAATGATCTCCGGTCACCGCACCGGTCTAATTCACATAATTCAAAAACTATGCTAACTGGAGATGGATTACTTTCTCTTAAATATTTTTTATCACTACAAGAATAAGGCCTTTTAATAGCATACGATGATAGCGTGTTTGAAAAACTGTTACCACACTACAAGTGTCTAACTTACGCTCCAAATTTTCAGCACAAAAAAAATTGCCGCCAAGCCGGGCTCCCTCCCTTTCAATATTTTTTCTTTAAATAATTAAATATAAGATTCTCTTTCCCACGACCTTTCAATTTAACCGAATTTTCACTTTAAAAAAAAAAAAAAAACGATTTTTATTTTTTAATTTATTTCTTTTTTCAAAGAGTCACGAAACCACTCCTTTCTCAAACTTCCCTCTCTTAAAATTTTCACTTTTAGTTTGAATGCTTTCTTATTAAAAAAAAAAAAAAAAAAGAACTTTTCACTTTTTGTTTTTCGTTTCTCAAATTTCCTCTCAATTGCTAGGGCTTGAACCACAAGGCCACCCATTACTTCTCTCGATTTTACTTTGGTTAAAAAGTTCTTTGGTCTTTCTCTTGGCCGATTTCCTTTGGTGAGTTCATTTTATATCTATTGCATTATTGTTTTCTATCGTTCACAACTTCTTTTTGTCTTTGTTCATGATATAGTCCATTTAGGTAAAGGTTTAAAGATTTTGGATAAAATTAATTTTGGGGATTTTGATTTCTGATTATTCTTTAATGAAATTCAACCATTTTGATAAAATTAATTTTATGGATTTTGATTTCTTATTATTCAACCATATAGATACAGAATTTCTTGAAATATATGATCGACCAAACCGTTTTTCTTCCTACCGAAACTCTCGCTCTCAAGATTCAACATAACTTCTTCCATCTTCCGTAGTCCAATTGAAATTCCCAAATGGGTCAGTCTCTGAACGATTTCCCTCTCAAATTGGTTTCCCTCTCAAATTTTATTTTCACATATTTCCCTCTCTCAGATTTTGTCTCTGAGACCAGTGAAATAAGAACACCTCTTCTCAAACGGTTTTCCTCTCATTTTCTTTTCCTTAGATTTTCCTCTATCGCTATTCTCATCTCCGTAGCTAGCCAGCACATCAAGAACGTATTTTGCTTTCAACATTTCAATCGGTGAGTTTTTTCTATTACATTGGTTTGATTTAACATTCTTTAGATTAGTCATAGGAATTGATTGCAGTTTGCAATTAGAAAATGAGGGGTAGACTTTTTTCAAAGCGCCTTCAACATCCAAAGAAAAATCTATAAAAGCACTGGAAACTTTTCTTAATAATCGGTCATTAGCACCTGAGTTTGTTTATTATTATTAATATTTTGTTTTGGATACAATAGAAATGAATATTTAAATATGTTGTTTAGATGTCTCTAATAGAAAAGTAAAATAGCCTTTTTAGATGTCTCTAAGCTTGCTTCTTGTTTAGTCGGTTAAATTCTGTGATCTGCAATTGGAACGACTCCACCGATTGCACATGCTTATGTAGGCTTTTACTTTCACAACTGAGTTCTCATTGTTATTTCTTCTTTGTCTTTGTCTTGTTCTGTGTTTCGCAATTTTTTTCATCACATAAATATTGGTAAAATCTTTTTCTTTGCTTCTGATTGAACCATTCAAAATAGTATATTATTCTCTTATATTACATCATTTCCCCCCTTTGTAGGTTCACATTCATGGCTGATCAAAAGAAGAGGAAACTTTTTAAACTTAAATCAACTGAGGAATTTTCTGCCATAAGGAAGCAACCTGCAGTCATACGGACAGGCAAATTGTTAGACAATTGCATGAATGTACAATTGCATGTTGATAAACATGTTGGGTAGATGAATTCGCTCTTTTGTACAATTCGCTGTCAAAGTTGTTAGAAGTTGTTAGACAATTGCATGTTGGGTAGGTGCTGTAAGAAATCCTAATGCATTTTTGTGGAGGCCTAATTCAGAGATTCTTCATATTGAAGACGCTATTGGTTCTACAATTGCATGGCCCATTGATAAAATTATAAGGTAAAAAAGAAAAAAAATACACCTATGTGATGTATTGTAGATTTGATTGGTGATGGTGTTGCTTAACATGTGAGTTGATTTGTGGATGTAAGTATTAATTTCTTTTGCTGTGTGCAGGACTTGAAGGAAGATATCTAAACTACTGATGGACAGAATTTGAAATACTAGAGAAAGATTTGAACCATTAGTAGCAGACATGTATGCAAGCTTTGAGTCGTGAAGTTGCCTTTGGGACTTTGAAGTATCATCGTTGTTTTTTTTTTTTTTTTCCCTCTTTCTTTTATATTTTTATTTATTTTTGGTTAAACGTAGTGAACTTATGATGTTTGGTTGAAAACGTTGTTTTTATGTTGTTAGATTAGGGAATGAATGTACCAATGTTTGTGTACTTGAAGTATTCAATTAAATTAATTACTAGTAGAGCAATGAAAAAACATTTATGAAATGTATCATTTATCCATACAAAATGGAAGTATTGCTTGTAATCAAAATAAAGAAAAACATGAAAAAAGTGACAACACACTTGTAAATGTTATGGCCAAATATAACAAAAACGCTATGAAAAATGTCCCAGCTACTAATGTATAGCGTTGTAGGAATGCAAAGACATTGTATAACATTGTAAAAACGCTATAAAAATGGTTATTATAGCATGTCATGAATGCTATGAAAAATGTTATTATAGCATGTAATTAATGCTATGACAAGCATTATTATAGCATCAAAACAATGCTATCAAAAATGTTTTATATAGCACTGATGGAACGCTATTAAAACTGGCGACTTTTAATAACATCAGCTAATATAGCGTTTGAAAAAATGTTATCGTATATTTACGATAGCATTTTTTCCACGCTATGAAAAAGGCTTTTTGTTGTAGTGTATAGACCCATGATACACCTTTCACTACACCAAAAAAAGAAAAAAACAATTCATAATATTTTTTTTATGACACTTTTAGTCACTAATTTGAAAACCTTAGTGACTAAAATATATTTAGTCACAAATTTTTGTTACTACAAAAGCTCTCTTGAGTGGATTTAGTTGAAGTATAAAGAGTAATATTCATTCCTATTAAACCAAGAAAATAATGCTACAATAAGTATCGAAGTAATACTTACATCCTCGCCGTATAGAGCTAGAGTTGTTGAAAGACATTCAGAATCTAAGAGAATTCACTTTTAGATCTTCTTTTTCATGTGCCTCCATCTTCAAGAAACTGTTGGACTACTGTATAAAGTGATCTGACAGCGCACTATAACTTTAATCAATTGATCACATTTACTATTTATCCTTTGAATAAAGTAAAGTGACTTTGAACTTTGTAACAAATTAAATTATATAATTGTAATATAATGGAAACATTCTCTAATCATACCATATTTAATTTTTTTAAAAAAAAATTATAACTTTACACTATGTGACAAATTAAATTGTCATATATATCATCATATCATATTCTTAATCTACCATGTCATATATTATTTGGTCACACTGTATTATAATATTATAATATATATATATATATGTACTATTGCTACCTTATTTTTTTGACACAAAATTTATTTGTCACCTCATCAAAAACATTTCATAACTTTAGGTTAAAATTATAACCTGAGGTTTTAATTTCCTAAGGAATTTTAGTGAATTCACGTCATTAATTCACAAAAAATACTTATAAAAAATTTGGATATTACATGATGTTCATTTTTCCAATATTGAAGAGATGCCAAGAAAAATAAGGAATTTGAAGAGTCTCCATAGAATTGAGTAGCTTTATTGTGGCAAAAGATAGCGGGACCAAGATAGGGGAGTTGGGGGAGCTTTCGAATCTCCGAAGAGAACTTAGCATTACAAAACTAGAAAATGTTCCTAATGATGCGTTAACCAGGCCAAGTTGGTGGATAAAAAGCATCTTGAGACGTTGAAGTTGAGATGGAGTTATATTACGATGATTCGACACATGCAAGGGATGTGCTTGATATGTTATCACATAAAAGAACTTTAAGGAAGCTCATTATTCATCAATATCCAGACACAGGGTTTCTAAATTGGATCGGGTGTTATTCATTGACCAACATTGTCTTCTTAGAGCTATTCAGTTGTAGATATTGCTTCTACTTGCCACCACTTGGGCAACTACCTTCTCTCAAAACTCTCTACATTTCGGGATTTGATGCAGTAGTGACCGTGGGTCCAGAGTTTTATGGGAATGGCTCTGTCACAATACCATTTTCATCATTGGAAATCCTAAAATTCACATCGAAGCCATCATGTGGAAGAAATGGATTCCAATGCAAGTTGAAGATGTTGGGACCTTCGCAAAGCTCAGAGAACTTGAGATAAGTGATTGCAACGAGTTTATTGGGGATTTTCCTTGCTTCCTTGTGTCATTGACAAAGCTCACAATTAAGTGTAAGAATCTTGTTTTTTCACTCCCAAGAATGCCCTGTGTCCGAGATATAGAGTTGGATGGTTATGCAAATGATCAACTGCAAGTAGAGTCATTCTTCGAGGCACTGAAGAAAACTGAAAATTCCCCTCAACACCTGCGCATTTCTAATTGTTCTTCCTTGATACCAGTTGGATGTCTGCCAACCACTCTCTGAAAACTACATTTAAGTTGGTGCAAGAAATTAGAATTTCCATTGTTGCATCTTAAAGAGTCACTTAAAGTATTTACGATGTCAGGAAGTTGTGAATCCCTTAGATCCTTTCCCCTGAGTTCCTTTCCCAAGCTCAAACAGCTTTCTATTTATTGTTCCGAAAGTCTACAATCTCTTTCGATGTCTGATGGGCTATGTGAAGACCTGAGATTTCTATCTTCTCTGCACATAAAGGACTGCCTCACTTTTGTATCTTTCCCAGAAGGTGGACTATCTGCCCCCAATCTGATGGCTTCTGATATTTGTAATCGACATTTCGCAAATTTGTACATTTTGCAGAAGATCAATTGCAAAGTACTGTCCTGCAGTAAATGGCAGAATCCGGCATAGAGTGGCCCCTTATTGCCCATGTCCTAGAGTTTCAACTAAACAAAATATTGCTTCAAAAGATTTCATCGGGGATAATTACACAAGGTCAAAATCATCGATCAAAGTTAGATGCACCTAAAAACAAATATTCCAACTTTCTATGAAGAAGTAATGTAATTTAAAAAAAAAAAAAATCACCTTGAGAAACAGTAATAATTAATAGACTAGAGACTCACTGATATATCTCTCTGTGTATACAGAGCCAATGTGTCAGAAATGTCAAGAATCCGTTTCAGCTTGAAACTGATGCAGTTTTTGTCTTTGTTTCAGCGGCTAAAATGAAGGCATGACGTCCAATAAACAGAGCATTGTTCATGATTACGCCACAAATAGAAACAATGAAGCACTAAAGAATAACGAAAAAAGAAAAACCTATTGAAATAGTAATAAAAATAATGTACAAGGCCATTCTTACTATTACAAAAAAATATTTATTTATGCAAGAATAAAGTAGCTCTTAACAAGAGTAATTAGTAAAACAAACCATGAAAACTGTATAAACTCGTTTCACGAATAAATATCGCATAAGCTCAATCACAAAATAAAAAGGAAAAAAAAAAAAGATGATATGAAAAAAAAAAAGACGAAGAGAAAAAGTATGCGCAAACTTGATAAATGCTCAAGCATTTCAGGGTGTGTGGAACCCTTCTTCTGGAATAGTATGCAACTTAGGGCAATTAGAGATGAGTAGTGATGTTAAAGAACTAAGTTGTTGAAACCCAACATTATCCAGGGTTTTAAGCCTTTCCAGATAACTAATACAAAGTCGTGTGATAGTGCTAGGCAGCAACCCTTCCGACAGAAATTACTTCAAATGAGTTCTACATCCAAAGCCTAAAATTGTGAACTTTGTAAGACTAGGAAGTCCTTGCAAATTCCCGCTCATTCCAGAGGTAATGACATTTTCATAGTTGTCGATACAAAGTTCTGTCAGATTGAGGCAATGGTGCCAGTGGGGCAGAGGAAGTTCTAAATTCTTGCACCTACAGATATCTAGTGTTTTCGATGAAGCGGAAGGAGACCTGCAAGTTGTTGAATCAAGATAATTAAGAAATTTCAGTAGGGTTGATAGTGGTAAGCAACAACCATTCCTCCAGGAAGGACTGCGGGCCTGTTTGGCATCGCTTTTGGAGGTGCTTTTAGATTATTAAAAAATCTACAACATGTTAGGGGTGTTTAGTAAACCCTGTTTCTATCCAGTAGATTCTAAAAAAACAGATCAGGGTTGATTTTGCACA